>JACDOX010000523.1:76833-99934 GCA_014549065.1 Cardinalis cardinalis | reverse complement strand
GCCCCAGAGCCGGACCCACAGCCCCTCGCACCCGGCCGTGCCCCCTCACACCCTCAGCACCCCACGGCTGCCCGCACCGGCTGCCCCTCACAACCCGCACATCCACATCCAAACACCCCGGACACCCCAAATACCCCTCACACCCCAGATAGCCCTCACACCCCACACACCTCTCACACCCCTCACCCTCCTCGTCCCTCACATATCCCTCAGACCTGTCAGACCCCACACACCCCTCACAGCCCTCAGACCTGTCGCACTCCACACACCCCACACCACCCTGCTCTTGCCCACCCCTCGCCCCTCCTGTCACCCCACACACCCTSACACCTGCACCCCCCGTTCTCTCACACCATCCCACGCTCACAGTGACACACACCCTGTCACCCCACACCTCCTGAGCCTCTGGACAGAGGCAGCACCGAGGGCTCTCTGGCCGTGCTTTGTGATCTCCTGTCAGTGCAGCCAATGGAGGAACAACACACTGAACACCCTCCTCACCACCACACTGCTTCCAGCCACCCAGGCAGGATTTAACGAGGCTGAGGGGAAGCTGAGCCCAAGAAGAAGCTTCCCTCAGGTGTGACCAAGTTTGACTTTGAAGTAATTCCTGGTTAGTTTCACAGGCTAGAATCCTGTGAAATTTCAAAGCACAAAGATACTTCTTGGTTTCCAGGCAAGCTTAGGACGCCTCCACAACAAYACAGTCTGGCTGAGGCTGGAGGGGATCTCTGGAGGTCATCCAGTCCAAGCCTCCTGATCGCCCAGGAACACCCTGCCACCATTTGTTTAATGCCTCCAAGGACAGAGASTCCACAGCCTTCCTGGGCAGCCTGTGCTGGTGCTCGACAACCCTCAGAGGCGTCCCGGGGTTCAGAGCCTTAGCTCTGTGCCCGTTGGGTCTTCCCCTGTCACGCAGCACTGCTGGAAGGATGCAGCTCTGTGTGTGTGCATTCTCCTCTGGTGTACAGCAGTGAGACCCCTTCTGGGCATTGTTTCTTCCAGGCTATCCAGGAGCAGCTGCCTGAGCCTCTTCGCTTCTGACAGAGAGCCTGTGGGCATCTTCTGGGACACAGAGCAAGGATGTTCTCTGCAGAAATCCAGGCGGGCCCTGCCCACGCCTTCCTTGCTCATGGCAGGAGGTCTGCGGGTCGCCCAAGCACAGCTGCCCTGGAGCAGCCAGCCTGACCCTTGCCATCCCGGCGCTGCGCTCTGCTCTCTGCAGTTGCTGTGTGCCTCTGGTGGTGCTCACGGCGTGTTCTCCCACGCATCTGTGAGCCACAGGCCCTMCTGATGGTCCCCAGAGGCTCCAGGGGGGTTTCCTTGGAGAGCACCTGGCAGGGCGTCCTYGCTGCTCACACGGGGCTGTGTGAGACCCTGCAGGCAGCCCTCACAGCCGCCTCACCGAGCACACAGCTGCCAGGTGAGTGCAGCAGGGCAGGTGAGGGTGAGCTGGCAGCCAAACGAGCCACCACAGCCGGACAACGAGCAGCAAGGCACAGCACAGCACCCAGCTGCACAGCACTGAGCTCGGCATCACAGGGAGAGAAGGTTCCAGGAGCAGTGTGAAGGGGATTTGTGCCTTGCTATTTTTTAAAAGTGCACGTCAGGATCAATGAGAAGCCGTCATGACTAAGAGCTGGATAAATGGTGTGAATAAGCCACTAAGACAAACAGCATTCCAAGGGCAGGTTCCTCAGTTGCTCTTTAACCTTCTCTTTCAAAAMCTCAGTTGGGAGAATGTCCACAGATGTTTTGGGGCTTTTTCTGCCCGTAGTAAGATTCTAATTACCGTTGTTTTCTTTTCTCCCCTACCTCATCCACATTCTTAATACTCAGTCTTTGCCATGCAGCTCAGAAAAGCTTGTGTACTGAGCACCCACTCTTGAGGAGTTTACTGCTCTTCACAGTTCTGTTGTTGGGTTAATTCTGTGAGATGGAGAGGCACTGTACACTTGTGTATATACCAGCACTCCTGCTGCTGAAACAGTACCACTTCTGTAGTTCTTGCAGCTCTAAATGTCCCCTTTCTTATTCCTCCTTCCATCCTTGCCCGCATTGTGCTGTTGAGCTTGATAGCCAACATGAATCATTGACCAAAAAAAACCCAAAAAAACCCCGCGTATCAAACCAGCTCTTGGAAGAACACTTTTATGAAGATAATTAGATTTTTTTCTTATAAACATCACCATGGATACTCTTGGTTGGATAGAAAAACAACTACTGGTATCAAGAAGTTCCTGCTAAAAGTGAAGGAGACTGGAAAGCCAGAGCAGGCAACACATCTATGAAGCACAAATTTTATTATAAAACACAGAGGATGTTTGCATATGCACATGGCATATTTGTTTATCACATTTCTTGATAACCCCCTCCTGTATTTCACTGACAGTTGGGCTACCTGGACATGTACCAGGAGAAAGTTCCATGGTTGCAGAATTCTAATAACAATTTTAATTAATTAAAAATGTTKGTCACAAACAGATGTGTTCAGGTTGCTCAAAGAATTACTGGAAAAGGTATTGCCAAATCAGGTTTAACATAAAAGTGAAGGTGCAACAGTTCATGGACATGCTTCACTCTACTACTCACAGTTCAAGCACAGAGATCAAAATCTAGAATCAATCAATCTAAAATTAAAATCAAATGTGGAGGCTGAGGACAGGAGAAAGARTAAGAATGGGAAAGGGTGAGGATATAAAGGGATAAGGGAGACCCTGTCACCGAGTTACAGGTTCAGAATGGACCTCCCTGCAAAACAYAGCCTCACACTTGACCAAAGCTTTAGGCCTAAAGATTTTAACAGCACTTGAACATAGTGGCACTGAATTAATAGCCTAGTTCAAAGAATTTAACAAAGGACTCTGTAGAATTTACTAGAAGCATGACAGTAACTCACAGGCCTGACTTACGAATCTAGTGCATTTAGGAATCAGGGAGCAACACTCCTATTCCATTTGCTGTAGCACATTCACAGTCACACACGCATGGAGCCAGAGCCTGCTCAGGTGTGCACAATCCCTGTACAGGTTCATCCCTGTGGGAAATGCCCCCCAGCTCAGGGAAGGACTCACTTAGGACCAATGTTTGTAGGGCCACGTCAGGACCAATGTTTGTAAGGCCACAGTGTTAGTCACAGTAATGTCTCGTCCAGATTGCAATTCTGCTTGGCAACTTTCTCTGAACGTTCAAGAAGGAAAATGTTCATCCACTTGGACTTGCTCATCAGCCAGCACCAGATCCTGGGAGCAGACAATGTCTCYGGTAGCTCAGGAGGAGCTCAGCCCCTGAGGGGCTGCTCATCAAGGCCACAACCTGATGAGCATTTCTGAGATCACAGCATGGCCGCAGGTGGGTGATTCTGGATAAACTGTGCCCAGATGTGGGCAGGCATGCAGGAAAATGACATATTTAGTTTTCTGGACGCCAGTTGCCAGCAAGTTGCAGGAAGCCCAGCGCTGGACTGCAGCCTGGAGCCCAGGAGCCTGCTTTGGGAAGGCAGTCTCAGAGCTGAAAGCCCTGGCTTGGCACCTGGCAGTCCAGGCACACCTGTGGGGCCCAAGTGTCATCAGCCACAGTCGGGCCTTTCCTGCGTCCTTGGGGATCCTGGCAATCAGCCAGGTCAGCTAATCCACTTTGTTCACAGGAAGATAAAAGAAAGGAAAGGAATGGAGATAGTTAAATTCGATCTGACATCCTCACCCCCTGCCCTAGTTTTGGATTTTGCTTCCCATGAGAAATTGTAAACACTCTATCATGTCTGTTTGGTACTGGCCAGCCTCAGCCTACACCAGCAAGAACTCATTCAGGGGAAGGGRCCATGATTGCTTACATATGTAATTACTTATATATTACTGCATTACTGTGTAAATTGTTGAACATGGTATGATGTAACATAAGCCATTCCAGTAACTCAGTTATTTTATTATGTATTAGTGCATAGAATTGTTTTCAAAATGGTGAATGAATGGAAAAATATAGAAGCCTAMTTAACTTGGTTTAGTTGGGATGACTGAAAAAAACCCCAAACCCTRAAACCATTTTTATGATATACTAATTTGGTATATAATAAAAATAAATACATTAAATACTTAAATACATTCTAAACCGTTGGGTACAGAGGCAGATGTTTACTGTAGTAGAACTGTTTCCTGAGAGGAATGCACTCATGTTGTAAACAACAGTGTTCTTAAAAATATATCTAAAATGTAACAGGCACAGCTGCTTGCTTGTTCAAATTCTTGAAAGGGGATTATGGTAGTGATGTAGAGACATCAGTTGAGAGGTCTAAGAGAGAAGTGGAGTGCTATGCTTTGTGCTTCAAAAATAATGACCAAAACCAAACAGAAGGAATTAGGAGTCTATGAAGTGTCTCACAAAACCCCATGCGTGTGGTGTAAAATCTAGAGAAGAGCCTTGTTATGTTATTGGTTTGTTTCCCAGGCAATTTGGAGGCACACGTGGCACTGCACTGTTCCTGCTCCATGGGCCTGCCAGGCTCTGGTGTGACCCTCTGCCTCCAGGCAGATCATGCCAGTGYCCAGGTATCTCCTGGTTTCCATCAAGCATGCTTTGATTAGCTATTTAGGACGTGGAGCTTTCTGCCTGGATAAATAATCTCTCTGAAGTGTTTGGTGGTTTATTGCCAAGTACTTCGATTAAAAAACTGAGTGTGTGTGGGAACTGCACTTGTGACACTTGCAGGAATAATTGTGGCTGGTGACGGAAGCAGGGCTCCCTCTAACAGCTTTAGGGAATAAATTGCAATAAATGTCTTGTTCCACGGGCACCAGCCTTTGCAAGGCTGCACAATTCAAGTGCTACCTTCCTGGCCGCTATAAATCAGCAGGCTCAGGGGATAACTACCTTTTGCCAGCTCCCACAGTCTGTGAACCTCCTTAGAGCAGAATCTTTCTCATACATACGTTTATAAATGGTTTAGATTGCAGCAGAACGTTGGCTGTACTTCTGTGTCTGGAGCAGTTTCTAAAAGAATCTGAATTACATACTACGAAAAAAATATAGTGAACTGTGCAGAAAAAAAGGTGAAACTGGTCTGCAACAAAAGGAACAGAATTTACATTATTCCATTGGCAAGATAATCATAATTTCATGACAGCCACTGAGAATCAACACTAAAGRAATCAATTTTGACTGGCTGAAATAGCAATATGCACAAAAATACTCAGTGAGTAAAGAACTCCAGTCAAATGGGTTGCCTTCTACCATGATAAAAAACTGAACAGGCATAAGAAAAAAAGGATTTAAAATTAGAAAAAAAAATCTTTCTAAACTTAGATATGTTACATTAATGAGGTTTTCCACCTAGGACCACTGATGGGACCAAATCTAAATTTTAATCTTTTTGAGCAAAACCTAACAAGAGGAGGTATAGTGATTAAAAGTGCTCTTGTGAAAATGAAGCTCTTTTTCCAGCTGTTTTCACAAGAAATAATTTCCAGGAGCTTTTTTGGACATGTTCAATGAGCTACTGATACAGAACTAAAAAGACTGAACACCTCGAAAGTGCTCCTTAGTACAACTGAAAAAGCTTTAGTGCAATTCAGTGGCCCAATCCATTTTAAGTTATTGAGGTGATGCAGGGATCTCCAGTGAAGGGCTGGTAATCCATCCACTGGGACAACTGTCCAAAACCAATGTGAGTGTTCCCAGAAGGGTTTTGTGTGGAAAACTGAATTTGGAGGAAGCGTGAACATCAAAATATTCTGTTTTCATGCAAGTGTCCATCTCAATTAAATCAATGACACAATTTATAAACGATTTTGTGGCTTTGAATAATGGCTTGCTTACTGAGGAAGACTCTGCTTGGTGTTAGGAACTTATTAAACTGAACTGCTCAAGGAAGGAAAAGAGATTGATTTAGGGCTCCATAGGTAATGGTGGATCATTCATTTCTTGCCCTCTCWGGTTCTGTTTATTCTCAGTTTGCATTTACTTTTCCATTTTTTTTTTTCCCACAGCAGACATCACTTAACAAAATATTTATTTTCATGCCTACAGCTTTGTTTACTTAGGCAAATATATGGCCCCATTTCAAGAAAAAACACTTCACCACCACTTAATCAGAAATAAGCACATACTTAAGAGACATCTATTTGAAATACCTAGTTCTCTTGATCAGCCCAATTCTCTGAATTTCTGTAAATTTTCAATCCAAAGGGACAACTGAAGAGATAAGGAACAGAATGGTGAGGASTACAGCTCAGGGACTGAAGAGGATATAGAAATGCCGTAGCTAAACCATCAAATGATAAAAAGAGCAAACAAGATATATGAGAAAAGATGATCTACTTTAACCCACGCAATTTAATTGGAGATGAGCAGACAACTTCTGCAATGTAAGCCATTATCCCAGTCACTCAAAAAAAGTCCTGAAAATGTAATCAGAATAGACCTCTGCTAAAGAGCTCATCTATTCTTTTTCCARCCATGTCGATTAATCTAACAAAAGGCTTCTTGTATGAATTTTGCTTTGATGTTACAGAAAGGAGACACAACTATCTGCAGAGAGTAGAGGGTAGAGTAACCCAGGATCACCCCAGGGCCAGCCGAAAACAAGTGAAGGCAGGGAAAAGAGCAGGTTTCCTACGTGCAGTCCCAGAACCGAGGGAAGCAGAAGAGCACGGGGCTGTGCACAGCGACAGCCCTTGGGCACGGGAGGCTCTGGGACGGGACTCTCGCTCCCGGGTGTAGAGCAGGCACCTCCGCAGAGCAGCTCCCGCTGAGGATTTCTCTGGAGCTGACAAAGGCAGTCTCACAAACGCCCAAATCCTGAAAATCCCTCTCTAATGACATTTTTTTGTCACAGCACCTTCAAGGTGCTAAATCCCGCAGCACTCTTAAAGTGTTTTCTTAGTAATTATAGCCACAGGGCAAAGTAACACCATAAACCACGTATCCTTCTAAGAAACATCAATTTCCTCYTCTCAGCTCTCTTTCTCCTCTTTCACTCTTCTGTTTCAGGACCTGGCTCCAGATTTTTCAGCCAGCCTTACCCTAACTTGGTTGGCTTTATTCCTACAGCCCTCCAGGGCAAGCAGAGACAGCTAATGCACACCTGAATAACAAGGGAGGCATCTCCCAGTTTTGTTTTTTACTAGGCTTTGTCACCTCATCTGTCACCTCTGCTCACCTAATTTTCTATCCTGATTAAAGAACAATTCTTCCCTCCAAGTCAGCTGCTGCCTCTGCCTGCTCACACCGTCTTCTGCTAGCAAAACTTTTGAAGTCAGGTTAAGTTTGGGTTTAGGTTTAAGTCCCCAGCAAATTAGCTGTTGTCTGATCAAGTCAACACAATTGTCTGTTCCCCATTAAGATGTCAAGTCAAGTGCTACCAGTGCTCTCCTCAGATAACCTGAATAAGATAATCATTGCCATTCTCCCCTTCCTGTTTTTCCCCTGCTCTTCTGTATAAATACTAATAGTATTTTATTTGCTAAATTAGCTAACTTATTTTTCAGAGTGTACCTTTCTTTTCCACGGATTGCTGTCCATGATAGAGATTTGTTGTTGGAATGTTCCCAGCTTTGACCTTGAATACACCGTGGCTCTAACACTACCGAAAACATCAGCTTTCTACAGCCAAATGGAAATCGTTGTCCACTGTCAGATAAGAGATAATGAGTAATAGACAAGCAATAAAAACATTTATGTTTGTTTTTGACTTCTTATGCAAACCCTCTGGTTTTAGCTATCTTGTTAAATCTAGTATTATCTTTGAAAATTAAGATTTTAATATGTTTGGAACAGTTTGTTCCTGGTAAAGCATGAATGAGGGGGATTAAATTATACCTGTATAGACTTTTCTTGGTGATTGGTAATTACACTGTCACTCATGATGCTGTTCATTGCACTTAGCTGCATGGAACTGGGTAAAAACATGACATTTCCCCCTGTACTGGACATAATGAGAATCTATGGCTTTTCAAGGAATCATTCATCAATGAGGTACAGGAGTAAACAAAACATGGGGAAGACGCATTTGGAACAGGTTTTTTTCTCTTCAAGCCGCAGTATGAGAGACTTATTTTTACCCTGGGCAAGTAACAGGGGCCAGGTAACCACCCTGACAATACACCGAGAGCAAACAGTCTGCATGTGCTTGCTGAGCACACAGGCYCACATCCTCCTGCCCACCCACCCTGAGAAAGCAAGCCTGTACCCTTGGTGTGGGTAAAGAGTGGTGCCTGGCCTGTCTGTCTGTGGGGTGAACATGATTTTGGGTTCAGCTTCACTGCAGTCAAATGCATCCTCCTAGCTCTCGACAGGGCTCTGTAYATTGAAAAGCTGTGGTACAAAAGGTGCTGTCCCAATGCAGTGCTTCTGCTGAAAACCACACCAAACAAAAATGGATCTTTGTAGCAGAGAGCCACACTAAAGGAGCAGCATTATGTTCTGAAAAGTTTCAAGTAGGAGACAGAAGTTCGCATTTCCACGAAAYGTCAATTAACTTAATTTGTTGTTGTATCTGACAAAGGACACAGTTAAATCTGGAGAGGACTGAGTGAGTCCACAAAGAATCAAGAGTAACCACTTATGTTCTCAGCAGGCTTGTTTTTGCACCCAAGGTAAAAGTTCTTTGAAATGATGCTACGAAGCATCCTGGCCTCAGTGAACCCTATCTCTGCACTTAGGCACAAAGTTTCTAATGTATGTTGGCCTCAACCAACATCGCATGAAGTCTTTTCCCCCACTTTCAATAAATGTCAGCTGTCCTAAACACAGTACTTTGCAAACTGTCAGAGCTTTCAACACTGACCTATAACAGGTATGTTTTAAACACTTTCAGGAGGTTATTCTCTTGCCAGGGTCACTGTGACTCGTATTTAAAAAAAAACAAATGACATCTCCCTGGCAGCAGTCTCGTTCCTCCCCTTCAACAATGTGCTGTCAATTTCAAACTCTGGAGACTACTTGCAGCATTATGTAAGCATAAACTTGTTTTTATCGACTGATGTAACATCAGCACACACGGAACAAGAAGATCAATAAGGGAAGTGCTTACAGTTTCAAAGGAAACAGAGAAAACTGAGACAACTCAGAGGAGGTGCTGCAACAAATATGTTTTTTATCAGCTAGGTGTTGCAGTAAAGTGGCATGGGAAATTCAAGGGGTGCTCATAGCTGATATTCTAAGGGAACATCAGTGTAAATTATACCAGTTTATTTAATATTTTCAGTATTTTTGTATTTAATTCTATCTAATATTTAAAGATGAAACAGAACTACTCCACCATTGCTTATAATCCACAAAATCACACTGATAAACACACTGTATCTTTACTGAAAACGCTTGACAGGAACATAGGAACACAGACTTTAAAATCAACATATATTTTTTTCCACTTCCAAGTGGCYGCAGTCAAACTGACAGTGACTTTTTATGAGAGCAGCAAAGCTTTCACACAGCTGTCAACCCAGGGAAATATTAAAGCCTCTTTACCAGATTTTGCCGGGTTTGTGTGGCCAGGTGTGGGGAGCAGGGGCGCTGCAGGGGTGGCTTCTGGGAGAAGCTGCTGGAAGCTTCTTCCCCCGTGTCCCGTGGGGCCAGTGCCACTGGCTCCAGGGCAGAGCCACTGCTGGCCAAGGCTGAGCCCACCTGYGGGCGCTGGCACCTTTGGGACAACAGTTAAGGTGGTGGGGAAAAACCCGTGGGGAACAAGAGCTGGGGCAAGAGGCGCTGGGAGGGGAGAGAAGAGCCCTGTAGGACAGGTCAGGCAGGAGCAGCTCAGGCTCCCCTCAGCCCATGGGGAGCCCTGAGGAGCCCATACTGCAGCAGCAGATGCAGGAAGGAGGCTGTGATCCGGTGGGCAGCCCCTGCGGCACAGGCTCCTGGCAGCACCTGTGGCCCCACAGGGAGAGGAGCCCACCTGGAGCAGGTTCTGCAGCAGCACTGGTGACCCCGTGGGATGCACCCTGGAGTGACAGTATAAGGATAACATGTTTCTRAAATCATGGAATATTCAGGGGAGTCAGAAAGGAAGGATAGACCTGGTAGGCCCTGGGAAAAWGTTAGGCTGCACCTGTATAATCATTTAATGATTGTGATAAATGACATGATTGTTAGATGCGATGACTCTTTGTAAATTGGATATAATTATTGTTTAATCGTAACAAAAATCATGAGAAATGATGTTGGGGGGGGCTTGATGGAAATTACAAAATCCATGCTCGGATGAAATCAATGTATACAATAGAACAATATAAGTTGAATAATTAATATATAGTTMTATAATGATAAGGGTATAAAAATGTGTTCATCCCAAACCCACGTCAGAGTCAGATTTGRGTCTGTCTACCCCTGACACCCARAGCTCTTCAATAACAGCACCTGCATATAATCACTCTGTGATTATGTGTTCCTGAACACTAACAACAGGTCCTGGATCAGTGCATCCCTCAACTGCTGCATGAGMCTTCCTGATCCCCCTTCCCCTGCTGGGCTTGCTTACCTTTACCCCTACACCAATACATTTTAAAGGCTGTTATAAATGTATACAACACCCCAGTTGAACTTGGGAGGATTGGTGCTTTCTCAGTGCTGCACATTTTCAACAAGGAAAGACATACTAAAACCCTTTGTTTCAGTAGAAAAGCTCTACACAGTCTAACGCCTTTCCTTATCTGTGGAATTGTCACGGATGCTGCCATGGATTGTAAGATCAGTGCAAGGTTGGTCTCCTGCAACATTTGTTGTGGAATTGCTCAGAACCCCTTCTGCAGGGTGTACCTTCAAAGTGTGGGTGTGGTTTTTGGAACCATTCACTACTGAGGTATTTTACCATCAGGCATGATTTTCCTAAAAAATTTATTGTATCTTTACACTCAGTAAAACTTCATGGTTTAAAATACCTGCCCTTACACAGAAGTACAAAATGCCTCCCTTATTGTGCCATGACAGTCTTTTCATACACTTCAAATTTGTACTGGATCCCATTCTCTTCTTGGATATCAGCAGGGACACCAGGGTACCTAGGGAGAGAGGAGAAGAAAAAAAAAGACAACAAGCAGGTAAGAATATCATTATGATTCACCTGTAATTTATCCAATCAACCAGAAAAGGTTGATTTGGTAGGTTATTTGGGGAAAAAAAAAGAAAACATTGTCTTTTAAAACAGGTACACCGTTTTTAGGACTCATATTAACTACTATCCGGGACTTACATGCACATCTTTCAGACCAAGAAAGCATACTCTAACACAAAACAACACCCCTATTTTTGGCTTAAAAAAATACCCAACATTTTTTATTAAAGCCTCCAACATGTTATTGAAAATGTCAGCCAAGGAAGATGAGATTATGGAACGCTTTGGTTTTTTTCCTTGCCTTGCTTTTCCTAAGTTGGTTTAGAGGAAATGCTAAGGACAAGGCTTTTTACAAGTCTGCAAGAGATTACTAAACAGGTGACTGCTACCACAGAAAGAGTTCCTCTATATTCCAGGTTTTCTAAACCACTTCTTATTAATAGACRCTTTCAAAAATCTTTTCATCTCCCYGCAAAAGAAGAAGGATTTTGTATGAGTAATACTGACTTTGAGGGAGAGATACATTTTAAATTTATTTGCTAAGGTTTGGCATCGTCAGGTTTCCACTTCAGTGAGGAAATTACCTGTTATTTTACAAAATCATGTTCTAACACCAATGTTCATTTCAGTACATTGGCCAAAAACAACGTATAGCTAGGAACAGCCGAGAGAGAGYGTTGGGGTCAGATCTCAGGACACTCAAATGAGCACAGAGTAGTTCACAATATATTGGAGCTGGAGAAGATGACTCATCCTCCCCACCCACCTTGTCTGTCCTGCATCCCTCTTCCCTGCCCCTGCCTATCCTCCCCCAGAGCCGTGCTAATCCATTCCTGCGCCCCACAAGGAGAGTTTCACTCCTCATACTTTCTATTTCTTCCATTGCTGCTCTGAGAGCAGCTGAGAGCCAAAACAGGAGCAGCAGGAAGAAAACAGGTCTGGTCCTCCCTGGTTTTGAGGCAGGTGTCTGAATTTTTGCTGCTCCTCAGTGCCTGTTGGGTGTAATCTTGTTGGAGAGAACATAAAAGCACAACTGAAATATGACTAAGGTAATATAGAAGAAACCACAGTGAATGGCAGAAACTGTAAGTTTTTTACACCTTTTCCTACTACATTTACTAGGAAGAGGTAATTTTCTTAAGAGGGAAGGAATAACCTTACAAATATATAAAGCTCAAGCCTCTACACCCAACTCCATTTAATTTGTCTTTGGCAATTTACAGAAGACATTCAGAGGCCAAATACTATTTACTAACAACATACTGAGCGTTACAAAGCTTAGTAAATATTTGAGTWATTCTAAACCAGGAAACAATAGGAAAAAGCTATTTTTGCAGCAAACTGACATAGACAATTCTTTACTGTGAAGATCATAGMAAAGCTGAAGAACACAGCAAGTTCCAAGAAAATCTGTGTAGAGTATGGTGCCATTCCAGGTTGTAAGTGAAGTATGATTCTGGGGAAAAATTCACCTCAAACTCAAACCAACATGGCCTTAATATGACCCTTAAAACATTCAAATTAGATTACTCTGAAGACAAGCCTGGTACTAATTTTGGTACTTACTCTGTTAGAAGCTTGTAGTCTTTATGGTCAATTTCTGGAAAAAATGTGTCACTTTCAAACTCTTTCAAGATTCTTGTCACAAATAATCGATGATGAATTGGCTTGTCCATTGCTGCCTTTAGAAACAACACAAACTCAGTCACAATTTTATGTATCACAGGCTTTTAGCAAAGCTGTGAAAATTACACTCTGAATCTCCTCTTTTAGACTCAGCTGAAGAGCACTTTCTAAAGGGGTGATTTCACCCCATGTCAGTTCCACCTGGTAAGTGGCAGCAATACCCTAGTCTCAGAGCCTGGGGTATCTGACAGAAGTTAAGAACAAAATTTGAAATAGAAGTTAAGAACAAAATTTGAGAAGAAAGGGAACAGTAGGCCCAGTAGCAACAAGCAATTTCTGAATCACACCTCTTTGGGAGACAGGAAGGTTTAAGTAGTGAGAGATGCCCACACCACAAGGTAATTTGTTCTGATGCTTAATGTCACTGCAAGGGATTTGTGCTGTATTTTTTGGAATTCCAGATATCAATCTACCCCTTGGTTTAACTTCAAAGCTGGATCTGCTGCTCTTCTCTGGAAATGCTCCAGCACCTCAATGTCTTTCTTGCTGTGAGGTGCTTAAAACTGACCACAGCATTCGAGGTGCAGCATCTCTGRATGCTGAAAGCTTTTACATTTCCAAAGTCCTTAGATGAAAAATGTTCTAAGATTATGTTTGTTAGGTGAGGCTTTCACCAACAAATTCAGGAGTTAGGAATATATATTTTGTTTTGAGATTGAAAATGGCAACTCTTCCAGACCTTGTAGGCATTACAATAACCCATAAAAAGCTACACTAGGGCTGGTTACAATACATTTTTGAAAAGCTTGTAGCTGTTCCTCTCTTTCGCTTAAACTGGCAACGAGCAGTGCTTTTTGTGGAAGGTGACTCACCATGCAGCAGGCTATTAGCTACTACTTCAACAAGCACAGGAACCAAGTAATAACAAATGGAATCCAATAAAATTAATTAACCACTGCTGAGAGGCTAATTTGTAGAAAAGCTGCTCTACTAGAGAACAGTTAGAAATGAAAGAGGTAAGTCACAGCACACAAGCATCGAACAGCCCTGAACTGGAGTCCATCCAGTTTGTACACAAATACTAGTACTTTTCTTTGTTTAGGGACAGGGAGGTAAGAAGAGTCACACTTGCAAAATGACAGAATAATAATCTGCTTCACAAATAAAAACATGTGTTCTGTAAACAGAGACACTTCTGCTCTGTAGTAGAAGAACAAATCAACTTCCTATCCAAGCCTGTGGGGAATTCAGCTTTATCAAGAACTCTCTACCACCACGACAGGCCAGGGAGGAGCACAGGGAGGGACCAACCACAGGCGGCACAAAGAAAGTTAAATTTAATCCCAGGGAGACCAGATGGTGACCTCTGTTCTAGGGAGATGGTTTCATTAGCTGAATGAACCAGCCAGCTGTGTCACTGTCCCCACATTCACAGAAGAAGCGCAGACGCTTCCTCAGTTTGCCAGACTGGCTCTGGAGGCTGTGTGTGGAGGTGGCCTATGACCAGTAAACTGCAAACAGGAAAGAGCTGGGGGAGAGCAACAGGCTCAGGCTGCTTTCAGGGCCCACACTGCTCCTCAGCAGCTGGGACTGCCCAGTGCCTGGCAGTGAGCGTGCAAGGGGCAAAGACAAACGCACTTTTCCACTTGCTYKGCTCTATTCAGGGCAACTTTCCCCYGCTTTGGGATTCCAGCACACACTTAAATCAGCCACTGGCTGCCATCCCGACCCAGCCCCAGCCTGTGCCCACAGCCCTGCCTGTTAGAAGTCTCATCTGACTGTAGGATTGTTCAACAGATCACAGCTTAACTGTAATTTAGAAGGCATTATAAATTAAAAATCTGGAATTTCACAACGTATTTTTGAAAAAGCGTAACTGAGAAATTTRTATAAGATAAAGACACAATCTATGAATTAAACATAGATCACTAAACACAAATAATAAAGAAAAGAAATGTAGATTTTGATTTGAATTTCAGACCGTTAATATTTCATTCAACAAAACCAGCTGAAAATCCAATATTCTCACATAATCACCCCCAGGCTATGCCTGATCTGGTTATGGTCATGGGACCAGACCCTGCCCCATAGACCTGTCCCACCACCCCAAGCCCTGCCACTCCAGTTACTGCCCATGGGGACAGCTCCTGTTCCCTTGGGAACATCTGGTCCCCCCTGTTCTCCAGAGACACTTCAGAAAACTTCAGAGAAATAAATTCTGTGTCAAACACGAAACCTTTCACAGGTGGAGCCTCCAAAGGAGTCTGTTTAGGGAGGCCCGGACTCCGACACTGCCTCAGTGAAATACTGCTGAGGACATGGCAGGGTGGCAAAGGAGTTTTGTCATAATGCTTCCTTTCCACAAGGAATAAAATAGGTCCTCACTGACATTCAATTCAGTCTTGCCCTGTCCAGCCCACTCCATTGGTTTCACCATTTTTTTGGGACCAAAGAGAAATTAGAGGAGGCACAGAGCTGAGCTGGTGGAATGCTGATATACTCACTCAACATCATAAAACCATACCATACGCACAAGGAAGTTGACATCTGCGTCTGTTGGTTTTTGTGGATTTGTATGTGTGTGTTTCTGTTGTTGTTGGCTTTGTTTGGTTTTCTTAACATCCTATTTAATATTTAAGGACGTGATGGACTTACAGGTCCTACGCCTAGTAAAACCTCAATGTTGTTTTTGACCCGTCTAAATCACACAGTTTAAATGTAGTTACAACAGACTGATACAATTTATACTGAGTGGACTCAGAGTAACCCGGTCTAGYGGAAGGTGTCCCAATCCATGACAAGAGGTTTGGAATGACATGAGCCTTKAAACCCTTTCCAGCATAAACCCTTGTGTGGGCCCCTGACCCCRCCAGGATGTCCAGAGAGCACTACTTTCAGAGTCAAGGCCAAGACCTGAACCTCTCAAGAGACAATACCTCCACTCAGGCACAGCAGTGTCTTAGAACRGGTTTTGAAATCACAGGATTGTAGAATCTCCAAGGTTGGAAGAGACTTCCAAGACCATTGAGCCCAACTATTAATGATTCTTCCAACTCTCCCCACTCACCATGCTTGAGGTGTAGGTGGGAGCAGCTTTGATATCCCCATGAATGAAATTTCATCTTGGGGATGAAACAGAGCCAGAAGCTGTGCTCCAGTACATCTGATGAGCTCTAACAGCTGTGGGGGACTTCAGGGCCAGCACCAAAGAGTGAGCCAGCACCACAAGCCCCCAGCACACAAGAAACACTCACAAGCCAGCAGACAGCCCTCCAAACATGAAGTGCTCACACAAAATCACAGAGTGCCTGCCATGATGTGTAACAGCTTCACAAYTGTTGTAACCCACTGCTGGGCTCCTCCTTCCTCATCCAGGCAAACAGCAGCAACCCCAGCTCCTCCTGGAGCTCAGGAGATCCAGAACAGTGCACAGGGGATCCAGATGGCATTGCACTAATATCCAAGTAAATTTACCTGGTAAGCCTCTGCAGTCAGAAGGCCAAAAGCTTCCCTGGGGGCATTGCTACTGCCCTGTGGCTACACTAGGAGATAATAAACCTGATGAGGGATCAGTGTCCAGTCAAATTCAAGATGACACCCACATGAGTTTTTCTGAACCCTCACTGAACTGATGGAGCTGTTTTCCATCTTTCCTGCTCTCACTTGCCAATACCAACASTCCACGCAGCCTCTCCCTGTCCCCACTGCTCCCCCTTTCCCTCTTGCAGAGGTCAGGTCAGTTTCCTAGACTGTGTGAGCACAGCATCAGTGTGACCTACACAAGGGCTTGGACGGCCACCACAGCTCACAAWGGGCCTGAAGCAGCTGATGCCAATCCTCCCATGCCCTGGAGAGAACTTGTCCTTGAAAGCCAAGGGGCCGTGGGAGAGATGGCCAGAACCAACAGAGGGATGCTCTGTGTCCTTACAAGTGTTAACAGATTTAGCCCTCCCTCTTCTGCAGTCTGAGGAGGAAAAGGATGTGAACAGCAGCAAACCCCTGCCTCCATCCCACTCCTGGCTGGCAGCATCCTGTCCCAAAATGCCATCGTGGAGCACATGYGGTAGTACCTTACCTTGCCTCAGTTCCTAAAGGCTGGACAGGGCACTGCAGCCACCTGTACCTGAGACTGACTGGACACCCGTGTCCCAAAGGTGCACTCAGACAGCAGGGCTGCTGCTGCCCCTTGGCCCAGCTCCCTGGAGGAGGGCAGGTCGGGCTGGGGCTCAGCATAGTGTCTGGGCCAAGCAGAGGGCACAGCAGCCCAGCCATCCTGAACAGCCCAGGGCACCCACCAGGGGTGTGGGRAACAAAAACCAGCAAAGGCCTGGAAGGTCATGGCACACTCCCTGCTCACACCATCTACAGAAACAGGCTTGCAGGATTGCTCCCAGAGCTTGGTGACAACAGCCCTGATCAGGGTGCAGCTCCCCAAGGCAAACTGATTGACTGATGATACTGTGCTAAGGCTAGGAGCTGTGTTAAAAGGCTCCACAGGACAATAAGCCACCGTCTGAAATAACGATGTGGGCCCGGCAAAGGCAAAGCTGCTGCTGCAGCTTCTGACAGACACCCTCACATCCTGTGCATTCTGCATCTGCTTCTTATCCCCCAGAATCTCAGTCCAATAGAATGTCACCAGACTGAGCTCACTGCGCCCAGGACCACAGTCCAACCTGGGCACAGCAGCTGCAGCACTGTCCCAAGAATCCCCACATCTTCCTTCTCCTCCTCTGACACCCACAGCAGCCCCTGACAGGCAGTCAGAGCACATGGCTGCCCGTGGTTTCACTCTGTTGTGATGCCGATGGAAAACCACTGTGCCCAAGGAGTTAGCAACCCACAGAACAATTATCCTGCACACACCATGCTCCTTGCACACAGCATGACAAGGTCAGACTGAAAGCCATAACAGAGAGCCTGGAGGCAGATCCCACTGGGAACCTGCAAATCTGCCACCAAGGGGCAGAGCTTCCCCTGGTCTAAAAGGGCAGCAAGGAACTCTCATGGGAACATTCTTCCTGTTTGACAGTAGAAAGCATAAACAGACTTGGTTTKCTTCTGTAAGAGAGTCCTGTCACAGCCTGAATAATCAAAATGGGGTAGGTCTTTCTATAGACAAGCACAGACTTGTATTAATCAACAAAATCAGCTCTCAACCTTYGAGCCACACAAACCAGTGAAATCAAAATAGTGCCTTAAAACCAAATACCTACAACTACTGAATAAAATTATTCACTTCAATTACCAATTGCTATTTTATTTCCCACACATTTTACATAGTATAATGGAAACATTCCTGTAAAACCCTTTGTGCATCTTTAATATAGGCACTAAAAATATTACTTGTTGTTTTGGCATATATGTATGGTCCCCATAAAACCCTTTCAGTTAACATCACAAAGGTAGTTTGAGTGCAGGAATCTGTATGAAATGGTCAGACTTCTCCCTAATGTAACTACACTTTTGTTTGAAATGTCTTGAGCAGATGATTAAAAGGGAGGAAACAGCTGAAATTTTAGAACCACAAATGGGTTTGCATTGGACAGAACCTTAAAGCTCCTCTTGTTCCATAGGCAGGGACACCTYCCACTGCCCCAGGCTGCTCCCAGCCCCAGTGTCCAGCCTGGCCTTGGGCAGTGCCAGGGGTGCAGGGGCAGCCCCAGCTGCTCTGGGCACCCTGTGCCAGGGCCTGCCCACCCTGCCAGGGAACAATTCCTCACTGCCAAGATCCCAGCCAGCCCTGCCCTCTGGCACTGGGAGCCATTCCCTGGCTGCTGTCCCTCCATCCCTTGTCCCCAGTCCCTCTCCAGCTGTCCTGGAGCCCCTTTAGGCCCTGGCAKGGGCTYTGACCTCTCCCTGGAGYCTTCTCTTCTTCACACTGGACATGCCCATCTCTCTCAATGCTTGTCCATGTCCAGGATAGCCAGGTCTCCTATTACTTTACACATTCCCTTGTACTGATCAGCACAAATAGTACTTTCCAATTTATCGTCGATCAAAACTGCCAATTTATCATGTGAGTATTGGTGAGTAATGGTCTAAAAAAACACATCACTTTCTTCCAAATATCAGAAGCCTCCAAGACAGATGTTTTTGGAAGAAGCAGCAGAAGTAACAGCTCTTTACAGCTGAGCCTGTGGCAGGGAAGGGGCAAATACTGCTGCTCACAGCTGGCTCTGGCTCTGCCCTCTGTGAGGAGAAGCCCCCTCGAGAAACCCTCTGCAGGGCACAGGCACTGTCATGGCAGAGAGCCAAGGGCATTTCTTCTGCAGGATAAGATCTGATTATAGCCTGAATGCATTTGTACATGGAACACATGGTGGACTTCACCACGAGGAACAACAGTGTTATTTCATATGCACCTCATCTTCTAACAATCTTATCAATTCCTAACTACTTCATTCCTTTACTGCGAAAGATGCATTTTCTCAGACACAGAGGTTCATGAAAAGCACAAAGTGTAAAGGCAAGAAGTACCAGAAAAATGCATTTTCCTACCCCGTACACAGGGCACAGTATCAGCCCTGACTCCCCACCAGGTGCATTATGGCACTGTCATCACACATCTCACGTCTGAGTGCCCAACAACAACTGCAGTGTATCTCCCAGCATGCCCGTAATGACTACGGGACAGCAGCACTGTTCCTTTTACTGTTAAATAGAATTTGCTTTACAATTCTTGACCCAGGAGTGAGAGCAGCAGGAACACTGCTGGATGGGAAAGCAGAGTGAGTGCGACCTTTTGTTGTGTGGTTATCTCCTGTTATTGCAACACCATGACGTGTCAGCTCTCTCTAAATCCTATTTTCTTCTCCATTTACATGTACAAAGTGTCATACTCTGGGCTAAACATGCTGGAGCACTTTTCCTTTTTTTTCTTGTCACATCCTTTGCAAGGTCAGTCAGCAATCTCAGTAAAATAAACACAAAACCATGGGCTCAGTAAAATAAACATAATAATATGGGCTTTTTCTGAAGAATCCAGCAATTTAGGTATTTATGAAAAGCCCTCAAAARCACAATAACAGTGTGACACTGGCTCACTGGCAAGAGCAATGTTCAGTTTCTAGACAGGTATTCTGAGCTTGAGAGTTGAGATCCTACTCTCTGAGATCTGTTCTGTTGCAATCACTGCAGTTTGCTGGTAATGGGAAGGGAAAGCACCCCCTAAAGCAGCAGTAATAGGAACTTCATCCTCATCCCATCACAGAAAATGAGTAATTTAGGAGGAGGCTAAATGTACCTTGTACACTGAAGTGCCTCCCACGATCCAAACCATGTCTACTTTACTTTTTAACTCTGGTGAATCCAAAAGAGCTAGAGCATCATCCAGACTTTTGGAAAGATAATGTGCTCCTTTCGGGGTTTCCCTAGAAAAAGCAAAGCTCTGTTACTAAATAAATCAAGGACAATTCACCATGATCATCAATACACTCYAGACACAAAATGTGCTTTGCTGAATTAACAAATAACTACATGCTGCACGTCCGTTAATTATTTTGAAGTGCCTGTTATTGCTAAATTATATTAGAAGTCTCATCTGACTGTAGGATTGTTCAACAGATCACAGCTTAACTGTAATTTAGAAGGCATTCTAAATAAGGAATCTGGAATTTCACAGCATGTTTCTGAAAAAGCRTAACGGAGAAATTTACATATCTATAAGATAAAGACACAATCTATGAATTAAACATAGATCATTCAATACAGATAATCAAGAAATAAAATGTAGATTTTGCGTTGAATTTCAGAATGTTAATATTTCTTTCAACAAAAYCAGCTGAAAAGCCAATATTCTCACATAATCACCTGCAAATCCACCATCATCCTCCAAAGCARTAAAGCACTACAAGTGGACATTTGTATTTAAAAATATTTGCATGACTGTGGGTGACGCATTCAAGTAGTGAGTTCTGAAAAAGGACAGTTCATCCAGAAATCCTAATAAAAATGAACTTATAAAAATGAACTTTGGGCCACCAGCGWATGCAGGAAGTAGAGAAATACAGTTAAATACATGAGTCAGAWACACTATTGAGAATTGTCAAATGGTTTGTGAGTAGAATGAAAAGTACTCATGATGCAAAGTAATGACAATTACCTKGTGAATGAATTTTTAAATATTAAAAATTATGAGTAAGGTAGTCATAACACTCAGAACCAAMAGCAGAAATGCTTCCTAAACAGGTATCAAAAATGCTGCATTTTGAACTACTGTACGCTGTAGCACTACAGACGTTTTTTGGTGCAGGTTTTTATTTGTTTTACAGGGCCCTTATTTATCATACTTACTTGAGCTCCCTGCTGAGCACAATATTAATCCTGTCTTTTAAAGGACGGTTCTTCTCAGGGATGGAGAACCACGTTTTTTTACCCATTATCACTGCATTCTGTTTACCTGAGCAGGAGAGAATTGATTTGAATTGTTTAGAGACACTGATGGACTTCCCCTGCCTTTCTAAGCCCTCTGAGAACTGATTTATAAACCCACAATTTCTAGCAGAAGAACCACTCAAATTAAATCCAAAGCCAAAGTGCTACAGGTGATCAATCATACTTTAACATTCACACATAAATATGATTTCTGACCTAACCCAAGCATTCATAACCTGATTACCTCTCATATGTAAAACTGCTAAGGAAAGGAATGTTTCTCTTCATGAAAAAAAGGAGGTATCAGAGAAAAAAAAATGCCAACATGGTCACTCTTTCCATGTTGTTTCCAGGCTGAGACACAACAGAGGCAAAGGTGACATCCCTGGTGTGAAGATTTATGGCAGCATAATCCATTAAGAAGTCTGGTTATGAAGCACTTTACCTGCCCAGCATCTGAGTTCACAGCTTATCAAAAGATCTGCAGGCAGGACAGAGCAAAATGTTTCTTTGTAATTATATTTCAAACATCCTTTTTCTTGATCACAGCTTATTTCCGCCAGGTAAGATGCAACTTGCAGACATCTAAAAAGACTGACAACTGTCAGTTGTGTTCTGTCCTTTTTTAGTACATGACGGGTTGYAAAGGGTTGAACCAGGTCTTCTAAATGTATGTATAAGTCTTTCACTCAGAACTGTTTCAAAATGAGATCAGGCATTCCTTGCGGATTATGTGACAGACATTCAAAACAGAAAATTTGAGTAAGTCTCCTAATTAAAACAGAGCCTCAAGGCAGAAAATGGAGTATGGCACCTAATCAAAATATGGGAATATACGAAGCTGACCAAAAGTGAGTTTTTACCAAACAAGTGAATTTTAACAGCACAAAAAAACCCCTAAACAAGCCATGAAAAAGTGACCGTGTTGACAAAAAACTGCAGTACTTCTGCTCTATGGTTTGGACTTTCTGGTGCATGGATTTGGCTCAGCACTCAGAAAACTCGGCAAAATTACTGTCACAAGGGTCAGAGGGGTGGATCGAATGGCCAAGGCTGAGCCACAGCAAACAAGTGAGATAACCTAACGCAGACTGAAAAAAACCCAAACCATCTCTGCTAATTAAGCAGCTTGTGAAAACCTTCCCATTTTAACTTGGGGTTTCGTGTAAAGACTTGTAAGGTAAACTTTAGATGAAGTTTTCTGCTCTTCTGGTGAAGGAAGGACTTGAAAATTGCTCCCTAAGAGGACCAATCTGCATCTCCTCTGAAATATCTACTTCATCTTCTTTCCTGATCTAGCCCGAGCGATTGAAAGGGCTGACATACAGGTGGGGCTTGTGAGGGCAGGCAGGGCAGAGGGCCGAGGCAGGGAAAGGCCGGAGTCGAGCTTGGGGCGCCACACACTCCGCACGTTACCTTCCACGCGGGCCGTGCTCGTCATTCTCTGGAAGTACTTGTACTCATTCCTGCCGAGGAAGCACGGACTGCGTTACAACGTGTTTAAGAATAAGTTCTCTAGTCTATATATATTTTTTTTTTTTTAAGTTCTCTCATTTCAACGAAAAATCCCCACTCGTGATGGCKGTGTTGCTGGAGGCCGGGGAAAGGCGGTTGGACAGAGCTGAGCCGGTGCCTGGCCGAGAGAGACCTTTGTCCCCCAGCTGTGGTCGCATGAGCGAAAACCTGCGGCCACGGCATGAGAGAGAGCCCACGCGAAAAACAACCCCACAGCCGCGCTCCCGCCACGCCGCCGCTTTCCCGCCTCACAGAGCATCCCCTCAAGCACTACAGCTCCCAGCGCGCCCCGCGCGGCCCCACTGCCCCCGCCTGCTGCCGCGCGGCGCGGGATACGCTGGGGGCTGTAGTGCGGGCGGGGGGCGCAGCGGCGGCGGGCCGCGGTACCTGAGCGGCGGCCAGGGCAGCCGCCCGTCCTTGCCGATGCCCATGTTCTGGCTGACGGCGACGATGGAGTTGAGAGAGCGCGCCATGACCGGGCCGCTCCGCTCCGCGCCGGGGCCGTGCCGTGGCGGGGCGGACCGGGGCGGGCCGAGCGGG
>JACDOX010000523.1:60347-76257 GCA_014549065.1 Cardinalis cardinalis | reverse complement strand
GCACGGGCCGGGCTCTGCTCGGTGCTGCCAGCGCCAGCAGCAGCAGCAGTGGCCATCACATAAAGGGCAGCGAGGTGCAGGGCAGCAGGAGGGAGAACTTGTGTCCATGGAGGGACAGCAGAGGCCTGGARCMGCTGCCCAGGGAGGGCCTGGAGTGTCCCTGGCTGGAGACATCCCAGCCCCAGCTGGACACCTTCCTGTGCCCCTGCCCAGGGCAGCCTGCCTGGGCAGGGCTGGGCTGGGAGCTCCAGAGGAACCTGCCAGCCCCAWRTATCCTGGGCTTCTGTAATACAGGATGTGCCTGTTACAGGGGAGCTGGGGCTTGGCACAGGTTTGGTCATCTGGGCAAGGCCAGTATGTTGGTCCATGCCATTGGGGCTTTACACCGGTGTTGAACCCCTGTGCCTTCCAGTTTTGCAAAATGTGGAATATGTTAAGGTTATCATAAGTCAGGATGTTCTCTGAGGTTTGATCTTTGTGTTCTTTAAAGCATCATCAGCAAGAAGTGAGACCTGACCAGTGGAACAGGCAGCAGCTGCATCCCTTGGTCAAGGGCTCCTGCAATTAGCAAGCTTTAGGGATGTAAATCAGGATGTTGGTGTAGGTCCCTGCGTGCCTGGCAGACTCTGTTGGTGTAGGGCCCTGCGTGCCTGGCAGACTTGTGGGAATGCTCAGGCCCTGTGTGCTGCAGCTGCCCCTGCTCCGGGCAGCACCAGCCTCAGCCCTGCCGGTCGCACAGGGCTCACCCAGCCCGCGGGGCCGCTGGGGCAGTGCCGGCACAGGGGCAGGGCTGGGGGAGCCCCGGCTCTGTGTGTGTGTGTGTGTGTGTGTGTGTGTGAGGAACGGCAGTGGTGGCAGGGAGAGGGCCGGGCCGTGCTGGAACAGCCCGGGGGCACCCAGGCCTGCCCAGCACCAGCGGGGCTCTCTCTGCAGGGTGTCGCKGCTGCCTTGTGGCACGCTGAGCAATGAATCCCAGTTTTGGGCTGCTTGGCATGCAGTGAGCTGTGCTCCTGTCCCAGGTGCTGGAGCTCAGGTGGCTCGGGGTCTGAGTGCTCGTAGGTGAAGGCCAAAAGAGCCTGCAGTGGTGCAGATCCTCCCAGTGTCACCACYGGGGAAAAGTGGCTGTGTCTCTGCAGGTGGATTTCATTCTGAGTTTGTATTTTCCGCTCTCCATGTAGTTGCTGTTTCCGGCCCCTTCTGGCCCTGGAAGGGTGTTTGCTTTTTTWACCTGTGACTCAAGTCAGCTGTTTTGGTTGCCTTTGGTCCAAATATATGTTGAAAGGTGTGGTTGCCTTTTTCTGCCCTTGTAGAATAAACTTCCTAATTAGTGTTAATWTGGTGGTATTTAACAGTGGGCTTGAAAACTGCTACTCATGTGGGCTGTGGTTATGTGGAGGTTTAGGGTTTAGTTGGTGAGGTTGGAGTTCCTGCTTAGTTCCAAGGAAATTTAAATTCCGTGGTTAAACCATCTGAGGTCATGATATGAAATGTGGATGCAAGCTGCTGAAAGCACCTGGTGTGTGCTTCTGTGAAAAGTGTTTATGTTCTGTTGGACTTACAAGTTACTTCTTCACATTTAGTAAAGCTTCTTGCAAAAGGTCAATGATGAAATGGCAAAATTTGTGAATTTTCTGTTTATGTAGTGTTCTAAATGCATGTTTCAAAAGACATCTAAGGAGTAGGATGCTCCAAGCTCCTCCAGTCTGGCCTTGAGAAATACCAGGGATGGGAGATTGGACAATTTTGCCTTAACTTATTGTGAAGTTGTTTGTTCTCTTTCAGAGAAGAGCAAACAGAAAAGGTAACTGAACTTATTAGTTTAATTTACATTTCAGGCTTCTAAATGTGGCACAAAAAGGAGCACATCTACTGAAAGCAATGAACCCTGTGAAAAGAAGACCAAGGCACGGCAGATTACTCTGGAAGAGATCTGTAACCCTCTGAAGACTCAGGATAAAAGTGAGTTGACTGTTAGCAAACCCTCAAGCACTGGCAGCCAGTAAATAAGTTTTTCATTGTCAGCTGCACTGTTGCCTCAGAAATGCCTGAGTGCGTCTGGCTTTGAGCAGAGAATTTAATAAGGTAATGCTGGTATGAAAACCAGTGAATGTAAAGTTCATTATGTTTCAGTAGCAAGAATTAGCCTCTTGAGTTTCAAAGTGGGAATTTGTTGGTGTGATGGTTAGAAGTATTGCTAGTACACCCTCAAGAGGCAATACTGTCTACTTAAAGAAGTGTATTGAAAGAAAATCTGCTTGATTCCCAGTCTTCTTAGCTAACTTTATGGCTGTGCAGTTGTCAGTCCAAAAAATAATCTCTTCCCACTTAGAGAGAAGCACACGAGTGAGAAATATTGGTTTTCCAGGGAAGTTAACCAAGCTGTTTAAGTGCATGATTCTTTCAGGCTGGCAGAAATACTGCAGTGGGAGAGGAGAGGGAGCACAGGGAAGAGAGACGTGGAGCAAAATGGKTGTGCTCTGTGCTTACTGATGTTCTTCTAATAGACGTTCTCTTTTATAAAATAAGTTGCTGATATGTTTTTGTTGTGAATTTTCACCAAAAGAAGAATCTCAGAAATGTGAGAAGTCCCGTATCTGTTTGGAAACTCTGGGCAGGCTGAGAGAGTTCTGCAGTGATTCAAACCAGCAGTGTACCAGCCTCCGGGAGGATGGCTTTCGGGAGAAAGAAGAATGTCCCAGTGTTACTGGGAGGAGCTCAGAGCTGAAAAATCCTCTTCCATCTTGGGACAGCGGCCCAAAGGTGGCACAGAAGGTATGCAGAGCTGTGAGTTAAACCAGCAAACTCTGGCACAGGCTGCCCTTTGTGCTCCTGTGCTGTGATGTGGGATGGTGCAGCAGAACCCCACAGACCTGTGTTTGTGTACAGATGTGAAGCTCCTTGCRTGGTGGGCAGGTTGGCTGCTCTGGCTCCTCAGTGATACCATTGAACAGCAGCATCCTGAGGGAACAGAAGCTCTGTTGGTGTCACCTGTGCCTCTGAGGGAAGCTGTGATACCCCAATAACACATGTTCAGAGAGGCACTGTGCTCAGCTTCCTTTCAGTTCCAGATGTGGGCTCTCAAACTTCCAGCAGGCATTCTTTGCAAAAATACTGTGTAGGGTTATCACTGAGATGTGGCTTAATCTAGTTGCTGGAATATCTAACTAGTAAAGGTATCACTGCTTTTTCATCTGCAGAAGGTGGGGATAGCTCACACAAAAAATTGTCGTGATGATATCTGTGGTGCAAGTCAAGAGACTTGAG
This sequence comes from Cardinalis cardinalis, assembly GCA_014549065.1. Lineage (NCBI taxonomy): Eukaryota > Metazoa > Chordata > Aves > Passeriformes > Cardinalidae > Cardinalis > Cardinalis cardinalis. The sequence goes on along the minus strand of JACDOX010000523.1, from coordinate 72,993 downwards.
TGGAATAATGGTATTTTGCTTCCCCTTTACTTATGGAGATAGTTAACATTAGTTAATTGAGGGGTTTGGGGGTCAGCTGCTCAGGTCCTAGAATGCATCTCATGGCTTACTGTGGTGGCTGCTCTTTGGTGGAGTTCTTCGTCTGGCTTTTTGAGGGAAGGAGCTTGTRTGAAAAGCTGATTTTAACCTTCCCTGTCTGAGGGCTGTGGCCTTTAACTGGGAGGGTCTGCTTTGCGTGGATTTAGGGTCCAAATGCTGGAGTGAGCAGCTTGTGGCAAGATAATTCTGTTGTGATAAGGGGTTGAGGTTATGAGGATGTGGTCAGTTGGAGAACCCAGAAAATKGATTTTTTTCTTGCCTTCCTTGGAAGGGGTCCTTTTAGCTGTTTGTGTCCTGCTTTTTACTTAGTWACTTTCCTCAGCTGGTAACTTAGACCGTCTCACCAAGTCGGCTTTTGTGTTTGTTTCTACTCCTTTTGCCTGGTTTCATGCCCTTATTTCACATGGTTTGTCATGTCATGACAGTTTCCTGTAAAATGAGACGAGGTCACCCTGTTTGGCTGGCACAGACCTTGGGCCGAAGAGTGCTGRGTCTGTGAGCTGAGGATTTTGCAGCAGAGACATCTGAGCTCCTGAGGCCACCCAAGTTCTGGGTGCAGGGAAGCTTTATTTGAGCTGGGCTGGGTTCTCTTGCTTAGTGGTGTGCAGCTGTGGGGATTTTGCAGTTACAGCTAAGTGCTGTTTTCCCCCACTTGTTCTCTCTCTGACTGCACACTTTGTACATTCCCATGACCCAAAATATAGAAGATTTAAACCATCTGTGGGTTTTTGTGGTTTTTTTTTNCCCTGAATTACCATTGCTGCTAAACAGTCTGTTCACTTTTTTTCTTGTAATCTGAATGGGACCCCTGGTAGAAATGGAGGTTTATTTTTATTTGATTTATTTGCAGATGCAGAATTTATAGTATATCCTGATTGTGTTTTGAATAGTCATATGCTTTAAAAAATTCTGGAGAGTCTTGGTATTTTTTTTAACCAGTACTATCTGTATTTGATCTTGTGGTGTAAGTGAGGAGGAATTTTGCTGTAAGTGAAAGACTTCAGCATTTTTCTCTGCACTTCTGAACCCATCACTCTGTTGACAATACATAACAGCAGTGTGGTAGAGCTGAAGTTGCTTGGCAAGAATAGGCTACATAATGTCATTGCAAATGATAAACTGCAGACAGAGTGAGCTCAAAGCATTTCACATTTGAGTTTTTAGAAACTGTAGTGCTGATTTTCTGTGTTTAAGTTGTTCTGAGAGGTTTGCTGAACTGGAGGAAGTGCAGACTGGAGAAGGAGTACAGTTTTGGTGGCTGAGACAGGGAACTGAGACTCAAATTGGTTTCTTCCTTGGTTTACTGTGGGTTTTTGGAACATCATTAATCTCTTCATGTTGGAGTTTCTCACCTGTAAACTGGAGCAATAATTCATCCATATTTCAATGTATGGCCTCTTTAGGCTGCCCAGTCTCTGCAGCCTGCATTGTCTGGGTCTGTGCTTTGGGAGCTTTTGATACAATAGTGTTCTGATTTCCCCCCTATTTAGCTACGTTTGACTTTCTTGACTTTTTAATTCCTTTTCATTCCAAATATACTGTGTTCTGCTGCAATAGTTGTGCTGCAGCTTGGGGGCTCTTCATGCAAGAGCAAACTTTAGCTCTGTGGTCAGTGCAAACCAAGGAGGGGGAATTGATTTGTTTGATGATTCCTAATTTCCGCTTTTCCACCTTTTATTTACAGGAGGACTTAAAATGTAATCTTAGTCAGTTTTCTGCATCTCTTAAGTCCTATGAAAATTCTCAAAATTCTTCAGAGACAAACCTTAATAAAAGAACAAAAAGCATTTACACTCCACTAGAGCTCCAGTTCATAGAAATGAAGAAAAAGTATAAAGATGCTGTTTTGTGTGTGGAATGTGGATACAAATACCGGTTCTTTGGACAAGATGCAGAGGTAATGTTTTCCAAGATTATGGAAAGATACCTGGATTATGTGGGTGTCATCCTAGGCCTGTGGCCAGTTCTGGAAGGGAGACTTCTTTGGGGGCATAAGGGGGTATTTTGTTTCRTTTTGTTACATGAAATCAGGATGAAAAATCTCTGTATGTTGAAATTCAAGACTGTCCATTATGCACACTTTTTTTTTGGGTCAAAATGGCATTTATTATTTTGTAATCACATGGTAGTGCTTGCTGTATTGTATATTGAGAATTTAAGGTAAGTTCCCAGTCAGAGTTTTGTCAGAGTTAAAGTTGAAAAACTTTCTGAGGTGAATTGTATATCATGGCTCAGAACTCTACTATAATATATATGTAAAATATATAACTAATGTGTGACATCAGAAATCTTTCAGATTGAAAGGCAGTGGAGCAAGTGGTGTTAGAAAAGATGAATAAAGCAGGTATAGCCTGGGTGCAGAGAGCATCCTGAATGCATGCCTGGATGTGGTGCCTACACATGGCAGATCTGTAGGAACTGAAAAGGCCTATATAATAACAAACATAATGTTAAAGTGGTGGTTTTATAATCTTTTTTCTTGTGATCTCTCCCAAAGTYGTTGCTACCAACCTTTGTTTGGTGCTATTTTCACACTTGAGACCAGTGAGAAATGTTGCTTGGTTACTGGGAATTCATTTTCCCCATCGTATTTGTGCTGTGTAATTTGTCTGCTCATTTGCTGGTGTACTTACAGCCCAGAAATAGAAATATGCAGTTCAGACAGACAGATCAGTGGTTGCCTGCAGGTCCTGCCTAGCCCCCCATCCTCTGCTCAGTGAACACCTGGGGCAAAAAGACCATACAAATCACACATATAATGCCACATTTTAGTAAGTGTTGTTACTCTTTTTTACTAAGTATATAGTTTCCACTGCTGTTCAATGTTGATTTTTCAGTATTTTAGTTGATTGGCCAGGTTAATCCCATCTTTATGACMACAAACTAAATGCTTCCATTCCTGCTGCGTTTCTAGTGGCGTGAAAATCGTTTGACCTTTTGCTGAGCTGTGTTTCAGGCCCTGTGTGTGCAGTGTGGGTGGTTTACCTCACAGTGGTAAAGATCAAGGTGCAACCTTAAAACCTGACAGCTGCAGCCTGTGATAGTGAATCCCCTGTTTATGGCAATGCTGGGACAGGGAGGTGGAGGGGCCCCTCCAGGCTTTCTCCTGGAATGTTTTCCCTTTGTCACCAAGCTTTTAATTGTAGTTGTGCATCACTGTTGTCATAGAGATAAGCTCCTTACCTTCTTAGATTACTTTGTGACCCTTTGGCTGACTCTTGTTGCAGATTGCAGCTAAGGAGCTGAACATTTACTGTCACCTGGACCACAACTTCATGACTGCCAGCATCCCCAGCCACCGTCTCTTTGTCCACGTGCGCCGCCTCGTAGCCAAGGGACACAAGGTTACCCCTGACTCCTGCTAATTGAGTACAGACCAGCCCTGAGAGAACTTGCACTGCTTGTACCAGCCCCTGGTTTCAGCTGAGAAGTGGGCAGCTCGTTATCCCTGGTTCCTGCAGTAGAAATGGCCAACTTCCCTTTGTTTCAGTTTCTCGGTGCTGGGGGTGTCGTGAGCCATTAGCAGATTCAGAGAAGTRTCTTCGTTTTTTCAGGAACAGTTCCAGAACAATTATTTTTCTCAGTGTTTTTGTATCAAGGTTTTGCATTTAATAAGGAGAAATGTACATATCCTCTCTCTTTTATTATTCCTCACATCCTTGTTTTTCTTGTCCCAGCCCACTGTTTTTTTCTTTGTTCCTTCCTGTTCTGCATCCCTGTAATTCTGTGGCTTTCTGGTGATAGCCTCTCTTTCTGCTTCCATTTCTAAGAAAAGGACTTGTTGATTCTAAATTGGATGCGAGCAACCATTCTCTAATAAGCAGTGATGTCCAGCTAAATTGTTTCCAAATAGGATGAGAAGCACAGGTACAGAAGTTGAAAGGGCAGTCAGGAGTAGGAAAAGGGTCAGAAAAGCACTTCCTTATAATCTCATTAGTAGGATTGATGTGAGAGCCCTTTCTGTTGATCATGTATTCCAGCTTGAATTATGCATTTGTTGTTTGCACATCTTAAAAGGTTACCAGATATATAGAATAATAAAAATAATAATTTATTGCCAGAGATATAACTTTGATTCTTGTTTGTCTGCCTGTAGGTTGGAGTAATAAAACAAATGGAAACTGCAGCACTGAAAGCTGCTGGAGAAAATAAAAGCTCTCTCTTCAGCCGTAAGCTGACTGCCCTCTACACTAAGTCTACACTTATTGGAGAAGATATCCTTTTCAAATAAACTTGGTTTCAGACTAACCTTTGGGAGGCCTTGATTCTGGTGTTATCACCAGGATTGAACATGAGCAGCTAGTGGCTGGCATAAGAGTGGCAGCAGGAAATAAAGTTCCTTTAATTTTATGTTGTGGTAAAACATACTGCTGTCTTTAGAAACAGTTCAATCTCTTCAGGACTGGCTGTAGGTTTGTTGTGTTTACTGTAGTTGCTTTCTGAAGTCATGGAGTGAACTTACCAAATCTGCAGTGTCCCGCAGGTCTTGCCTAAAAAATGTTAAAATAAGAGAGAAGCATCTTTTAAGCAATGAATTTAATTTCTTCAGTTTTTTGTTTTGCTCTATCCGGTCTTGTCTACCTCATATTTTAAATTTAATTTCTCAAACAAAGTTAATAGATACCAGGACCTAAAAAGATTGTTAGATTAATGTCTGAGAGTACAAGACTTAGGTCTGCAAAGACCTGTGAACAGTCCACCCAAATCTGTGTAGTATTTTTTTGAACATTTGTTACATGTGAACCCTTTGTTGAAGCTGGATGATTCTGTAGATGTTGAAGAGATAACAGCAGACGTCCCTGATAGCTATCTCCTCTGCATCTGTGAAAATGGGGAGCACCTGAAGGACAGGAAGAAGGGTGACATTGTTACAGGCATTATGGTAAGTTAGTTTCTCAGGAGTCAGTATTTTTGGGTCTGCGTGGGGTTGTTTTGTTTTGCGTTTTGGTTTTTTTCTGGAGAGGTGGGTGGCTACCTTGTTAAATTCATGACTGTTCTGTCTTTCAGATTTTATTTTGCGGGGGAGTAGGAATTGATTTTTTTTTTTTTTTTGTGAAAAGAGGCGCTTTAGGTAAGATATCTCTGTGTGTGAACTGTAATGGCTTTATATTTGAAAACTTCAGAAAAGGTATGGAGTGGATAATTGAACATTTRTCAAACTGGTTTTGCTCCTGTTTCAGCTGAAAACATATTGGTATTTTAACCAAATACATTAGGGAAATAATTTGTTCAGATGCTTTACAAATTTCAATGTTTAAACATTTTTAGGGTCAATATTTTAAGGCTTGTGAGCACTTTTTTCCTCTACAAAACACCATTCTTTAGAGGAAGAGACTTTCAAGTTACACTTCAGATTTGTATTGGTGARGATTAAACCCAGTCCTGTTTAACCAGCAAAACACACAGCAAAGCCCAGTCAGCTGGTAATGAATTAATTAAAAAGTATCTTGATTGTGTCTCTGTTTGAATGTCATACTGCTGCTGGGAGRGAACAACAGAAGCAAGTGTTCAAATTCCAGTTCGAATTACATGTGCATTTCATGGACTTCAGTTAGTAGMTTTGTCAGGTGTTAAAGATTGAACAGTGATGGACTGCTAAGAACAAAAGCACATTTACATTTGTAAGGTATTGTTGCCACTTCCCAAGATAAACTTGTGTTAGTGTTTTGAGGTTATTGTTGTGTCATGAGTTTGAAAAAAGCGCATTCAGGTGTTTTGATCTGCTGCTTTCACTGTGTGTGGGGGTGCTGTATAATTTTACACCATAGATTTTCTTTCTGGTTAACAGTTTGAGCCACTCCACTGCATATATGTGTGCACATTTTTGTTTGGCAGGCAATCCAGCCAACTACAGGAGAAGTGATTTTTGACAGTTTTCGRGATGGTGCTTCCCGCTCGGAGCTGGAGAGCCGGGTTCTGCGCCTGCAGCCAGTTGAGATAATTCTTCCATCTAGGCTGTCAGATCCATCTGAAAAGCTCATCCACAGTATAACCTCCATGAGGTGAGTTCTGTGGGGTTCTCTTTCCCAGAGCCAGCAGTGGAGCTGAGATCCAGAAGCAGGTATGGATGATGTAGTTCTGTCATGGCCCTTTCCATAGAGGCTGCAGTTTGCTGCTGGGTTCAGAACTTCCCAAATCCCACCAAGTTCTGGGCACTTGCTCCTGAGTTTAGATGGAAGTTCATGGCTTCTGACTCTGGCCTGTGAAAGATTTGTGCACTTAAATGTTGTCTTTGTCATGGTCCTGCCACCACACTCCTGATCACACAATCTGCWGGAATAATTTCCAAGCTCAGTCACTTACCTTTCAGATCTAAAAGAGGTGCTCTGTGGCCTTTTTTCTCTGTTTGTCATAGTTTTTAGGTCTCTAAAAGACAGGAGACTTCCTTTTCTATCAGTGTAGGTAGGTGTGGAAAACCTTTGCAAATGGTATTTCATCCTGTTTGTCCTTTTACACTATCTAGGATTGGGGTACAGACCTAGAAGTATTGTGACTGATCATCTGTTTGCTTTGAGTTTTCTTGGCATGTTTCTAGAGGAAATTTGTTACCTGTTTTCTGTATCACTTTTTCTGTGTAGTAAAGCCAGAGTAGGATGTAACTTTTAGGGTGATAGGTGAAAGATGAAGCAGTGTTCTGAACAGTGGGGATGAAATCTTACAGAAGCAATTTTTGGAGGAAATTTCAGTTTTCCMCTTTTTTGTTTTTAACCATACAGTTTGGGGCAGTAGAGAACTGGTATAGAGCTTGGCATTTCAGTTTTGAATGAAATAGTCATTCYGGTGTGAATTTGGGAGAGTGGTAGTGATTTTTTTTTCCTTTTTCTTTGTGGTTTTTTGATTGTGCACAGTAGAGAATGTTAATGAGTGACTTCTCATATTTATGAAGACAAAAAATGCTACCCATTAGCTGATTTTGTGAACAGGGATTAGTTTGTAGTTTTTTCACCTTTTTGGTAATTTGCTAGGCAGCTTTCCAGCCCAAATGCCCTTAATTACATGACAGTGACAAAAATAGAGCACATTATTGCCTTACACCTCAGTCGCCTTATTTTAAAAACAATTCTTCATGGATTTTTTCTTGTACCAGAGATTAATCCACTAGAGGGCCCTGAAGTATTTTATAGTAATTTAAGTGATTTCAATATGCTGCTTTCTTGTGCTTTTAATTAGGTTTGKTTTTGTACAGCAGTAATTTCATTTTAATGTATACTGAGATGTCTGTAATATTCAGGTTTGGTTATTGGCCCACTATCTGGTGATTTCATCTTTTAGCAGCTTTTTTCTAAAACCTGTTGTTGAGAATCTTCCATGAGCTGTAAAAAGTTYATTTTCCATAATTTTTTAAAGACCTTTCTAACTAAAACAGTGGGAACCAGATCTTGTGGTTCAGGAAGGGTCTTCATCTCTTTGTGTGTTAGGGATGCAGGGAAAAAACACTGGGATAATGAAAACAGGGTAGAGATGGGAGAGAAAAGTAGTTCTAGGAGACGAGAAGAGAAGAGAAGAGAAGAAAAGAATGTTTTTCTACTCCTCCAGTGTAGTGTAAGAATTGCAGCTGGGGTGATTTGRTGCTGGATGGTGTGTACTAGAGCTTGGCGCTGAGTGAGCAAGGTGRTGTGGCCAGCACAAAGACTGTGCTTATGGTTACCAAAAGAATTAAACAGAGTGTTGAGCTAAGGTAAAGCGCTGCAGCTTTGTGAGAGCATCCCTAAGTTGGTTCAGTGCCCCTTTATAATGACAAGAGTCAAAACTCTCTGTGCTTCCCATCAATTTCTGTGAGGTTTTTTTTTTATTCTTTGCTATTCTAGGGTGGATTTAATATCTAGAAAATACTATTCAAGCACACTGAGCTGGGGGCTAGTGAAGAGCCTTCCCTCAAAAGCAAAGCTTATTTTAAAAATAGGTTACAAAAAGTGGTTCAAGACAAACTGTTCTGGTGAGTACTGTGCTGTTCCCAAACTGTTAGTAACATCTGTTTGCAAGTGCTGACCTGCCTGGAGCAAAATCTTGTCATGGTTTTAATTTCCTTCTTTCTAGAAAGCAGAGRAAAMGTCTTGCTTTCAGAAAATACTTCCATTTTTTTTCCTAAGAACACAGTGTTTTGTACTCCAAGTTCTTTCTAGTCAAGGATCAGCGCCCACCCTCCTTAACATGTTGGCTGCTTTAAAACTTAGCCTGTATTGGTCTCCTCACATTGTCTTTGAGGCTCCTTTGGGATATTTTTGCTCCTCTCATGTTGCCCGTTCCGGGTTTTGTTGAAAAATTCAGTGCATCTTCAGAGTGCTCCGTTGTTCCCCTTTTTTCCATTTGCCCTTTTTTTGCAGKGTTTCATTCTGGAGCATTCTTGGACACTATGGAAACACACTGCRCACAAATAGCTTTAACCCACAGTGTTTCTCCCAGGTCTGCACTCTTTGGTTTCGGCTGCAGGTGGTCTGCAGCTTGTTGCCTGTGATAACCCCAAGGTTCTGAAGATGGGGTTCAGGTTTGTGCTCTCTCATGGGTGCTGCAGTAGCCTTTGGCTTGGAGTTGGTTCCCTGGAATTCCCCTTTCTTTCAAACCCATTGAGAGCTAAASCTCATCCTCCCTCTCCAGGCATGGTAGAATCCCTCAAGTAGCTGAACCTCCATCATTATGTTCAACACAAGCCTTTTTAATCTGTGTTTCAGGACCTCTGCAAATATAATTTCAAGCTCTTTSTGCTAAGTGCAATGCTAATGGCCCTCTGGTTTAGCAGTGGCCTCTGCTTTTAACTGTACTGGGTGAGATGTCTGCAGGTTTGTTCCTCTCCAGTTTCTGTCATGGTCTCTTAGAGTGAGCTGTAGTGGATTTACTATGTTTGGGCAATGGTGCTGTTCAGTGCTAATTGCTCTCATGGACAGTTATGGATTTATGTCATCAGTCAAGTAGAARCTCAGCTGGAATGAACTCTTGACTTGTAACTGTGTACAAAATGCTTTTAATTTTGTGGTCTTTAATTTTGTGACTGCTAGTTGTTCAGATCAGAGGATGCATTCATGTAGTTAACACTGAGGGGTTTTTTTTTGTGAAGGGCATGTCCATTTATTTACATAGCTCAGCTCCTGAGGTTTGTAGGTCAGCAAAGACAGGAAGGGTTGTAGTAAAAACAGGCAAAAAGAGGACCTCAAAGGGTTGCAGTGAGAGTAAACAGCACTGCACATTAAGTGGTGGAACAGRGGAGTGGAGAGTGTCTAAAGGGCTGGTGATCATAAAAAGCAGTGGTTTCATGGTTTGTATAGCTTGTAATGTTCCCATGGATTTTTAAGTGAAAGGCAAGCTGTGACARCCATCTTGAGAATGTTTTGTGTCAATGGAAGCTGCAAGCAGTTAAATTTGCAGCAGGGAAGAAAAAAAGCAACTGAAGTGCAAAACCAGCAYGTGAGCTGTTTTCTGCAAATACAAACCCCAAAAGCATCAGTGAACAGATATTTACTGACCAGAGAGGTGTTTTGCACTGCTGAAAGTCCAGCCCATGGTCTCTGCAGCCAGCTGCTTGAGGTGGTCATGTCAGAGCTCTCTCCTTTTGAATGGACAGGGGAAACAATTCCACCACAGTGTTCCCACCTCTTGCAGTGGCCTGGAACAGCTGCTGGATGGTGTTTTCTGGCAGTTYGATCCTGTCTCAGTCAGGACATGCTGCTGTTCTCATTCATTATTTCCTGTGGCATTGCAGGTGAGGGAAGTGTGGGGCTTGCATCTTGTTTGACAAATTGCTGAAGAGTGAAGTGTATTTATTCACCACACCTGCCTGACTGCCCCTCACAGTGTGGGATGTTCTCCAGGTAGAATTACTGTTCCCCCATGCACGTGGAGTTGTTGCTGCAGGGACATGAAGAGGCAGTTGYAAAGCCCTATGTCCAAATGCAGAATGCAGTGCACTGTTCTTACCTGGATGATAAATTAGATTAAAAATGTTAGCAGTGCTTTTTACAGCCACAGCTGGCCTTTGCTGGCCCTGCCTTGCCCAGCCCTTGTGTTTTTGTAAACTTCCCCCCAGGCCAAAGCTCTGATGAGCTTCCCCAGATTCACACCTGGCTCAAAGGTGTATTATTTCTCACGTGGCTGCAAAGCATGGAAAACATGCTGCGTTCAGCAGCTGCCTTTGTGGCATTATTGCACTGATTAGTAGTATTCATGAGTGTGGGCTTGTTTTTCCTCACCTCCATTTGAGGTACAAATTATTAAATGAAGAACAATTAAGTCTTGAGCCTTGATGCTTTTCCAGTTTCTTGATATCAAGAAGTTAACTTTTACRTAGGGGAAAAAACCCTTACCTTATAAACAGAAGCAGGAAAAATAAACTATAAAGTCTTTGTTAGCATGTTTTGGCAACTGTTTGATTTATTATTACAGGACAGATCAGAAACTGTAGGAAGTGACAAGTAAGTTGTGGTACTTTTTTTTTGTCCTCTCTGGTTGTTTCTTGTTTTTCCTTTCAGTATATATTCATATGCTGTGATTTTTCACATATTCAAATGGAGAATGAGTCTTAAGCTCTTAAAACTGGCAAGCAAGTTTAAATCTTTTTTAGCAGTCTATCAACGTTGGCATATTTGTTGAAGTCCTAGTGTTTTGTTTTAACAACGACTGCTTTTTCATAATTTATTCAGCTTTGAAGCTGACTTGGGACATAACTCCTTCCGTGTGAAACAGTGCCATTGAGAATACCTTGGATGTGTAAACTTCTCAAACATTACTTCTTCCCCCATTTCCTCATTGTTAGGAGTTAGAAATTGTCAGGAATTAGAAATTCAGCAGTTTTAATCCAGGCACTGATGTCAATGAGACAATGCGGGAGAGAGGAAGACTGAGGCTGTCTGCATGTTTGACATGCAGGTAGCAGTGATGTGGAGTGAGGAGAGTAATGCTCATGTTGTCCTGGTTCCCAGCCCCTCCTGAGGTGGGCAAGAGAGAAAGGCCATGAATTTATTTATTTTTAATAAACCCAGAATGCAATTGTTTTCCTAATTTTGAAGAGAATGAAACTGAAGTGTGWTTTTAAGTGCCATCAATCTGCTGAACTGCAGAAAGGAACAAGATTTATCTTTTGGGCTGTCTTTAGCAGTTTAATTCTGTGCTTGACTGAGAATGTTTGTCTCTTTTACTRAGTGTTCTTTCCTCTGTATGGCAGAGGTAAGAGACTTTTGGAAAATYAGACTCCTGAGCAGTGTGCTTTAGGCATGGACTCCTCCTCTGGGAGTTTGGAATAGTACAAATGACTGTTAGATGTTCAGAATTCATGTGAATATTTTCTGGGTTCTCAGTGGAGAATTTGGAATCCGTACTATTGTAATTAACTCTGTATTGCTTAGCAGCACAGTGTTTTTTAAAGCAAAAGGATTTTGTGTAAGATACTAGCTTTCAGCTTATTTGAAAGCCTTTCTACAGAGGGAGATGGATGTACTTAAGAACATTTCCTAGCAAATATATTTGAGTGTATTCCTGCTTGTTGTTGTTCCTGGCTGGCTGGCTTCTGTCAGGTGGTAGATAACTGTTTGCCCCTCCATCCCTGCTGCCTGGTGTTTACAGCTGTTCTCCTGCTTTATGGAGTCTTTGCCACCTCCTCCTGCCTCTGCCCTTCTGTTTATGTGTCTTGGGTGTCCCTGTCCCCATTCCCAGCCAGATTCAGGGCATTCCTGGCAGCCTGGCACTGTCCTGCTCCTGCAGCCCCCTCTGCAGAGCTGAGGCTGAGGGGACCTTCAGGTGGAGAGAGAAGCAGCAGGTACAACCTTGGGGAGGGTGCAAGTGACACCCCTCCAACCTGCCTCATCTGTCACATGCCCTGGGCAGTGCAGGGGGATGGAAAGGAAGGATAACTCTCCTGKACAGCTTCCTGGACACCCACCTGCCCTCTCACTGCATGCCTTCCATTGCTTTGTGGCTGTGCACATTCCTTTTTACTGAACACGTTTTGTCAGAGCTTGAGGAAGAACCAGGAGAGCCCTGTGAAGAGCAAGTGGTGTTCATGTAATCACAGGAGCCTTTGGTTGGAAGGGGCTTTTACAGGTCATCCAGATCAGCCCCCTGCTGCAGGGCAGACCTGTCCAGCCTGGCCTTGAATGCCTCCAGGGATGGGGCACCCACCTCCTCCTGGGCAGCCTGTGCCAGGGCCTYGCCACCCTCATGGTAAAGTACTCCTTCCTCATCTCCAGTCTGAATCTCTTCTCTTTGTGTTTAAAAGCATCACCCCTTGCCATGTCTCAACAGACCTACTGGAAATTCTGTCCCCACCTTCCTTATGAGCCCCCTCTAAGCACTGCAAGGCCACCCTGAGCCCGGGCCAGAGCTTCTCCTGCCCAGGTGAGCAATGGCAGCTGTGCCAGCCTTTGCTGCCGGCAGAGCTGCTCCATCCCTGTGCCCGTGCTGGAGCCTCCTCTGGCCTGGCTGCAGCAGCTGCAGCTCCTTGCTGGGCTGGCCCAGGGCTGGGGCAGCTCTGCAGGTGGGCTCTGACTGAGGGGCAGAGGGGCAGAATCCCCCCTGCCCTGCTGCCCACGCTGGGCTGGGCCCGGCACGGGGCTCTGGGCTC
>JACDOX010000523.1:17851-59552 GCA_014549065.1 Cardinalis cardinalis | reverse complement strand
GCACGGGGCTCTGGGCTCTGGGCCCAGCATGGGGCTCTGGGCTCAGCCCAGCACGGGGCTCTGGGCCCAGCACAGGGCTCTGGGCTCTGGGCCCAGCACAGAGTTTGGGGTCCCAGCCCAGCACAGGCTTTGGGGTCCAGCCCTGCCCCAGAGCACCCCCAGGGCTGCTCCCTCTGCTGAGCCTGTCTGGAGCCAGACCTGACCCGGGGGCGGGTCACTGATGTCCACTGATGTCCACTGGGACTCAGCCTTTGACCACTGCCTCTGGATGTGCACAACCAGCTGATTCCTGAACAGTCCATCCATCAAACCCATTCCCAGGGCAGTGCTGTTTTTTTGTTGTTGTTGTTGTTGCTAGACAAACAAACAAACAAACCCCAAAAAACACCAGAAAACAAACTACAACAACAAAAGAACCACACACAAAAGACCTCAAAACTAAAACTAAGGAAAAAAAAAACCACCCCAAAAACCAAACCAAACCCGAAAGAAAAACATATTCATTTGAGGGAAAGGGAGCTAGGAAGAGGGGGAAAAGCCTTTAATTCAAGGGAAACAGTTGTGTAGCTGTCAGAAATCCTTACTTAGAGTATTAATTGGTTTGTGAAGCTGTTTTAATTGTCTGAAAAGATAGCACATGGATTTGCATCTTGAAGTGGAGAAGTTAAACCTCACAATAAATCATCCTGTGTCTATTGCCAATACAGTGCACTTGTTATTCCTGATGGCTTTGAGAAAAACCCAGCTTGGTTTGTGTGTGAAAAGGAACACTGGGATTGGTGCATTGAGTTAATCTAGGTGGAAATAGCAGTCTGGGTGTGAGAAATTACACGTGGCCCAACTTTTGGACCCAGCCAGAGTCAGAGCACAGACCTGACCTGGCACCAGAATCTGAATGCCAGTGCCCTTGGGCTGCCTAAGCAAGGAAATGCTTTCATAAATATCATCAAATGCACTTGTGATTAACTCCAATTAAGTTGTATTTTGGAATGCTTGTTTTGGAATCTGCTGTTCAGTACTSAAAGCCATAATGTAATTTTTGAGCCATGGCAGAGGAGAAGCCATGCACTCTATCAATTAATCATCCTGTGTTATATAATTAATTAGCACACTATCAGATGTTATTAATTGCWGAGTAACATGTTTGGTTTTTAATGTACTGAGGAAAGGAGCCCCAGAATGRAGTTTCAGCAGCAGCTTTCGAGTGCTGCTGGTGGGTTAAGGAGTTGTGTTCCCACAGCCCCTTTTGATCTGATCATGGCAAAAGTTTTTGTGGCATCATAGAGAGCTGCCGCAGGAAATGGAGACCCACAAATACCAAAAAACCTCTTTCTTTTAACATAACCCTTTTTTCTGCTTGTTTTTTAAAGAAAGAGAACTTGTCCTGAGTGTGGCCACGTTGAGAGCGGTACATTTGGAGCTGTCTGTTGAGAGAGGATTCAGCAGGGTCTGAAGTCCCTCTGCTGCAGCCCAGGCACAGGAAGGATTTCAGAAACATGAAGGAATTAATGTGTATTAATAGGGATGTGTTTTCAGATACTTCTGGCTCATCACTGACCATGAGCAGAATCTAGACCAGGGCCCTTCATGTTAGGCTGGCCAAAAGGAATTCTTGGGATTTTGTTGGGAGCATTCTTTATAGACAGATTATGCCAACAACTTCTTGTATTTTAAAACAACTACATACAACTTCAAGTTTAACATAACTTCTTGTAGTTTAGAAGACAGATACTGAACAAAAAGAAGACTGTGTGTCTTGTGAACATAAATCCTTTATCTGACAAAAAAAGTCAGTTTCACTTAGTAGTTTTATCCCTCTACTTCCTCTAATATTGTAACCATTTAATTTGTTGGTTAATAGAGGATTTATAACTCAGTTTCCTTAGGTCTTGAGTTACAAAATCTAATAAGTTTGAGTAAGTATCTATTGTCTGTAGAATTAAGATATTATTTTTTTTCTTCAATTTTTGTCTTACTTGAATAGCCCCAGGCAGAGCAAAGACAAAAGTCTGTTACCTCTGCTTTCACCTCACTTCTCCAGAGATGATGTGCAGCCTTGTGATACTTAAAACTGTATTTTGAGCTGAACCATTGCCAGCCCCCAAAGYGTAAACATGAGATAAATTGAATTTCAATTTAGAATTCTTTCTTGGCTTTTTTTTTCCTTAAAAGCATACCACTTGGCCTAAGCTGCCTTCACCTTCTTCCTCGAAATGTTTTTTTTTGTTCCATTTGTAAAATAATTTAAGTGGCTTTTTGCAGTTGGCTCCTTAATGGTAAATCCTTGGAAAGAAAGAAAGCATAGTGCTCAGCATGTGTTAAGYTACATGCTAAATTAACCCATGGGAAGAGCTGCCTTGCTTTTTCTCTTGTATTAGCTTTTCACAGAACAGGAAATCAAGGTAAGTAACAATTTTTGGTGAAAACATCCCACTCTTGGATTACAGGAATGTTGAATAAGACGAAAATATTTAACATAGGGAGTATAATTGTTRACACTCTACTTGTATTTATTCTGTTAGAGATGAGACTGTGTTTAAGCATCTTTGTACATCTCASAGGAAAGCCTGAAATGATTTGTTGAAAAATTAACAAGTTCAATTCATCACATTTGATGGACTCTTCAATCAGCTTATTAAAGGAGACATTAATTACAAGTCTAATTGACCAGCCAGATGTATCCTGTTCTCTGTCCAGCAGCCTCTATTAAACCATTACAAAACATGCAAAGCTCTTTATATGAGGGAGATGAGAAGTTGCCTGTGCCAAATTCTGCTTTAGCAGAGGGATTTCCATGGTGTGTTTTGGGCTGAGGCTGAGCAGATCTTCCAGCATGGGCAGAGTGTTTTGTCCTGTGGTTTTACAGAGTTGGCTCCCAGGCTTGGACAGGGCTGTCCCCAGGTGCCAGGAGGGCTCCTGGACCCTTCCCACTTTCCAGTTTCCCTTCCCACTTTCCAGTTTCTCTTCCCACATTTCAGTTTCCCAACTGTGAGGAGTTTTGGGAGCTGCGGAGCTCCCAAAATAGGGACTCTCTGGGGATGGAACCACCCTCACCTTGTGTCAAAACCACACTTCTCATTGTGCAAGGCAGATCATGACCAAACTTAGTGGCTTCTTCCTTGTTTCAGAAACCAGAGCTTGGCCTTCCTGGCCATGGGCACACACTCTCTGAAGCCTTATTTCTCYATTTGGCTCCCATTTGCAGGGCTCTTTTTTTTAATTAGATGTATGAAAACCACATTTGTGTTTGAGGTAGAATTATTAAAAACAGCATGCCATTAATGCACATTCCCAAAACTCTGAAGCCTCTTCTGGTTTTTGAGTGCAGAATGAAAGCAGTATTAATTGCCAGGTTAACACATGTAACAATAAAGGCTCCTGCTCTTTTATGTCTTCTCTTGTTTCATTCAGATTACTTCCTAAGGAGTTTCTTTCTCACTTCAGACTGGGATTTATTGTTATATTCATCTCCCTACTTATATCTTAAAAGTTTTGTTCCAAGTGCTGCCATGGTTTGACAGCATTGAAGGAGAATAACTCCAGTAATTGCGAAGAAGAAGGAGTGAGGCTAGAGCAGAACTTTGCCTATTGTGTTTATATTTGAAGRTGTCTTTGTGAGCTTGGAATTGAGAGTCTTTTTATTTTAATCATAGGTGGAGAGCTCAGATGGAGACATTTCTGGAGGAAAACCGGGGTAATACAATTTTCCAGCCTCCTTCGGCTGTGAGGTCATTAGGGACAATGCACTAGAGCATCACACAGCTGGATCTTTCTTGGAAAAGTGTGAAAAGGCTTTGCAAGGTCCAGGCCATGTACAGAGGCAAATTTGGATTGGTTTTTGAAATGTATTCAGTGCAGTGGGTTTGATTTTTAGGATGGAGCTGTTTAATACTTGGGGTTTATTATGGTCTCTGATGACGTCTGTAATTGCAAGTGCTGACGTCTGGAAGATCCTGTTGTGGCTTTAAAATTTTTATTTTTGTAGAGTAGAAGGTACTTGAATGTGCTAGTGGCCCAAATGCTGAGCCTCCAAATTGAGGAGAAAAAAGGGAAGGATGAAGTAGTTACATAATCTATCATATCCTTTCAGTTGGAGGTGGTTCAAATGGTTCTGTCAGTGGCATGAGAGGAGAATGAAATGTGAGCTGTGAGTTACACATGCCAAAACCAAAAAAAAAATAGGCTTTTTGCCACAGTGTGGTTGGATATTTGGCTTGAATGGTACATCCTCCAGTTCCTTGCCCATTGATAAGGGAGTAAGAATATATCTCTTACCTAGTAGGTGGGTGAAGTGGTTCTTCTACACTACAGGAGCACATGCAAAGGGAATTCCTGTGTGGAAAATCCTTTTGTTTTCCACAGAGCATCCCCTGCTCAGAGCACAGACCTTGGGCCCTGAGGTGAGAAGGAAGCAGATTACCTGTGGTGTGAGCACAGGGCAGGCTTCAGGCCCATCCCAGAGCCCCTCAGGGGGCTGTGTTAGCAGTGCATTGAATGTTGTGTGCTCTCCTCCTTCCTGTGGCACAGAGGGGTCTGCAGGAGCAGTGGTTGTGCAGCCAGTCCCTTTGCTCTTCTTCTTATTTGTGCACTTTGTCTACAGCTGSTTTATGACACGCCTGGTGACTTACACAGTTTCTTAGAATATTTTTTTTTCTCAAAATCTTGGGGAAATTTGACTTGGATGAGCTTTCTGGAGCTCAGGTGTTCCAACATGTTCCATGTCTTTGTCCATCTTGGGAAACGCTCAAGGAAAGGAAGCCCCTAGCTTCACTGCAACACATCATGTTGAAGTGTTTAGTTGGTGTTGTGGGGGAGAATGCAGCTCATGGCTGCTTGGTTTTGTCTGTGCACCTCTCAGCAGAGTCTGCTCCAGGCTTTCCTGAATGCCCCCAGGGTGGTAGAAGATGCCCTCTTARCTTCCTCCATGCCAACTGATTTCAATTTCCTTAGTCTGTCCTCATTTGACATATGCTGTAGTCCYGTAATAATGGAATGCAACCACCATGCTGGTTTTCTCTTCCTCCACAGCCTGAATGAATGTATTTTCCAYTTTTTTTTTTTTTTAATGAAGGCTGATACCCAGAGGAGCAGGTATCCAGAATTTTCACATTCAGATATAGATCAGGGACATATTTTCAATATAGTTACTTATCAAAGATAATAATTCAGAAYATCAGTGCAAAAATACCTGGATAAAATGATCAAAGTCCCGAAGATATATTTTTTATTTTTTCTCCTTTTTATAATAACTTCTTAGAATAAACAAATAGTTAAAGAACAATTTCAGGTCTTCTGCCTGAATGCCACATGTAATAACCCACCRGCATACCTTGAAAACACATTAGTGTTTATACTTTCCTTCCATGTTTAAATTAAACTGATGTATTATGGGCTAATTCTGATTTTACTTTTTCTAATTAAGTCGGTCTATAATCTTGCATGATGCCTGAGTATTTATCACCAGGATTCAGCGGGGTGGATTTTTATCTTTACTTTTTTTGTTTGGTTTTTGTGGGTTTTGTTTGGGTTTTTTGTTGGCTTTTTTTTTTGTTTGTTTGGGGGTTTTTTCTTTGGTTTTTTTTTCCCTTTGGTGTTTTTTTGTGTTTTTTGTAACTTGGTGGGGTTTTTTTGTTTAGTTTTTTGTTGTTGTTTGGTTTGGTTTGTCGTGTGGGGTTTTTCTTTTTTTGAGGTTTTTGATGTTTTTATCTCTTTCTGTGGCCTTTCAGCTCATCCATCCCCAGAGCACTGCCATCTGCTCGCTGGCCTCCCCCTCCTGCAGGCCATCCCTGCATGCCTGTCCCCCTGCAGGACCGCTCTGTCTTGGTGCCTGTGTTTTTATCACACAGGGTTCTGAGCCTCTCTCTCAGAGAGCACARACCAGGCACTGTGTGTCTCTGCAGCCCAAAGCAAGGTGTGTAAGAGCCTCAGCAGCACCTGGATCYCCTCCTGGGTATGAACCTAMATACCCTGAAGTGAAATAATSTCATTGCAGTGATGGGTGGAAGAYCCAGGTGTGGCCTTGCTGCTTGCAKAGGCAGTGTGCTTTCTCACTGAGGTCTGTGTTGGATGTTCAATGCTCCTTGTAAATTTCCACAGCAGTTCTTGTGATTAAAGAACAGGAATTATGTTTCTGACAGTTCTTGGCAGGTAGAGTAATGGCAGCAGTGTGGGAGGTTAGCTCAGAGTGATTTAAAACAGAGACATGGATGGACCCTGTCTGTCACCATCTCAGTCATTTCTTATATAATCATTAGAAATGATGTTTCATAAGCAGGTGGTGACTTCCATTCAACTTCCTAGTGATGTTTTTAGTCTCTGTGGAGTATCTTTTTACCCATTACCTGGGTAAATCTGATTCCTCCTTCAGCAGTAATCCTGTAMCACAGAATCCCAGGATATTTGAGGTGGGCAGGGATGTCTGGAGAGGATCTGGTGCATCCCACAGGAAGGTGTCCAGCTGGGGCTGGGRTGTCTCCAGCCAGGGACACTCCAGGCCCTCCCTGGGCAGCTGCTCCAGGCCTCTGCTGTCCCTCCATGGACACAAGTTCTCCCTCCTGCTGCCCTTTATGTGATGGCCACTGCTGCTGCTGCTGGCGCTGGCAGCACCGAGCAGAGCCCGGCCCGTGCTCTGGCAGCCCCTGGAGATGTTGGGGTGCGTGGATGGGATCCTGTCAGCGTTCCCTTCTSCAGCCTGCCCAGCCCAGAGATGCTGCAGAGCCCAAATCCTCCCTGGGGCCTGCCCTGGAGCCTCTGCAACAGCTCCTGGTGTCTTTCTAACCATTGTGGATTTTCTGTGGCTGATACATCCTGCAGCTTTCGGCTTTGTTTTGAGGTTCTGTTCAATCCTTATTGMAAAAGCAAATAACCTGAATTTAAGATTCTTTCCAGAAGTGTGTTGTGTTGTAGCTGTCTGCTTCTAATTTTTAATTGAACAGCCTCACCTAGGAAACGCTTTTGTTTTTTGGACAAAGCACTGTGTGTTTTGCATATGTTTGTGTATGACCCATGTAACTTCCACTGTTTGGAGGGCCAGTGCAGTTTCAAATATATTGAAATTAAAATGCCTAGGAGATTTTTGTGCTCACACACAGCATAAGGGAAGGGGGGATAATTAAAATAGTTGGGAAATATCATTAAGCATTGAGCTTGGCTTTATTCAGGCTGAATTCAGACTGTTGCTTCTGCTGCTGGAGAAGATGGGTCTTTGAATAAGATGTTTTCTCCTGACTGTTTCCTCCATCAGCTTGATGCTAGAGAGGGGTTGTGATGGAGAGTGCTGATGGCAGTAGGCAGAGATTTGACAGAAGCACAATGGGCACGTCTCCACTGAGAGATCTGGTAGGTGGGGAGCCTTTGCAAAAATATTACAGGAGAGACAGAGGAAAGTGCTTTGTGCTCAGAAGTTTCTGCTGCTGAAAATGAGAACGTTTCGTGTTCCTGTCAGTCGGGACAAGTATGATCAGACGGCACGTGTCCTTGTGGAACAGAGAGTTGTGCAGTCACTTGGGGAGGCTGTGTGCCTCACTGGGGGTTCTCAAGAACTAGTGGAAATGCTGCTGTTTAGAACAAGGTGGTAGTGTCCACACTTCTGTATTAGAGTCTCAAAACTAATTCTTTCAAGGCTATTCTGTCATCTTTTCCTTTGCTCTGCCTGTCCAAAATTTCTTGATTTCTTTTAGTCATGCTCTTCTYATTATCTAATTTATTGGTAATATTTTTAAGCACTTCAAAGTCTTTTCTTTCCTAAGTGATGTAAGGTAAAGTAGTAATAATCTTGAGTTATATAATGTATTTTACAGAACTCAACTTTTCTGTCTGCCAACCTATTGTCTGGTGTTCTAGACTTGCTTTTTTCCCCTTTTGCTAAAAAAGCCTTCTAGAAGTCTTGGTAACTCAAAAAGAAACTAAAATATTATTAAGTGGTGTCCCGAATGAGTGTGCTTGAGCTTGCTCAAAAAATCACCAGCAARAGTGTGAGCAAAAGTCAGATTTAATATYAAACTCCAAAGCACAGCAGCAGTGGTAATGTGGGGCATGGAGAATCAGAGAGGGGTGCTGTGGCAGTCAGGAGGTGCAGTGATGTAAACACACAGAGCTGCAGCTGCACAGCAGTTGAGACCAGACACAATAGTAAGAGATAGTGTTGAATTAAATGAGTAATTACTTCCTTTTTATTGTTTGCTTGTCCAGCTGTACGTTGTTGTATGAAGTTTAAGGCCAACACTGAAAGAAAATACAGAGAATGACCCTACCTGATGAGAAAGAACACAGATAATTAACATTTTAMTTACAACTTGGAAAAAACTTGGGTGACACAGGGATATGAAATGCKCCATCCTTGAGGACAGAAAGGGGGGGTTTGGGATTTGGAAATGATCCCAAAAGCACAATGAAGGGCTCATGTTTCATGGCCTGTCAGCGAGGGACAAGGAAGAGAGATGGGGAGAGCCTTCCATGCCTGATTTTAGGACATACAGCAGAAATGTGGAGTTTCATTCCTGTGCATTTTTCATCTTTGCTGTGTAGATCCAGATATGTAGAAATACTTGTATTTATCCTTAGGGCTAATCCCAACACCTTAGGGATAATCCCAAGGTGTTGTGAGAAGATGACTGGCTGTGTCCTCTCTCCTTCCTCACTCCTACTTTGATTCAGAAACAGCTGTTGGTCCATCAYGGGGTGCAATAGAGCGTTATTTCATCAGTGTACATGTAGAATGGAAGATCCTGGGCAGGGTTTTCCTGTGCTTTGTTTTGTGGTGGTGTTCTTGTTGCCTTGGTTTGTTTGTTTGTGGTTGGTTTTTGTTGCTGTTTGATTTTTGTTCGTTGTTGTTTGTTTGTTTTTGATTTGGTTTGGTATGTTTTTTTTGTTTTGTTTTGTTTAATTTGTTTGAGGCCCTGCAAGTAGAGGGACTTTTTCTGGTTGGCATAATCCTGACTGGAGGAGCTGCTGATTTTGGGGACACACTTGTGCAGCTGGCTCACCAGCTGATTTACCTGGGAAGAGGAAAATTATATTCTACAAATGTTAATTTAAAGCTATTTTTACATTCAGGTTAGTTTTTGAGTGCCAAAAGCTGCTTTATTGCTGGAAGTGCACCACCATTCATTGTTTCTGGAGTGTCTTGTCCAAAGCAGGCAGATTGATAGAGCAGAGATTTTAAGATCTGATTCTAGCTCTCTGAGAGCTGCCTTTTAAAAAAGAAAAGGAGGACCTGCCTAGGTGTCTGAATTTTGTTTTCCCCTTTTGTAAATTCTACTGTTATAAAGCTCAGTAAAATGTAAGAAAATGGATCAATGCCTGAATAATTTCCTAGCATAAGGCACATCTCTGTCAGGGCGCAGGGGCAAGGAGCAGTGGGACAAGCACAGGGCAGATTGGTCCAGGCTTCTCGACCAGACCAGTGTGAGCTGCATCCTCCCAGCATCAGGTTCTGTACAGCTTCTGCAAAACACTTTTTAATTACAGAMAGAGGTTCAGCTTACCTCCCAAAATGTCTTYTCAGTGGCAGCCTCCCCACRTCTTGGATAAAAGCAATCTGAGCTAAGAACAGAGAGCCACCAGTMTCATATCAGGTAGATCATAATGAACAGACAGCTGAGCATGCCAGAAAATAAACAMTGACYTTAGTYAAATAYTCCTGTACATATTTGAAATATACAAATATATATCTGTATATGTAAAGGAAAGTAAATATTGCTGCAGGCGTGGGCTGTGCTGGCTCTGAAGAGCTGTGTGAYCTGATGGCTGCACAAGATAGTTCCTGTAAGCAGTGCTGGTCACTGGCTAGGAGCTGCCCTGAGSTGGCACTGTGATGGGACTGGTTTGATGATCTACTTGATAAATTGAGCCTTGCACCGTGGTAGAAAGAGATTTTAAAGATAGGGGTGTTATACTGATTGTCATCAATCATGTTAAAGCGGGTGTGTCACTATAGGACAGGAAATCACACAACACAGACAYGCAGCTCTCCCAAGGTAAAAAAGAGGGAAGTTTAATTCTGACTCCAACATTTATAGATTTCCAAAAGYGACAGTGGATTGGAGGGTGAAARTGCCACCTCTCCAATGACACTGGAAAATTAACAATCCATCAAATTTCTCCTCCTCCRTCAAAGAATGCAAAACAGTAAGTTATTTACATAAAGTGTGTGAGAAAGTTCCTTACAAGAATGTAAACATCAGAAGGCTTRGAAAAACTTAAAAAMACAGGGTGACACTAGTAAACTCTACAAGTTTGGGGTATTGAATGGAAAGAAGTTCTACATCAGAGGTTAGGGCTTCATTTGTCCCTCCATGTGTTTGTTCACAGCCATACATGATGGAGAAAATGAGTAAATTTCAGGGGTTTCTGTGCCACATTGTGAGTTGGTTTTTGTGACGCTGTTTGTGGCCGCCTCAGCCTCACACCACGTTTGAGTGGGCTGGAGCTGTCCTCTCTGGGCCTGCCTTTGTGAGTGCTCCCAGGGCAGTGCTGAGCTCAGAACACTCACCTCATCTCACAGGGAGCCCTGCTCAGCCCGAGTGCTGCTCTCCAGCCTGCTCGGCACCGCTCTGTAAGAGCACTTGCCTGTGAATCATGCTCTGCACATCAGCTCTGAGGACGTGTGGAGCTGGGAAGTAGCCTCCCTGAGATCAAGCAGGTACAGCATCTGCGTCTTCCCTGTCCACAGAGCCAGCTCCTCTGCAATTGAGGGAAATTAAATTGACGTGGTGGGATTGTCTGGGTTCAGTGTTGACTATTGCTCATCCTGGCCGTTCCTAGGTGCTAATAATACATAGTTTCCTAGCAGTTCTTGATCCTTTCTACTTTCCAAGACATGAGTGCAATGTGTCTCATCCCATTCTTGAGACAGGCAGATGGAAGAAGCCTGCAGAAGATTTCTGTGTGTGGGTGCAGAAGCTGCTGGAAATACAGCTGTGCTTGTGTTTTGTCCTGTGCTACCTAGTTCTGCCCTGACAGAAGGGATGCAGTCTCATGCAGAGCCTGCACAGCCCTTTGCTTTTCTCTATCCTTACTCCATTTCTTTGGCAGCTCCTGCCTCTGAGTTCCTAAAGCTAAAAGAATGTTTTCTTAGAATTCCTTGGTTCCAGGCTCCACGCTTGTCAGTGTGGTTGGAGTTCTTTTCAGATGTAGTTCTTCCTGAGAAAATCAGAAAACGTGTGGAGAAATGTTGGTAGTTCAGATGGAAAAAGGCAAGCTAGGAGTTTTCCTCAAGTTTTTCTGTGTGTGTRTTTATATATTTGTATSTGTACATGCRTGTAAGTAAGCAGATACACATATATATGTGCATATGTRTATTAAAGTGTGTCAGAGTTGCATCTGGGCTTTTCAGCAGCTTCTGGCATTCAGGAGGGGTCTGGGATGGGGCATTTTGGAGGCTGGAGGTGCTGTGGGCTGCTGTGTTGTATGTAACATACKGATAACACCACGTGGTGATTTCTGTTTGGTTTTCATGGACAGCAGCCATTTGTGTCAGATATTCAGAAAAGGTGACTGTCCTGCTGGTTTTTTGCAACAGCAGTCTCTATCTCTGGTGTCTGAAAGCTGCTCAGAGCAAACGTGGGGAAACACTTGATTCTGTCTGCAGAAAAAGCTGTGCTTCTAAAAATGTGTGTGTTCAGTGCCAAAAGAACAACTGCTTGGAAATGTCCCTGAGGCTTTGCCAGAGAAGCTGCTGCAGCTCTGTGCCAAGGCTCACCCAAAAAGGGAGGGTGGTTGTTCTCCATTTCCACAGACACAGAACTGAGCCCCTTTGATGCCTCAGGTTTGAGCTTTCCTATTTTTCAGACTCTGTGCTGCTTTAGTGTGTGGGTCTGGGCTCCAGTGAGGGGATGSTGAGCTCTGTGCACAGAGCAGGGAGACAAAACAATCCCTGCTCCAGCTGGGCACCAAATGAYCCAAATCTCAGCCCCAGAGCACAAACCCCGTGGGCTGCAGAGAGAAAAACAAGCAGGGTGGGACTGCAGGGGCTAAAGCTGGRATGGGACAATGAACTGCAAGGTGCAAATGGAGCAGAACTGATCCCAGGGAGAGACCCCGTGCCCGSYSRTGCATTTTGGGGCCATTTTGGTTCATCTTGGGTGCAGCCCTGGCTGGGCTCTGGTGCTGCCCAAGGTGGATCCATGGAGGAGATGCTTTGAATAAATCCCTGCTTTATTCTTTAGCTCTGTCCAGCATCACCCTGATAAAGCATCACCCTGAGCTGGGAGAGGCTGGATAACAAAGGTAACCCAGTGGTGACAAGTGAAGGAAAGTCAGTTTCTGCCTCTTGGGGCCTCTCTAGCTGCTCACAGTGACCCCRAGGTAAGTTAGAGAGTCTCTGTTCCCAGCCCTGTGCTTGAAGAAGGAGTCAGAGCTCTTMATTTCTTGGTCTCAAGGTTGTTTATTGTWYCTTATCTATAAAATTCTTTCTCCTGCCCTGCCCAGGTCTGCTCAGCAGGACAGTCCCAGGCACTCTGCCTGCCCCAGGGCAGTGTTATCTTTTTATACTAAACACTACGTGTACAATATTTACAGTGACTTCCCAATACCCATCACCTATGTTAGACAGTGAGCTTCTACTCTAAACCTTGAAGTGCCAAGATCACCCAGAAGATGGAGGCCAAGAAGAAGAAGGAGAAAGGCTGGACATGCCCAGAYCCCTCCATCTTGCCCCYTGAACCCCCATTCTAAAAACCCCAAAATCTACTGCTTCACCCTGTGATAACTTCACTATCATTCTCCTTAAACTTTCATGGCTYGTAATTCCTCATACAGGGTTGGTAATTGTTTTTCCCAAGGGCTAAATCAGAGGCACAGGGGTCCTGGGCTCTGTGCCAAGGTCTCTGAGCCCCCGGGCAGGGGCTGGAGCCCTCCAGGGCAGCCAGGGGAATGTCCTGGGTTCCCACATCTGCCAAGCATGGTGATAAGGGAACGTGACACAGTGTGCTTGGACATCTGAAAGGACTAATGGATTCAGGTTGCCTTACTCTTCTGGGCAGTGCTGGCACTTTTTCCCTGCAGTGGCAGACTGGTCATCCCAGCAGAGTAAACTATGAGGAGTGCAGAGAAAAGAGCAGTTTGAATAAATTGTACAGGAAAAACTAAATAAATAATTTGTGCTTTACAGATCCATGCTTAGCATCGGAAGTAAAAATGTCATACTAGATTTTAGGAGCAGACACCTTCCCAAATTCTGCCTCATTGGTGTCCTTGTGTTGTGATACAGGGATGTGCAGGGAAATTTTGGTCTGCCCACCCCTGCATTTGAATGTACTAAATCAGAATGGGCATGGCAGAATAAAGGTAAAATTCTGCAGTTACTTGCTTTCCTTAGGAGGACTTGCTGGGCTTTAAGAAAATTCACTTTGGACGTGTCTGTGTCAGTAAATCTTTATTCACTTTATGCCTGTTTAATTGTGAATTGAACAGAGCAACAATGAAATGATTCCTGCTTTATGCAGCAAACTGCAGTCAGCTCTTGTGCTTAAACCAAGCTCATTCCTAATAAAAGATTTTATTATTTTTTAGATACCTTGAGTCAGTTTCTGTAAATTGGTTTTTATTTATGTTGTTCCCTTTTAGCTTCTAGCATTTTCATAAATGTTTTTCTTAAGAGACCTTTCTGTCAAACTGAGAGCACTCTTTTAAATATTTTTCCTACAGCACTTGTTAAGCAATGAATTTTAGGTTGATGCATTGAATTGTCAGATAAATAGAGGAATTAAACCCAGCAGTGTTGATCCTTTTTCACTTTGCCAGCAGGGTGACAGATAAATCAGTCCCTCCAGTAACAGGAGTAGGTTAGGATGCACATGTTACATTACTTATTAYATTATTGCATTACTTATTACAATATTGCATTACTCCATTATTTATTGCTTTATTGCAGTGTGGTGTGCCTGTGTGTGTTGTAGGGTGCCATCCTTTATTCAGCTGTCTGTGGACACACTGGTTTCACACCCTTGGCTGTGTTTGGTGGTCGTGTCCTTGGGCAGATTTTGYAATTTATCTGGAGAGCAGAGGCAGTTCTGCCCCACATGCCAGGGCAGGGAGGAGCAGGGTGCTCTGGTGGGGGGCACGGGGGGTTCATCCCTCCCTGGTCACTCAGTGTCCACTCCAGGGGTGCAGAAGGGCTGGGCAGGGGGCTCAGGGAGCGCTGAGGGGTTGTTGGGTTGATCTCTGATGAGCATGGCTTGTTTTCAGAGAGCTGGGAAGAGCTGAACTGCAGCTCATTTGGAGCKGCTGACAAGAGTGATGTTTACAGAGGCTGATGGTGAATTGACTTCTGATTTAAACAGGCATTGGTGGCTGGAGAGATAAAATAAGCATCGACATATCATCCTGCCTATAATCAGGAAAATGGCCTTTGGTGATCATCTTGCTGCACAAAGGACACGCATGAAAACCTTCTGCAGCAAACTTTGTTTTCATGCATCTTGTTAAAAATTTAGGGTTTTTTCATGCATTGAATCTGTAACTTTCCATTTTTTTTATGTTATCTAAAATATCAGGTGCATACTCTTCAGCCAGAATGTCATATATATATTTGATCTTGCTGTATATACAATACAAATATTAAAATATTTGAAGATCTTTGCAGATCACTGAGTTATTAATTTTAAATTAGTGAATAATTGTGAATGTTTCTTATTCATTGAGTTGACAAACAAAAATACTGTCAGAAGTCACTGAATGTATATTGATTGTAATATTCCAGAGTTTATGCTGAGAAGTTGGATACATTTGGTTATAAAAGGGAAGAARATCACAAATGAATTAAAATTACATCAATGAATGTTTAAACACTAGAAAGCAAACAGGTGTAGCATGAGCCATCCAGTGAAATACACCCCAAAGCCTTCCTTTTTGACTTTCTTCCCACAGATCAGCTCTGCAGACCTTGTTAAGCCTTGCTTTTCCGTAGTCATTGCTGTGGAAACATAAAGAGGCAGAAATTAAAAATTAAAACACACGATGGATTGTGGTTAGATGATTTGTTTGAAGGATGGAGTTTTGCACCTTGGCTAAAGGAGCTTTGCAAAATAGGTTTATATGCATTGATTGTTATCATGGCATTGTTAGWGATAGTGCCTTGTGKRCTTCACTGTGCGCAGCAAATGATGAACAAGGCCATCAAAGAAGTTTTTTTTCCAGCCAAGAGAGAGGGGGGAATGTTGGAAATGGATTTGTAGAGTTCTCAAAGCCTGACAGAAGGCTCACACAGTCTGCATCCATGTGCAAACTTGGAGACAAGGAATGCTGGCTTGGAAATGCCATGGAATGGACAGACATTGCTGAGAGAGAAATGGAGCTAGGAACAAGTTTCAAAGGGTGGCCTTGYAAATAAGACTGGATCCTTTGGAGAAATAGAACTGTGAAAGATGCACTGTAGTGGGACCCAGAGGGGGTAATTTTAGATAATTGGCTTTAAGGCATCTACAGCATGRTGTGGCTAAAGCTGACAGRCAAGAAACTCTTACAGTGTATTGTAATYAGGAAATAGTTGGCTTCTGRTTGTGATGGAGTGAATTATAACATCTGTACTGTCTCACCCTTCTCATGAGACTGAAAATGGAATCAAAGCTTTTGAAACACCTCTCAGTTGCCCCATCTCTGGGTCATGAAAAGGTATTGTCCATACAAGGGGAAAAAGACAAGAAAACAGCTGACTGGGGTTGGTGTTTTCCTTTGCTTGAAGGATGTTTGCTCTTCCTGAGAAGGGCTGGGGAGAGGGGCCTCCAGAGAGTGTAAAGACTGAAAACTTAATTTGATCAGTCAGTTGAAGGYAGAGCAGGATCACTGAGCATGTGCTGGGACAAGTCTGGTTAGTTGGACATGTGTTGTGGAAATTAACTCTCCTTTTTGAGAGCTGGGCCTCAGAGATGTATTGATCCTTTCAGACAGGGGTATGTAGAATGTGAGGCAGAAAACCTGTCTGTTTTTCCCTGTGAAGTTGGAAAGCCCTGCTGAAAGGGTATTGATTAACTTCCATGCTGTAATACCTGCACAGTCCCTCTCACTGGCWGTGTCCCAGTCTTCTCAAAGCACTTGGCTGATTCACATCCCATGGGGGTGTGAGAGTGACTGGAAGCCCTGAGGCCAAGTGGGTTTTGTGTGTGTCTTCTCACTGGAGCTTTCTCCTGGCACGTGGCTCAGTGCTCACTGCGTAGCTGTGTAATTCTGCTCAAGGCTGGCAGGGCCACCRTGAGTCTTTTTTGTGGGTTTTTAACCAGCATTATCTGCTCAGTGCTTGTCAACAGCTGTGCAAATTGCAATGATAAGGCAGCATCCAGTCTTAATTCCAGCCAGCAGTTAGGGAAAACAGGCAGTGAGGAAATGCTGCGTCTTKTAAAGTTTGGTGTGTTTGGTGGTGCTGTTGAGCTGGGAGGAGCTGCTGATACAACTGATATGATTGATATAACTGCTGGCAGGAGAGGGTTATCAGTAATAACCCATCCTTGGCTGCCTAGACTGCAGTAAGGCTAAAAGAAATCCAGCTCTTTGGTTCTACAGCGTGGAACAAAAATCTTCCAAACRATAATTAAATATGGAATGGGATAGGATAATACCTTAATTTTGATCCTCAGAAGTCTTTAAGAAGAGATAAAGCAAATACTTGCTATGATTGGTGAAGATGTGTTAGTATCTACCTTGCAGGTATGCTACACCACCTCTTGCCATCTCTTTTGGCTGTGCTTGCTGCTGTTTGGGTTTGTTTTATTTGCACTTTCACAGAGATTAGAAGAAATATTAAAAAAAACCACCACGCWTGGAAATGTTTTCAACCTACTTTAATAGCTCATCTCTTAATTTTTTACCCATTCAACTCCTAACAAAGCAAAGACAAAAGAAAGTGCACCGTTGTAACCTCCTTCATGAAGGGAGTAAAAATTAAAAAGTAATTTTTTTTTCTTTGCAGGTTACAGGATGACAGAATTAGATTAGAAAGGATGGAAAACCTCAATTTTGAATACAGCCATGCTTTCCAGAGGGTTACTGACTTCTATGCAAAAGAGGTGCCTGGTACTGCAGGTATGTTCATTCAGACTTTTATGCAGAAGTGCCTGACATTACAGGTCTTTCATTCCAAATATCTTTGAAGCATGCACCCTATTAGCCTTTACAGTCACACAGGCTTTTGGCCACCTTTGATTCATTTTCTGCACAGTGGGATCTCATGTTAAGCTTGGAGGAAAAGGAACATTATTTAGATAGAAATAAAACACGGCTGCCATTACTTTTTTCATAGCTTGAAGGTGTGTGTTTAGACAGATTTAAATTTAAACATACATAACAGCTGAGGAGTATTACTCAACATCTGAAATGTTCCTGAAATTCACAGARTCCTGGGATACTTGGGGCTGGCAGGTTCCTCTGGAGCTCCCAGCCCAGCCCTGCCCAGGCAGGCTGCCCTGGGCAGGGGCACAGGAAGGTGTCCAGCTGGGGCTGGGRTGTCTCCAGCCAGGGACACTCCAGGCCCTCCCTGGGCAGCKGYTCCAGGCCTCTGCTGTCCCTCCATGGACACAAGTTCTCCCTCCTGCTGCCCTGCACCTCGCTGCCCTTTATKTGATGGCCACTGCTCCTCAGCCTGTCACTGGGCACCACTGAAGAGTCTGGCACCATCCTTTGACCCCCCTTTGAGGTATTCATATGGATGGATGAGATATGAGATCCCCTCTCAGCCTTCTTTAGACTAAACAGGTTCAGCTCCCAGTCTCTCTTCATAAGAGAAGCTCCAGCCTCTTAATCATCTTTATGGCCTCCACTGGACCCTCTACAGCAACTCCTTGTCTTTCTTGGATCTGGAGCCCAGAACTGAGCACAGCATACCAGATGTGGCCTCACCTGGGCATGGCATCACACTGCAACAGGGCAGAGGGGCAGGATCCCCTCCCTGACCTCTTGGCCATACTCCTCCTGRTGCATTCCAGGATCCCACTGGCCCTCCTGGTCCCCAGGACACTGTCAGCTAATGGTCAATTTGCCATCCACCACCAAGCCTGGTCCTTCTCCACAGAGCTGGTCTCTTGTGGGTCGCTCCCAGTCTGTTCTGGTACTTGAGGTTATTCCTTCCAAGGACCTGTGGTTCCCTTGTTGAACCTCCCTAGGTTTCTCCCTGCTCAGCTCTCTCAAGCACAATGTCCCCTTGGTGAACACAGTGTCCCCAGCCCCTGCTGGCCACTCCTGGTGACCTTTCTTTGTGCATGCCTGGTGATGACCTGCAGAGCCACCTGTCCCATCAMCTTCCCAGGGATGGCTCCTGGGAGTGTCCTGGGCCCTCCTTCTTGCCCTCTTTGAAGACAGGAGCAACATTCTTGTTAACTAAGTTCTGAAGTTCTTGCAGGTGTTACCTGAGAACAGCTTTGAAAACGTCCCTGAAAAAAGCTGAACTGTGTGGGTTTTTAAAAATACCAGTTTGTGCTGTGGTATCGTGCAGTGAGTTTTCCTGTTGCTGCAGCTGGAACAGGCACTGTAGTMGAGCACTGTGCACAAAAATGAAGATGTCAGAATTCCATTCTTAGTCTGTATATTTAGAAGTTTGTTATGCCAACAGTAAGTAATTTTTTATGAAGAAAAACCCATGAGTCAAATGWTTCCTGTTTCATCATGTGTTTATGCTGTTGCAATGTGTCTGCATTATTTGGAATTATGTGTTACTTTGGAGCCTTGCTTTATGTTRATTTATAGATGTCATAAAACACTGTATATACATTACAGATTTCTATTATAATAACTTGAAAAGCAGATTATCCTTTTTCTACACAGTGGATTAACCAGAAAATAAACATTTAACAAGAAAAATTATTTTTTTTAGGTCCTCAAAACCTATCTGTAATACTAAGCTTGGATAAGCCTATTATTTGCTCTCTGGCAGCAGTAATTACATATCTCAAAGAATTTAATTTGGAAAAGATGCTTTACAATCCAAGGTAAGTTGCCTTATATAAATTTCCAATTCAAAGCACCACGTCTTGCAAGTTTASCAGACAGTGTCCCTGATTGTAATGAAAAACTTGCTGGTGATAAACATAGTCTTTGTAAAAATTACACCTTACATTTGATTAGCTAATCAGAAGTGAAAAAATCAGGTGGTTCCTTTGAGTGGTGTTTCAGGAGCACCTTTATGAAGTATGTTTGTGCAGACGTTACTGTCAGTGGTGGGAATGAGCCTGTACTGCTGCCAGGTGATACTGAAAACAAACAAGGTGCAAAAACTGGTTGATACTAGGGAAAAAAATTTAAAGTTTGTTGGTATCAGCTGTTGCATCTCAACCTCAGTTTTACTGTGCAACCAAAATGTGGGGCTTTTCTGGGCAGCTTTAGAAAAAGATTGCTGTTGCAATGTAGCTTTGCAGGTGTTGTCGCGGTTTGCCAGCAGTGTGTAAATAATGTTTTCTTCCTGTAGCTCTGGAGGCAGGTATAAACTCTGTGCTGTARTGATCAGGCAGTCTGTTTCAGACTCAGCAGGTCTGTTTCAGCTGTTGAATCTAGTTTTATCAGTTTTAGGGAAAACTGTTTAACACATCCTGGCTTTCTGGAAAGTCCCTTGGCTGGACTCAGGGGTAAGCAGGAGTGGGGAGAAGGATCATGGCAAAAGCTGTTGCTAGAGCACCAACATTTGTGCAAAGTTTCTGCAAAACCACACTGACACGGATGTAACCTTGTCACCTCTTAAGCAGTCCCAACACTTGGGTTTATTAGATATGCTGAGATGAGTACTCAAGATTTGTGACAGGCTTATGCAGGTGGAATCAAATGAAAATGGAAAGATGTCACTGTTAAAGCTTCTCTTATCCTGTCTTGCATGAGTATAAATCATTGCTGCCCTACCTGGCTTAGCTTTGGAAATATCATTGAGGCTTATTAAATAAAACAGCTTTCTCTGTCGTGGATCCTCTGCAAAATATTCTCCCAGYTGTCTCAGTATTCCTCTGTCCCATAAGTATGCAGGATTTAATAAAGTCGGTCTGGCTGTGGAGTGGAAACTTAGAAATATGTCGTGTCATTTGTGGATCATTCCCATGTTGTGTGGGATTCTGAGAGTTTGAAGCCCAGTTTTGAAGGGCTCCTTGCATTACCAGTTTAGATTACCAGCTGCATTTAAAACATGAACTGCAGGTGCCAGCTTTACACACTGCTGAAACACTTTCCCAGGTGTCCACCAAAATATTTGGAAATTWTATGTGTTTTGAATTTTGGGATGGATTTCTTTCCTTAAGTTGCCCTTCTTTCCAAGTTGTACTTGAATGTTATCAAAAGGTTTGATGTGCTTGTGGAGCTGATGGGGGAAGAGTTCTTGTTGTGCCAAGAACTGCCAACACAGCCCTGGTCCATCAAGGGCTGTGTTGATCTGTGGTGCTCCTGCACTGTGGTGTGCCTGCTTATCGTCTTTGGCTGCCTWAAAAAGAAAAAAAAAAGTTTTTTTAATATGCTGGCATAGGTGGGGAAATCTTGTAGAACTTCTGAGGAAGAAAATGAATTCCAAGGAAATGCCATTTCATGGTCAGCTCGTGGGTCACTGCTGTCACAGTGCCCTGTGTGCAATCACACAGGAGGTGAATGTTCTTTCAGCTGGAGAAAATGTGAAATCCGTCTTTTATGTAGAAGCAATTCTGTAGCAGAGGACAAATATAATTATGTGGAGGCTTATGTAGCAGCAGTCAGTCACATTTGTAACAGCTGCATCCTAAAATCAAGTACATTATAGACTGGGAAGGAAAAGCACTAAATCTCAGCATTGGCATTTGCCTGCTGAAGGTTGCTCTAATGGATTTCTGGGGTCTGTATGAGCATCTGAGGGAAAAGGCAGAGAAATACTTAATACCTTGGTGAAGTTCTGTGAAGAAATAAAATAACATTTCTTGAGATAACTTTGTGGTCAGGAGCTTGGCTTCTCCTGTGTTTGTTTCTAAATCCTTTGTGCTCCAACTGCCTGGGTTCCACTTGCTGCTTGTRGTGTGTCATGGGGATCAACAAACGGAGCCAAATATTCAGAAAAACTCAACTTCAGTATTTTTTCCTAATGCCAGTGAAATGCTATCTAAATACTGAACAGTGAAAGACTTCTAAGCAAATGATGTCAGGCTCATTAATGTCCTGAATTAGGAAATAGAAGAGAATTAACTTCCATTGCATTGTCAAGGAACCTGAAATTCCTAGAAGAATTCAGGTCAGTGAGCATATACAGATGAGTCAGAGAGCATGAAGTGGGAGTTKTGAGGTAGTTTTCAGTTTGTTAACGTGTCACAGGTCTGGATGAAGAAGATCTGTTTGATAGGAAGAATGACAGAAAAATCCATTTCACCTCTGCACCTTCTTTGGACAAACACTCTTCTCCCAGCTGAAAAAAAAAGTTTCCATTTCAGTTTAGTAGGAAGAGTCGTAAGTTACCATGTGAGTCAAGGAATTGGTGGGCTGAAGCAGGTTTTGCTCTCATATTTCGATGAAGCTTTTAAATCTACTTTTTAGATCCTAAARAAAAGCAAAACATTACAAAGAAATCAAGATTTCTGCCACAGCAGGACCCCAACCTTGGCTTGGTTGCTTTAGACTTCCAGCAGCAAGTAAAAATACATTTAATAATGAATGGTACAAGTTTTTGTTAATCAGTGTGTTCTAATACCTTTACATACAGAGAGACCTTTATTAAAGGCTTTTGTCAAGAAGTTAGTACACAGGTAGGAGAGGTTTTCAAGCACATTTGAGTACCCAATTTTGAAAATTTTGAAAAAATAATCACTGGCATAGCAGTTGCTGAGGAAATGTGTTGTGGTGTGTTTCAGTTTTAACTCTGTGTTTTACAGCATGGTGGATGTGGAGGAGAGAGGTTTTGTAGATAGTGGTTTGTAAGTTTTGAACAGTGATGGGTGAACTTCAGGAAATGCAGGAAATCATATACAAAACAAAAAGGGATTCAGATCAAAAGTTCTAGCCCTGTGGAAATATTCACTAATGGGTATTTAAACCTGGTTAATTAAACACAAAACTTAGTCTTGGGCTTGATGTCCTTTGCTACACAGATTGTGGTAAATGTCTTTGGTATGGAACCTAAAGAAAAGTAGCTTCTGAAAAATGGAGGGACTTGTTTTCACTTCTTAAAGCTTTTAGGGATTGCTGCATTTATTGTCTGTGTAAGTTTATTTAGTGGTTTATTCACCGCTAGAGATCTCAAAGACATAGACCCTGGAGCTCTGTAAAAGGTAATTGAGCAAAGAAAATCTTTTGCTTTCAGGGTGCCTTGCAGCTTCACTTAGRAACATTAGAGATTTAGAAAATTAAAGTAGTGGAAAGTTCCTGATCTAAATACCATGCATTCACTTAGGCTGAGATACCRAGTATGAAATTACATGTATTATCTCCTGTTGAGAAAGTAAGGAACACAGCACATTAAAACCACCTTTCACTGCAAGCTTCTTGAGAGGCAAAATCACAGAATCCCAGGCTGGTTGGGATCAGAAGGGACTTTCAAGTTTCTCCAGTGCCACTCCTGCCATGGCAGGGACACCTTCCACTGTCCCCCAATGTCCAACCTGGTCTGGGATGCAGGGGCAGCCCCAGCTGCTCTGGGCACCCTGTGCCAAGGCCTGCCCACCCTGCCAGGGGACAATTCCTTCATGAAACTAAAGCTCTCCTACCTTAGTTTAAAGCTGTTCCCCCTTGTCTTAACTGCCTGTATAGAAAGYTGTTCTACTCTTTTTTATAAACCCCTTAAGTACTGAAAAAATAACAYAGATGATCCAGTTTCTGCAGTTACAATAATAACTGAAGTCTGGGGATGTGCTGAATCAGAACAGTAACCTTTTCATACTCATCATCGTGTGCTCCTGCTCTGAAAAAGTAATTTTATGGGCAGGAACCTCATTCTCATGAGCGTTCCCTGTAAGATTCCTAAATCTCCCTGGAAGCTTSTGTTTGTTTACTCTTTCCCTTCCTCTAAGCCCAGAGATGGCTTGACCCTGCCTTGCCACGCTCCTGTTATGGACTTCCCAGCTGTGTCCATCGCTGTCCGTTGGGTTTTGTGCTGCTGGGGTGCCCGGAGAGTTGCAGGGCTGTGCTTTGAAGCTGGGGTCACAGTGTCACCTGCAGGAGGAGTCTTGGCCCCGTGGTGCTGTCCAGCGATTTCTGGAGGGTCAGCAGTGCAGGGAGGGCTGGCAGCAGCACACCAGCACCTCACACCAGGCTTGTGCTGAGACCTTTGCTGCAAAACCAGCCCTGACTTAATGGTTACCTACAACCTTCTCCTGCCATCTGGTCTCTAAATACCTTGTAAAGAATGTGGGTTTTTTTTTCCATATTTTTATCAAGTTCTGATCCCAAGCTGAGGGAAGATGAGTGGGTGGAAGCAAAACATGTTCTGTGCTGTGACATGTGGAATTGTTGGTTGGGCATATCCTGCAGTTGATCTTGGCTGTTACTCATGTGCTCTAAACTCTCAATTACCACGATTAATAGCAGGGCRAAGTTACTCAGATAAAGAAAACACCTGGGTAATGTAAGATACACATAATTTATGCTGTGAAAACAACTTCAGGTTGTCTCATCTGAAAGAACCGTAAATACACTGTGAAAGAAGAGTAAATCCRCTGTGCAGTGGAGCAGAGTGAGTTGTCTTCAGGCGCTCCTGAGCAGCCCTGCTGTGAGCAGAGTGTGCTGGCTGCTCTAAAGCCAGGAGAGGTGTGGCAGCACCAGGACTGGAAAAATCCACAATCCTGAAGCTCWGATTGACAGGAGCATCCTCTTGGCGTTGGAGAGCAGGTGGGAGGGCTTGGCTCTCACCCAGCTGGGTTTAAGAGACCAGAGGCTGGAGCAGTGGCAAACGGGGAAAATGCATTGGTCCTGGGTCCAGAAAGGTGCTTTTGGAACAGCAGATGGGATTTGCTGCCTCATGCWGGGAGTGGGAGCCTGTCAGAAATCATTCCTAAATAATTTTTGCCAGCATCAGCAGTTGTGACTGAGGATAATAAAAAGAAGTATTGTTTTGTTGCTTACAATGTTGTGTAATTTGGAAAGTGATGCTGGTTTTGCCTCCAGTGTTTTCTTTTGCTGGTCAACTTCCTTGGTTTCTGAAATAGCACACAAAGCAGAATAATTATGACTATGGGTACAGTTCTGAGTCAGCTGTACTTCCAAGCTGTCATTAAACTTCTTGAGGGCCCTCAGTTGAATCTGCTTTTTTTACAATTCTGTGGAAAATACTTCYAATTTGACCCATTATTTAGGAAAAAATTTGGTAGCAGGCCCAAGCACCTGCATATGACATAAATATATAAGAATAGTCTTTGAATATTTAATATTTTTGAAAGTTTTGGTGCTGTTCTTGTTTTTAGTGTAGCAGCAATGCAGCTGTGTGTCTGACAGGAAAAGGTAGAGCATTCAAGTACTTTTCCAGAGAGTTTAAAATTGAATGCCCTGAAAAACTTTTTGTGGGTCAAAAAAGTCAAGAAAACTGTTTTAAATCCTGCCCAGCAAGTGGTTCTGCTAAGTCTAGGACAGCAAAGAGTGCCCTAGATTCTGTGCAAAGGGCAGTCAGCAGGATGATTAACCCAGACAATCATGACTTGGTTTGTCAGAAGCATTTAGGGAGGATATTGCACTTCACAGTTCTGACTACTGTGTGTGCCTGAGACTGAAATGATTGTCAGGCCTAATGTGACTGCACAGCCAATACCACCGTTTTATTAATGGTGATTCTAAAGCAACACAGCCTTTGGGTTGGCCTCATCCAGTTCTGCTAAAGAGTATCAAAAAGTCTGCTAATTTTGGTCATGGTTATTTCATATTRAAACAAAATAAAATATTTTCAATTTCCTCTATTTCTGTTTTCCTACATAATGGCACTTGCAGGCTGTTTAAATTTGCAGCAGTAATGGAAAAAAATATGYATTTTGATGCAATATTTTSATGATGAGTTGTGTTAAAAATTTGTTCCATTCTTGAAGTATTAATTGTTAGTCCTGTCAATGCTAAATTGTAAACTGAATAAATTAACCACTTAGTGGAAAAGGGTTAGATAACAGGAGGGCTGCATTTTACTCAGAGCTTTGTCAGAGTAATTGCAGGAAACGGGGAAGTGAGTCTGAAATTTTATTTTCCCAAGCAGAAAGTTAAAAGAAGTTACTAGTGATTTATTTGAAGAGATTTTAATTTCTTGCTTGACTTTTAAAAATTTATTTGCGAAGCTGTTGAATTCTCTAATGTGAGAAACCTGAGAGTGTTTCAATGTTCTGCCCATGGCCAAATTTAAGATAAAACATCTGAAATTCCTCTCCCCAGCAATTTCAAACGGTTRTCCAGTGAAACGGAACACATGACAATTAATGGGACAACAATGAAAAATCTTGAAATTTTACAGAATCAGGTAAGGACAAATGTAACATTTTCTTAATAAATGCTGAGATTTTCATGGCTGTTTGACATACTTTTTCCAATGAAGTTGATCACATTTGTAAATCTGACCCATAAGTCTTAAATGATTTCAAATGGGATCAGACTGAAGGGAGGTAACATTTTCAGAAGAATAAATGAAGTTAATCTGTACTAGCTTTTAGTGTGAGTGAGGAACTGTGCTGCACTTTGACTAACAAAGAACTTTCCTGAAATTTAATTTCTTCAGCAACTGCAGTTATGTCTGCAGTAGAGCTTGTTTTTGTGCTCCTGCTCAGAGCTTTATGCACAGACTTATTTTAACTGTTTATTTTTGTCCTGGTCATTTCCTGAAAAACATTTTCTAGCCAAAGGAAAAACATACTTAAGTATTTTACTACTCCTGGAGGTTGTTCATGTAAGGCATTGGTGATGAATGAAATTGATAATGGACGTACAGTTGCCATATCCTAAAGCCCAAACACAATGTTTTGAATAATGTGAAGATCTTCCCACTGCAAAACTGACAGAGCAGGTAAAAATAATTAACTTATTTTCGTTATTTCAGACTGACATGAAAACAAAAGGAAGCCTGCTCTGGGTTTTGGATCACACTAAAACTTCATTTGGACGTCGAAGGTTGAAGAAATGGGTGACCCAGCCCCTGCTGAAACTGAGGTGAGGTGGTTCCTTATCCTGGGTTCAATCTCTGCTTTCTGCTTGTGATACTGAGTATGCCCAGTGAATTTGTTTATCCAGAATACCTGAGATCCACAGCAGAGTCWGCACAGCAAATGGCACAATAGCAGTGAGGGCTGTTATATTTAGGTTTTCAGGAGTTAAACCACTCTTTTGGGCTCAGATAAATAGTAATGAGTTTGGACCAAGTTAGAAATTCCTCTGCAGGAATCAGAGTGGTCACCATTCTAATTCTGTACCCTTTTTCAGACAATGAGTGAGGTTGACCTGGGATTGGAGGTTGTTTTGTTCCTAAACTTGCCAAYTAGTGTTGGATGTCTTCCTTGCTTCACAAGTATTTACATTTAATGTGTTTTAATTTCTTCTGAAGTAGCTGTGGGTGCCTTTGCTATCCCTGTACACAATGTATTGCACAGGAAAAGGTTCCTTTTTATTAATCCTGAAAGGTGATGATTATTTGGCCACTCCAGTATTTTGACCTGTGCTTGATTTACCAGTGCTTTAGAAATGCTGTGTTTTGTAGCAGTACTATGCTGGTTCTCACTTGTCTCAGTTTTGAAATGGACTCCCAAGTTTTCTGATTTCTCTTGGCAGACTCGATTGGAGTGCTGTGGTTGAATGTGTGGTAAATAGCAGTGTTGAGTCCATGGGCTGCATTTGCCCACAGTTTGAGTTTTTGGATCCATTCATTTGAGTATGTGTTTCCTGAGCATTGTCAATGTGGAGTTCATTGAAGTTGTCAGTTTGTTCCCTTCACTTGTAGCATACAGGAGATCTTTTGACTTGGTTATCCACAGTATTCTTCCCCTCTGTTTTTYTGTTGAAAATAAATTAAGCAGTTGTAATGTTCATTATTTTTGACAGGTTTAAATAGTGAGATATACCATTGTTTTAGCATCTTGCTGTTGTTGGTAATTTACAACTGTTTCTTCAGAAGCATTTCTTTTCCCTTGACCAAATCTAGTACGTTAAAGCACTGTACTTCTCCAGCATCACTGCTTAATTTTCTTATTAGCCTTTTTCTAATAAGTTAATTTCAGTGGCCCTTTTTTTTTTTTCTTCTGATAATAGCTTTTGTGTATCTTTCCCACTTCCAAAGGCTTTTGATGTAACCGTCCAAAACAGCGTGGGAGTTAACCAGGGCATTGTGTCATGAAAAGCATTTAGGTGGGATTTCGGGGCTGCTTTGCAGGGGTAAATGTAAATAGATGAGTTTATTCCCCTCCCTGCCSGGGAGACACGCCGGGTGCGTGTGTGCAGCTGTCAGCGGAGGGAGCCAGAGCACCGAGGATGGCCGTGGGCAGGACCTGGCTGGGCTGCTCCCGGGGCTGGCCGCAGCGAGCGGCCGCGCCCGCGGGGCAGCCGCCCCTCCGCAGGGAAACGGAGCTSCTCCTCGCAGCCAGCGCGGCCGGCAGAAACTGCTTCCCCAGCGCTCCAGGCCCTCTTTGTTARCCAATGTATTTAGTTTAAATTCTCCCTTGTCTCAGTGCAGAACCAGCCTCGCAGGTTTATGGTTTTGTTTCCTCCTCTTAGCCCTCTCTCCGTCCTCCTCCTGCTTGGCATTTTCAGGCTGCTGTGGCTGGAGGTGATGGTGCTCCTCAGGACTACTTGAGGCTAAAAAAAAGCTGTTTTGCTCTGTGTACTTCTCCCTTTCTGACTCTCAAGTTGTAATTTTACATAGTTAGTGCATCAGGCATCTGGCAATATTGTTCCCAGTAATGCACACAAATGCACTCAGAGAACATTCCATAATTGCCATTCACCTGTGCCTCCTGGAGTGACATTCTCAGAGGAAGTAAGGCTCCTGTACTGCATCTTTTCCAGTCAGTGAGTAGGTGTATCAAGAAGTGAGAGGGTGTAATTACTGCTTTATGCCTTAGAGTTGAAAATCACTTGGGATGATGACTAAATTTCCTGTGAAGAAAYCATACATTAGGGTGAATAAAGATGGAATGTGTACAGACTCATTTGGGCAAACTTGAAGATACTCTCTAAATCATCAATGATGCAATACATGCAGAGACAAGATATATACATTTGGGAARAGAAATGGCAGAAAAAAGTTTAAAGTTTAACCAAGAGGTGTGTAGTGTCCTCAGTTACTCACCTGGGTACACAAAGATAATGAGATAAGAGCATATCAGTCTCTAGCAACTCAGCTTTTCAGGAGGAATGGGGAGGGTTGTTTTTCTGCAGAAATTAGGTATTTGTGGGTTATAGAAGTGTTGTCTTACCTCTGAAATCCAAGTTCCATGGAGTGCCTTTCTCACCTGGTGTCTGTGTGTGGAAGAGCAGGGGATGATGGTCTGGAGGATTTGTGGGTGAGGGAAGGCTGCTGTCCCCACTCAGGCAATGGGGTTCCAGCAGGAAAGGGGCCAGAGCAGCCAGGGGGCTCAGGACAGCTCTCAGCATCCAGTGCTGTGTGCAGTGCTGGAATCTGGAATGCAGGGAGCTCTCAGAACCTTAGGCCTGTAAGCCAAAGCTTACAATTAAACCCAGGATTTGATCTGAGACTTGGGAAAGGCTCCCAGACTCAGGTGCTGGAAGCAAGAATGTGGATTTATGGTGTAAAGCAGGGACACATTGAGCTAAGTAAAGGAAAGTTTAGAGTAGAGTTTAAGATACAGAAGARATAAAAGTAGTTACAGAGGTAAACAAGGAATTTATAATGCATCACTGTAGGCTTGTGTGCCATAACACGATTGGCTAAGAAGGCTCACACTGTAGCATTGGGTCAAAAGCATCAATATCCTTGTTGGCAGTGTTTTGTTGGTCAATARATCCTTAAAAGGTCTTGTAACTGAGGGTCTTSTGACCTTCTGAGCCATGTGGTGACAATGTGAGCTGAACTCAGCCTTCCTGCCCATGTAAAAGATAAGAAAAATAAATGACATCATCATAAACAATTCAAAGATCCCATCTCAAATTCTWTCCTGAACTCCCCACAAATGAATTATCACAGTGCCACAGTTACAAATAATTTCTTTCCTAACAGGAAAGAGATCTCAGAGCCCTTGTGGCTGATGTCCAAGTCACTGCTTCTTCAGTACCTACATGAGGAGGAGAAAGATAARGTTCACATGGGCCTGGCTGAGCAGACCTGGTCTGGTTTTATTTAATCTCTTGTTGTGTTGTTTAGTTTGGATATTGTCCTGTATAGACACTGCCCTGCWCATGACCAATCTGAAACCTGACCTCTGCAGAATGTGTCCTTCCCTGTCTGGGTATTATCCATGGTTACCCACTGCCTCCCTCCTTCCCTTCCAGAATCTTCTTTGCCTTTCCCTSCTTCCTCAGGTGTCAGGAGTGCTGATTGCCCATCTGCACTGCAAACAG
Organism: Cardinalis cardinalis; assembly: GCA_014549065.1. Taxonomy (NCBI): domain Eukaryota; kingdom Metazoa; phylum Chordata; class Aves; order Passeriformes; family Cardinalidae; genus Cardinalis; species Cardinalis cardinalis. The sequence goes on along the minus strand of JACDOX010000523.1, from coordinate 30,170 downwards.
ACAAATAAACAAATAAACAAATAAACGCTGCATCCTTTCCCTGGCTGGGCATTAATTTGTGTCTGTGCCTTGCTCAGCTGTTGAGTCTTGCACAATTCCTAGGAAATCTGGTTTTTGGGTATATCAAGCACACAGCCTTTTCAAGGTCGGCTGGAGTTGAGCAAGGAGTTCAAAACTGGAGAAGGGATTTCTGATGCCAGGGAGGAGGGAGAGTCCTTGCTGTGGAACTGGGGAGAACCTGGCTGCTGTTGGCCTCTGGTGCAAAAGTGCTTCCTTTGAGTTARAAGGATTTCCAGTGCAAAATTTAAAAACCTTAGGGATGTGTGTGAGATAAACTGGAAGGGTGTGAGATGTGGACATATGARTTTGCACAGTAATCTCTCTCTTTGGGGTGTTCTCCGCAGGTTTTTGAGGGTTTTCATGATTGAAGTAGTTTAAGCAGACTGAGTGACCCACAAGTGCCTGGATTGTATTTCTTTAATATTCTTTTGTCTCTGTTGGATTTTTGTTGTTACATATGATGTGCCTGCATTAATTTGTGGCCAAGATCACCTGATCTTTTTTTAGTTAAAGTGGATATTTAAGAAAGGAGAAAAGGAGTAAATTGTCAAGAAAGGAGAAAATTGTATCTGTTTAGACAGTTGCCAAAAACGTGTCAACCTTTGCTTTGTGCTTCAGATAAACCAAAATKTTAAGTACCTCTCAAGAGCTGTATTTCCATTTTTTCCCTGGGATTCCAGCATACTTTGTCCCCTGTTTCTTCCAGTTCTGGACAAGATGATGCTTTTGTGCTTTTTGTAGGATGGTACTGATAATCACTGTARGTCTGAATATGCTTTGTCCACAGGAGCTCAGAATGACTGGCAGTGTAGCAGATTGAGAACTGCACAGTTCAGGACTACAGACAGTTCCTTGTCTACTCCTGAAGAASAGGAAGTGTAAATTGGCATTACTAATGCAACATGACTTGCTTGGAGGATATATACTGTAGAACTGGGAGGAGAAGGGTCTCTTTACAGTGAGATTGGCAAGGACATGTGGTTTATAATATAAAATAATGTCTTGTTCTGCATTTTCTCACTTTGAATGTATTGAGACCTGCTTTATTTATACTTCTCTACACAAAGTATAATTCTGAAGGACAGTTTGACTTTGTCCTTGTTCTCATAATTAAAATATCAGGGCAGTAAAACAAAGTGTCTAAATGTCCTTGCCCCGTCTTATTTTGGAGTTAAACTGGTTCCCATTTGGTACCATCTTCATCCAGAGCAGGATTAGAAGATATGTTTTTTTTTTCCCAGCAGTTATTTATGAATAAAATCCACTGATCCTACAGCAGGGCTAAATTTTCCTCCTAAGAATAACAATTTTATAGAATCAGTGCCAGTATAAAATGCACAAATGCAGGTTACAGCATATGCCTGAGATCTCAAAATTGTTGTAGGAAAGAAAAAGATTGCAGCATCATCACTTGTATTGATTCATTTTTGCTTAGCTGTGTTTTGGTCCCTTTGCTGTGTCTAATTCCTTATAAATGGAGCAATCAGGCATTCATTCATGTTGGCTAAAGTAGCTAATTGTTCCCTTTTTAGGCACAAATAGCTGAAATACGTTGTGTGTGAACATAAACAAAAGTGTTTGATTGCCATTTACATATTTTGGACGTTCTTTTAACAGATGTGAAGCTAAAGTTTAGAGTGCTTGTGTACTGCTGCTCAGTATTTGAGATCCATTCAGGGAGATTGTCCTTTCCTGTTGGACCTCTCTGGAGACATCAGGAGTTTTGGGCTTTGAAGTAAATTACTTCAAAAACAAGTGAACAGATGCAGAAGGATGCTTAATTTTTTAGGTTTCACTTAGATTTCACTGCACTATTTATAACTACCCTTGTTTGTACTATTTCATTGGTGCTAATGGATAAAATTCCAGGGGTGACACCAAAATTTAACAAATTCATCCCATAACTGAGCCAGGTTCTAGCTCAGCCAGCACTTARGCAGAAAGGCAGAGGTAAGGGGGGTATCCCAGAGCACCCAGGACTGGCAGGGGCTGGTGGTGAAGGGAAGGATGAAGGGTCCACAGAAGGGCACAAATCTTCATTAGTAATTAGTAATCTTCATTAGTAATCTTCTATGACAGTCTTCGCAGGGGTKTTAGGATGAGGGAACAGACCAGGATCTGACTCCMTGTTTCAGAAGGCTGATTTATTATTTTATGATATATATTAAATTAAAACTATACTAAAAGAATGGAAGAAAGGATTTCATCAGAAGGGTAGCTAAGCTAAGAATAGAATAGAAAGAAATGATAACAAAGGCTTGTGTCTCAGACAGAGTCTAAGCCAGCTGGGCTGTGATTGGCCATTAATTAGAAACAAGCACACAAGACCAATCCCAGATGCACCTGTTGCATTCCACAGCAGCAGATAACCATTGCTTACATTTTGTTCCTGAGGCCTCTCAGCTTCTCAGGAGGGAAAATCCTAAGGAAAGGAATTTTTCATTAAAAGATGTCTGCGACAATCTTCATTACACACTGGGCAGGGAAATTGGTCTGTGAGTCCTGAGTGGGATGTGAGCACACAGCAGTGGGTTTGACCAGAGTGGAGAGAGGGAGATGGATGAGAGGAGGAAAGGCAGAGAGGGGTCACTGATGTTCCTGTCCCCAGTTCCCATGCAGCTGATGGAGTGTCTGGGCCCTGGGGTGTCACACCTGGGCCCTCCTGCCTGCAGGGACCTGTTCCTGGTGACATCTCCTGCCTTGCAGAGGAGCTCCTGGCTCTCTGTGCAAAGCAGGTAAGGCAGGCAGTCTGTTCAGACCTGTCTGGAGAGGGCTCCAGTGCTGAGGGGTGGTGCTGACCCTGCTGCTGTGCTCTGCTGGGCTCCAGCAGGCACAGCACGGGGGTTTGTCCTGGGAGAGGGCATCCCTGCCCCTGCTCCAGCCTCAGCAGCCTGGGCTGGCTCTGCAGCCTGTGCCTGTCACTGCTGGGGACTTCATCCCCAGCTGGCTCCCTGGGCTTTATCTGCTTGTTCTTTGGAAAGGTTAGGAAAATCAGCCCCCAARCAGCAGAGGTTCATGTCCAAMAAGGAGGCAGAGGAGCCCTTTGACTTTACTCCAATCAAGGCAGAGGCCATGGGGCATCCCCTGGGCTCTCTCACATTTTTGGAGGACGCAGCCTCCTTTTTATCCCAATTTCCAGCCACATTTCCCTTCTCTCTTTCCCCATTTCTGAGGCACTTGAGAGCTTCAGCCTTCCCAGAACACCTGATCCCAGAGATTTCCCTCTAATGTACAACCCTCCCTTTTCATTTTTAATTCTTATGGAATTCAGGGGTTTTTCTTCCCCACTGTTTCTTTCACCTTTCAATGTCTAATTTCATTTCTCAGCAAACCTAAAGTTTATTTGTAAAGGCAAATATCTTTTTCCATTCATCAATCAGTGGAATCCTTCCCATTGTTTCTTTTCTCTCCCAGTGCTGGTTTTATCTACCAGCAGACCCACAGCTTGTCTGGAAAGACAAATCCACCATTCATCTCAGAAGGACATCCTGAGTTTTTGGACTGCAGAGTGATAATTCTACTGGGCTTTGGTGGCATCAATTGCCTGTATGAAAGAGAGTGGTCTCAAGCAGGAGACRCTCTTAAGTTAAAGACCATTTAACTTAATCAGCTCATCCAAAGTCTTCCTTTGTCAGAGGGGAGGTCAGAAAAAAGCCCCATAATACATAAGTGAGTAATTTAAATGGTATATTTTCATTCTTTACAGTGCTGCAGTTAGGAGGCTGTTAGGCTTTGATTTAGATACCATAGTCCATGGAAAGCAATGTTTGTTGTTTCATACCCTGAATTGTGGTTTTTTTAAGGGGTTGAGTTCCTGTGACTGACAGTTCTGCACATCACTGGTGTCCTAGAATTGATTTAATAAAATAATCCTAATTGTATACAGCGTTCTTGAGTTATGTCCTTAGCCTGATGAATGAATTCATACTGTGTGCATTTAGCACAGGTTAAGAGATTTCTGATAAATTTATATTCATTTACCTTGTATTTAAATAGTACCTTACATGAATGAAAATGTCTTTAGTTCTTATACAGCAGTTACATTATCAATTTCACTTTCTTTAAATGTAAAGRTATATTATCACATCTAAAAGTGCCAGGTTTGTTTTGCTGCAGGAGAGACCAGCAGATCTTCTCTGTCACCATACCAGCAATCCTGTTTAGGCTGCTCAGATGTTAATTCAGTGCAGTGCTTTCGTGTCTGCAGCCTTCTGCTTTGTCAAAATAATTTTTAGTTCAGGATTCAAACATCTTCTTCGCATTTTCTAATTTTCTGTATTGTTCACTATTTGGCAGCAGAATAATGCAGGGGAGTATCTCATTATTTCACTTCAAGTAGTTCTTTTAAATGACTGCAATAACAATTCTGCAGTTAGATTTTGTTATGTTTAAATACACTGAAAAGTGATTTTAGTATTGTATTAATGATGCTATTCTTAGATGGAGGGTATGGCAGAAGTAAGAGTATTGCTTTTAGTCAACTGAATTATGTTACATTATTCCACAGAAGATTGCTTGGAAAATTGGATAAAGCTCAGATTGCTGACATGGCTTATACAGATGAGAAAGAACAGGCTAATATTGCACCTCGGTGCAGCATGAAGTAGTAGCCAGTTTAGCTGGCTGTTGGGTTTCTTTGCATAATGTTAGATCCAGGTTTTCTGGTGGTGGAATTCTTTCCCAGACCACTCAGAGATTGGCAGCCCCAAACTGTGCAGTGCAGAACAAATTCCTTCTGAGATGGCTTAGCAACTGATCACTGCAAGACATATATTTATACACTGGCATTCAATAAAATGTTTGTTAATTTAAATATTTATATATTAAAAATCTAAATATTTGATGTTTAAAAGCATACTTCAAAATTCATCATCTGTTTTTATGGTATCTCGTCCCAGTCCTTCCTTCCTGATGGGTATATGGTGTTTTAGACAATTCTTAGCTGTACTTTCTGTATTTTGAAATAAGAATCCCAGTGGGTTTTCTTTACAGGTGGAAAAAAATGGGTCACTTGGTACTGAATGCCATTTTCCTGACCCTTTCTTATTTGTGGGATTAAAGCAGAAAACCTGTGTGGATGCTTAGTTTTAGATTACTGGAGCTCCACTAACACAGCCATATGTGAGGATGATTAAAGTGCAGATTAAGCTTTGGAAGGAGGAGTTTTTCAAATATCTGCATCTATTTTACATATTACTGCCAGTTTCCAGTTTCCAGTTGGCCACATAGTAATAGTACTGTTTAAATTAACTAACAGAGATCTGCTGTTTACAGTGCCTTTAATAATGAAAAAGAAAGGTTTTTATCTTCTTTAAGGTACATTTGTGTATAATTTAACAGTTCAGTACTCCCTTACGTGGAGGAGAGGTGTTCCACAGTTTCACTTACAGGACATGTTAATAATTGTCCATGAAAATGGAATTGTGGGTGGTGACACTGACCCCTCAGAACATCACTGCAGTGCCACCATGATACTTTCTGAAAAATCCTCTTTGCCCAGSATCTTCTCCAGGGAAGCTGAGAGGCCTCAGAAAAAAAATGAAAATAATAATTATCTGATTGCTTTGGAATGTGKTCTGGAGATTGGTTACCAATAGGTGCACTTTGATTAGTTTCATGTGAGTTGTTTTTAATTAATGACCAATCACCATTGGCTGTGTTGGACTCTGAGTCAGTCAMAAGCTTTCRTTATCATTCTTGTTCAGCCTTCTGTATCCTTTCTCTTTCTATAGAATAGAATAGAATAGAATAGAATAGAATAGAATAGAATAGAATAGAATAGAATAGAATAGAATAGAAATGAAATTCAGGCTTCTGAGAACATGGAGTCAGATTCTCATCTCTCACCTCATCCTGGGGACCTYGCAGCACCACAGTGCAGCTGTTTGKTGGCATTGTGTGCTCMGGGTGTTCTGTGGCTCTGCCAGTGCTGTCAGCCCTGCTCAGGTTCCTCCCTGTGACCCTGCTGTCAGTGGGAGCTGCTTCCAAGGTGCCTGGCTGCCCACAGGAACGGGGGAGATTTGTGAAATGTGCTGTTAGATTTGTGTTTAGCTGAGAGCACACCCAGGCATGATTTCCCCTTGCACATGAAGTGCAATAAAATTTCAAGGACTATGAGATTCAGCTGTCTTCAGGGCCAGAGGCCTCTGGCTGCTGGACTGTTGTAATGTCTGCAACCTCTGGAGGTGCCTGATTTCTTTGATTTCCTCATGGACACTATTTATGAGCAGCCACACTGGCAGCTGGCCTGAAACCTCTGCAGTAAAAGCCACGGGCAAGGCAGGCAATCTTCCAAAAATGTTAAATTTGGATTGCATCCTTAGTTCCCATTCCTCTGTGCTGGCTGATTGTGCATCAAAGGACTGATTTCTCCTTGAACTGCCTGGGTGGGTGGGCTTTGGGTACACCCACTGACTCTCAGTACCTCCCTAAGAAGCAGCACGAAGGGAATTTGGTTGCATAGAAAGCAGAAATGGAGTTACCTCTGCAACCTGCAGCCAGTCCATGGATATGTTGGAAGGATACAGAGGAGACTCTGTGAAAACTTGGGTGAAACTTGGTGGTAATTGTCCATTTCTGCAGCCCTTTGCTTTTAACAAAATGGTTGTAAGGAACCTGCCAAGAGCTATGGATTCACCTTTTCCCATTAAAAAAGTTTTCTCACTTCAGGAGGATGTTTCTGTGACTTCAGTCCTGAAATAAGGAGATAAATGTTACAGGTTTTAGCAAAAAAAAAAAAAAAGGTAGAAAAACCAATGCAGTGCTGATCCAGGTAATTACCAGTCACTGGTCAGGAGCAGAGGGGGAGAATGGTGAGGTTGTAATTCCACAGCCTGCTGGGGTGGAGTGTGGTACATGGGGTGCAGTGTGAGCTCCAAACCCTCTGCCCATCCTCCTGCACTTGTCTGTACGTGTCGGGGGGAATACTCAGGGGGCAGTGCTGCTGCCACCWGGAACACGTGCAGAATGGGGCACTGAGGTGTTTCTGGTGAGCACAGACAGGGCAGAATGAGCCCATGGCCAGGATCTGGCTTGCATTTGGAGTGAAATCCCAAGATTCTCTGCGTTCCTCAGTTCTTCTGCTACTYGCGAGGATGTGGCATTAGTCAAAGACTGAAACAACCCTAAACAAACCACAGGAAGAGGTTCACTGCCTCCCCCTTCCCCTCAGAGAAACWCAAGTTTTAATTATTGATCTTCTTCTTTTGCAGTGAAATAAATGCCCGGCTTGATGCTGTGTCTGAAATTCTGCTGTCAGAATCCAGCGTGTTTGGTCAGATTCAAAATCTTTTTTGTAAGCTGCCAGATTTAGAGAGAGGCCTCTGCAGTGTTTTCCACAAGAAGGTACACCCATCATTACACTAATTGATTGTTTTCTGAACAGCATCATTCTGTCTTAGTGTGCTTCCATTGGGTTTACATGTTTGTTTAAAAATGTTTTCTACTTAGCAGGACTGAGGCTGACCTATTAAAGGGACGTGGGTTTATAAAAATCAGATGTGGTGAAATCTTGCTTTGTGATCAGTGATGTGCTGGTAGAAGAAATGTCTGGGTAGAGTTCTGAAGCACATGCATTGGACTGCTAATGGTAACAGGCAGACATGTGCAGTACTCATGATTTAGTGTCTGGATTCAGGGAGGAGGGATGGTGCAATAGGCCYTTCTACCTTGAACTGTTATTTGCCTTTAAACCAAAGCTTTGCATTCCATATGCTTATCTAAAATCACACATGCAAGTGGAACCACTTGGCTGCTGATAGCTGCTTGCAAATGAATTTTGGTTTGCTTATAAATTCTCCAGTTTGGACCTCAGGTCCACATTTTAATAAGAGTCACTTATGAGAGATGAGGCACTGACAAGTCTTAGTTGAAGCACATTAATGTGCCAGTGGCACCTGTGGAGTACATCATGTTCTTTCATTTCACTGCTCTACTTAGAGGTTTTGACATTTTTTTTTCAATAAAGGAATACGTGGGTAGAATGAGAGCAAAGTTGAAATTTTTTGGATGGTACGGAATAAYGTTTTCCTGTGTCTGAAAATCTGAAACCCAGTTTTTATACAATTTTTCAAGCCCTGCAGTGTTTGGCTCTTGGAAGGGCTTGTGTGTTTCAGGGAATGGATACRGAGGTCCAGCCATAAGGAAGGTTGTGAAAAGAGGAAGTGTGCACCACTTTACCCATCCTCTGAAGTGTCCCACATTCATGTGATAAAATTGTTGGGTTTCTTTGTCCAAACAACTGCCCAGGAATTAGATAATTCACTTTTTAATGGTTTAACKCATTTCAGGTTTCATAGACAGTTTCTAGGAATATATCTGCATTTCACAATATCCTGGAACTGCTCTGCTGCTGCCCTGTGGGGTTTTTGCTTTGGTTTGGTTTTGTTTTATTTTCTGTATGTACGTATTTCTTCAGATGTCCCTCCCTGCTGTAGAGCTACTAGGCTTTCTCAGCTTTCAGCTCACTTTTAGGTGGAGCCATGCAGAGACCCTGGATTTTCGTGTGGTTTTTGGGATGAGGTGACAGTGCAGATTGTCTGAATGACAGCCACTGCAGCATGAAGACATGTTTAGTGAGTCAGAYGTTGGGAAGAAGCTGCAGGAGAGGAGAAATGCTCCAGCAGACTCCCTAAAAAGGGTGAATGAGGGAGGAAAGCTCTAAGCACACACCTCCAATGTGATGGATTYGCTTCCTCTGGTAAAAGCCTGGGTTGTGCAGAGCACTCTGGAGAGCTCCTGAAGCACKGAAGACCTGTAGGGCTTTGAGGAGATGGCAGTGTCTGTGAGAGAGAGGGTCTGTTTCCAATAAAGAATCAAAAGCAAACTCTGGGGAGCTGATTCTGAAGCATGGCTGGTGAATGTGGAGCCTGAAGAGAGGTCCCAGCAATGCAGATATGTATCCAAGAACATGGAGTGACTGGGTTTCATGGATTTTTTTGTGTTCCCCCCCCCAGTGAATGCTGCCATTTCAGCTCCTACTACAGAACTCTTTCCAGCTCTGTTAATTCCAGATGTCCCACAGGCTCRAAGTGAGGCTCAGTGCCATTTCATTCCATTGAGGGATCCCAGACTCTGAGTGGAACACTCTGATGGCTTCACTGAAGGAATGTGCTCGTTAGTTCAGTGTCAGCTGCAGGAAAAATAGGTGAATGTGACAAGCATTTCATCCTCCAGGCCCTTTATACTTCAGCGAAGTCATTATTTGAGGAGGTGTGCTGTACAGGGAGATTCTGARGTGTACAGAGATGGCTGGGGTGTCTCAGTCATTTCAAACATTCTTTGGAATGTTTTTTACATTCAGGTCAGCCACTGCAGGAATTGTGTTGTGCACAGGCCTGTGCASCAGTAACCTCTGGAGAAGACAGAAGAAAATGAAGGCAGAACAATGGTCTGCAAGGCAAAGCACCCTGATGGGAGCTCCTGTGGTCAAGGACATCACTGTCTGTTTTCCTGGTCTGAATTACTCTTTTTTTTTTCTGAAAGCCTGCTGATAAGTCATATCTGATAGCATAATTCAGGCTGGGAATTGTAAACCTGGCCCTTCRCAAGTTCCCATTGCCTCAAACCACCAAATCCAGAATCACCAAGACACCAGAATCAAACCGCTGTCTCTGACTTACCCCAGGTACAGCCACTCTGGAATTAGAACAGTGTTTTTACAGTGGGAATTAGGTGTTGCCTTAGGGGTCACAGTTCAGCTGTGATTTTGTCCCAGCCTGGAAGAGGACTGAGGGAGTGGTTAAGGAGGCAAGAGCAATATTGCAGTAGCCATGGAGAGAGGAGTTGCTCCACAAGGACTGGTTGGTGTTCTCAGTTTGTGCAGGTCCAGCCCTTGACACCTCGCCAGGYAGGAATTCTCTCCACTCCCCACTTTCCTCTCTGTGGGGGAAGAAGGGTGGCTGGAGATGGAATGGGTGAGCACTTCTGAGCAGCATCAGAGGCTGACTGCAGAGGAATCTGAGAGACGGGGAGTTTGGAATTTTGRCATTGAGTTTTGTCTCAGCAGTGCCTGGAGCTGGTGCAGAATCACCTTGGTGGCAGAGATGGTGCTTGGAGGAGAATCACCAAATCACCCAGCACAATTTGCACCACAGGCATTTCCTTCTGGCATCAGTGGGAAATACAAATGGCAGGACCCTCCTTTTTTTGCCTCAGTTAAAGTGGAGACTTTTATTGCCTTGGAGTGTGGCAAAAGAGGGTCAGTGACCGATGTTTGAGCAGGTTTTACAAGCAGTACAGAGTAAACATGCCATTTGCACTTCCAGAAATGTGTCCTGCAGGGCCARCCTGATGCTTCTTGCTGTTTTCATGCCCGTGTTTTCAGTGTGTTTCAGAAGATAAATATTTACACAGGCTCAACCCATAAATGTTTATCTTATTTGTACCCTTCACTCAATAAACATTTTTTTTCCGACTAAAGCACAGTCACCAAAGGAATTATCATAACAATTGGCCATTATGTGTACAAAACTGATTGCAGGGGAGCTGTTTGCCTAAGGAGGGAGGGCAATAATTGAACCTTACTGTGGTATTTTCAGGGTGCCCCGTGGCAGGAAGGAAAGATGAATCTGACTCCATGTTCTTGGAAGGCAAATTTATTATTTTATGATATGATATGATATGATATGATATAATGCTATATTAAGCTATACTAAAAAACAGAGAAAGGATACTTACAGAAGGCTTAACAAAAATAATGAAAAACTCATGACTCTCCAGAGTCCAACACAGTTGTCTGTGATTGGTCATTAAATTAAAACAATTCACCAGAATCCAATGAAACAATCACCTGTTGGTGAACAATGTCCAAACACATTCCAAAGCAGCAAAACACAGGASAAGCAAATGAGATAATTATTGTTTTCATTYTCTCTGAGGCTTCTCAGCTTCCCAGGAGAAAAATCCTGGGCAAGGGGAKTTTTCCAGAAAATTTGACAGTGACATGACTTCAGCTTACACATACCTTGAATTTTTACTTTTTTTTTCTTACTATGGTAATATCATGCACATCTTGCTTATACTACACTTTTAATCTTTTAAAGAGTCTGTATCACAGATATTTTTAGGTTTGCAATGCTAAATGCTGATTTTAGCAAACTGTTCCCCGTTAAGCTGATTAATATAAAGTCATAACAAGGGGACTTAATAATCTTAAAATTAAATACCTTGCTTCTCCCAAACCAAAGTCTGCTCCCTATGCTAAAGAGATAAAKGTGGGAATTACAGTTTGAAAGGAGTGATAAATGCATATTGCATTTAGACACCCATATTTTTTTAAAATTTGAAATGCTTTTARCTTGGAGTTGAAAGTGGTTAGTGGCTGTTGGCTGTGGGTCTCTGTTGGAAACAATTTCAGTAATGCAAACAGGGCTGAATTGCTGTCAGTGTTGCTGAGAGGGTGTTAGATCTCTGTGATCTTTCCTGCATCCATKTACAGGACAGTTTGATAAACTGCTGGTTGAAACTATTGTTTGGCATCACTGTCAACTCTGAGGTTATTTCTCCAGTGCCAGAGAAGTTATGGCTATCATTGCTGTCCTCTCAAAAGCAGGCTTCAAAAATAGCATTGGATCAGCTCGTGAGAATCTTCTGTGAATTCAAGACTGTTAATCCTGCTTCATGTAAACAATTTTTACTGTATTTTAAAAGCTTCTAATTTATAACACAGTGTGTATCTTTGTGAGGTTACCTAGGATTTGAATGGAATCAGTCCCACTGCAATGGAGCCCAGATTGTCAGAGTTATTTGAATGTGTCTGTTCCAAGTTATCTGTTTGCTTAGTGAATGATTTCTGCAGGGGAGACATGAAATTTTACATGCAAAGTCCTGCAGTGTTCCTAGCATGGAGCCAGGGGGAACAGGAACACTGAATAAGCACTGAAAAGAGCTGTGTTCACCCCATTCTYGGGGACACTGTTCAACAAGGCTGTTTGCAGTAAAACATGGTGAATTTCCCTTTCTCCAAAGGCCTGTACTCACAGAATCAAATGGGTTTTAACTCATTGGGTGGTTCTTACAGTGTCCTGTGGGYCTTCAGAGTTGCTGTGAGGAACTTGAGAGTGTTCATTAACCATCTTCTGACAAACCTCATAACTTTAGGAGTTGTTTCAGGTGCCTTGAAATGCAGCTTTCTCCTCTTAGTGAAGCCTGAGTGTCAGCAGCCTCACCAGCTGTYTTGGTTTGAAAGCCAGGAGTCTGCTGAGGAAGGCAGGAGCCTCCCCTGAAATGGAGAATGTAAACCCTCCCCAYCCCCCMAAWT
>JACDOX010000523.1:0-17079 GCA_014549065.1 Cardinalis cardinalis | reverse complement strand
TTGCAGACACCTCAGCCAGGTGTTGCCACCTGTGCCCACCTCCATCTCCCTTTCCCACACTCCTACAGGTGGTGCACTGATCAGGGCCTTTTATTTCCTTCTTTAAAAAAATAACAACTAAAGCCCCCACCCTGATGAGCTCCCCTGAGGGGCTGATGCGTTTCTGGGTGTGCACATCTGCTCATTCTCCTGTGCTGTGCACCACCCTGCTGCCTCCTGGGCACACTCTGGAGAAGCCTGGCAGGATATTATCCCTCATCCTCATGGGTGTGCGTGGGGATGGTGATGCGCTCAGTCAGAAAGTGTTTTATTTGACTTGGAGTCCGAGCTGGGATTTATMATTTCTTTACAGTTTCAGGCCTTTCCTCTGTGCTTTGACTTCAAACACTSTTGACATATTTACTCCTTTATTATTTGTTTAATTTTGTTATAAGATAGAGGCCCAGATAATCAGAAAGATGATGATAAATTGCAGCCAGTGCAGAGGAAACCCGAAGTTTTTATGAGGAAGAATAATGGATTGTTTATGAAGCAGACTAAAAGACCTTTTTATTCTTTTGTTAAATTGATGATTAAAGGAGARCAGAAGGCTTAGAGGTATTTGAAGGGTGTTAACAGCAAAGAAACACTGCAGTTAGTGTAAYACAAAGGAGTACAACTGGAGATATTTGGAATAATTTAACGGAAATGAAAATTGTGCTGTCTGGTAACACTTTTACATGATGATCATTGTTGCATTATGGGTTAGTGGTAAGCACACAAATATATAGGCCTGAGAGCTGGCAAAAAGAAAATAACACAGAAAAACTGGAGCATTTGCAGGAAAACTTCCTAATGGGTGTCCTCTGTCCCACAGAACTCTGTGGTCCTGTAAAATAGATGAGCTTAGGTTCTCCAGAAATATTCAGGGTGCAGTGTCTGTGGCCCTCCTGAATTCCTAAATGTGGTTAGATTGCATTTTGGCTAATACTTGATTCAGCATTTGGGTACAGACATTCCTTGGGAATAAGTGCAGTGTCATAAATGAGAGAATTGCCTTAGTTCTTGCATTTGAGTGTGGGAAGGAACAGAAAGAAAAATTTACTTTAGGGAAGAAATTGAAAGACAAAGGATGACAAAATAAAATTGTAGATGTGTTCTATGAAATAGTGATTCACTGTAGCCTGCCTCTTCTGTGAGCAGTGTTGGACTGGTCACAATACAGTCCTGTCCAGAAAAATTCTAGATTGTRGTAGAAAAAGAAAAACAAAGTTGGAACAGTAAGATATGGCAGACAAAGAATATTATATAGTACTGCCTTCCTTACATCCTCAGGTGAGGAAAATAAACTGTTTTTTGTTTCAGTGTTGTCTGTTGACTGATGGGAGAATTTCAGAAGGCTAAAGGAGGAATATTTCTACAGATCAGTAAAATACGAAAAAATACCAGCATAGTTATTTATGGACAACCTTTTTCAAACTTTCTGAGACTGGAATGTCCTGGGAGTGTGACTGAATTCAGCGAGGTTTGGGAGCCCTGGTGTCCCCAGCTGTGCTGTGCAGCTGAGGTGCAGCACAAGTGCAAACCCAGGGAGCATTGCAGAGCCAGCAGTGCCCCTTGGGGGCATTGGCAGTGTGCAGGAGGGGTGGGCACTGCCCAGAAAGCCCTTCCTGAATATCGCTGGCCAGGGGCTATTTACAGASCATGAACGGGACAGGGCTGCTGGGAACTGCCTGGAGCTGTTTGATTCTCCACCATCAGCCTCACTCCATGGCTRKGACAATGGGGAGATGCCAGCAGCTCACACCCCAGGCAGCAGACACAGARCTCAATGTCACAACTCACTTTATCAGCTTCTTGACCAATCCCACAAAGCAGAAGCACACTGACAGTATTTCTATCTGTATAGTATATATTCTATATTGACAGCAGTKCCATCCAACCACTAYAAGCACAGGTACCTTTGGTTAAACAATGCTTGCTTATTTCAAATRCAATACCTGCTTGTGAGCCTTCAAACACAATGCACAGAGCTCCATTATTAACCTTAGAACTTCCTAATATCTCGCTAGATAAACTTTTCTGTAGCTTAGAGAGTTACTCTAGACAAGCATTAATACACAGACCATTGCTCTATTTGTCCTTGCTTTTCTACAGTTTAAATAATTTTCCTGCTGACCAATCTCATGGCTGGTGCTTAGCTCCAATCCCAGTTCTGCTGTCTCTGGGGCTGCYTTTTGCAGCTTTCCCAAACCYCTCAGKTGTAGGAATCCACAAAAATTTTGTGGATTCCCACCCCTGAACAGGATCTGAAGGTGACAAACTGTGCTGGCACTGGGGAGCACCCAGAGCCCCACAGCAAAGTGCCTGAGCCACAGCCCGGGCAGCGCAGGTGGCTCAGGAAGGGAGAGGAGGCTCTCTTGTAGGGCTGGTGCTGTAGGCGAGAGCTGCTTTRGGGAGGCAGCTCCTGCCCTGTGGTGTCACAGAGGAGGCTCTGGCAGGGCTGTGTGCGTGCTTGGCCCCAGGGTGGGATGTTYCCTTCTGCAGGATGCCCTGGATGGGTGCCTGGACGAGGTGGGAGAATCTTCCCTYGTGCTGAAGAGAGGATGAGGAGTGGGCTGGTGTGTCTCCTGTCCCTCCAGGCAGGGCTGGCAGAGCCCAAGCTGTCAGTAGCTTCAAGCACTTTAAACAGGGTGCTGGGTTTCCCTTTCTCTGTGTTTTTCTTCTCCTCCCTGTCTTCTTGTTCCCAGACTCTCCCTGTGTGTGCCTGACSTTGCCTTTCAAACCCTGCCCTGCCAGGGCCATGTGGACAAGGTGTGGTGCTCCTGACATCACCCCACCTGCTTTTTTTGCTGTTTGCACCTTATTGCCCCTTTTCCTGTCTTTTTGTGCACATCTGCCCCCAGCAACAGGAACACTGGAGATCAGCTCTTGACAAAACCTGAGGAARAGGGTTGGGACAACTGGTGTGGTTAATTAACCCTCCTAATTAGTGGGGCAAGATGGTGCAGCTCTGTTACTGTCCATAYATTTTATTTGCTGTTACATTTTGAAAAAGCAGAAGAACCTGTAAGTGAAAATGCAATGGATTGTAATGATTCAGAGATTCCTTCCCTTCTCAGTGCTCTACCCAGGAGTTCTTCTTGATAGTCAGCACCCTGTCTCGTCTGGACCTGGAAATTCAAGCTTTTGTCCCAGTCATACAGTCCCATGTGAGATCTCCTCTGTTAAAAGATGCACTGTTGGAAATCCCAGACCTCCTCTCCCCAGTAAAACAGTATTTAAAGATCCTTAATGAAGAAGCAGCCAAGTAAGTAGAGAAAATACATGATTCCTCTGTGCCTCATAGCCTTTCTTAATAAATGTRTTCAGTTATACAAATTATGCCTCTTGGTTTAATGCACCTCAGTTTTATGTTTTTATTTCATATTTATGTGGGTACAGTTCCTTTTGTAAAGGTAAACTAGGTGAGGCAGTATTTTGCCTAGAGGTTGTCTGCCTCAGGCTGAATGAGTTTTTGAAAGTTTCTCACCTGTTTYGGGAGATGAATTTACAGGAAAATATGTTTTGCATTATGTTAATTGGTTTAATAGCTTTTTAATTAATTTTTTTTAAGAGGAGCTACTGCTTTTGAAGAGAGGCTTGACCTTCAGCAGAGGGGCAGCTCTGCTGTCAGCAATATGCCTTCCACTGTTTTTGTGAGAATTCATCAAARCTGTCTGCACTTTTTTGTCTTATTTATGTCCATTGTTGGTCCATGAGCTAAAAAAAGACAGAGGAAGAAGATGCTAGGTGGGAATTCATACCCATTATATTGGAGAATATCTCTAAATAGTTTGGTGTGTACTGTTTGTTCCGAAGCACTGCTGCCTCCACTGTCATCCCTGGATTCTTTGCTGAGGTTGTGGCAGAAAGTTTAGTGTGTTGTTATATGGGGGCAGCACAGTCTTAACTTTTACATTGAGAACAGACTAAAAAAAATCCACTTTATTTATAAAATACCTTTTATCTTTTCCAAACTGAGATTGAAAAATAAATCTGAGAATCGAAGCCTAGAACTTTATTTTATTTGCCTCTGATTTAGAGGTGGATCCAAGGAGTATAAATATAGAAGTTGAGAGGGGCAGGAGGATTTCCTCTGCCCAATGGCACGGTGGGATTATGAGATTTCTGCTGATGCCTGGTGCCCAATTATAGTTGTGACAGTTTGTGCCAAAACAGACTGTATCTAAATCATACTGATCTAAATTATACCAGATTTAGTGTAGGTAGTTTCAAAACATGGGCACAGTTTTCTTCTGTCACTGTGCTAACAATGGCTAGAATAGTATACAAGATATAAATGATCTGTAGAATGGGTATATTGTATTTACGTTTATTCAGAATGATTAAGCCCATTTACTTTCTGGCCTTTATATATCTCAAATGCATGTGGTGGTATTATTTTTACTCAAAAACATTTCTTTCATCAAAATCTTGGCTTCTGCTCACATCCATCCATGCACACACACACTTSAGCACAGACTGCATCACATGTTATATTTGTTATGAAGTGTGGATAAAATCCTGTAATTGTTCTCAAAAGCATCCCTTTCTCCAGGTTTTTGGCAGGGAGATTGAGATTTTGGGATTTGTGTTTTTGAGACTGTCAACATTACAATTTTTTGCAGGCATCACATAGGAGTGACAGTCTTCACAATCAGCTGCTGGCTACTAGGGATCTTTTTTTTTTTTTTGCCTTGCATTCCCATGGAAACTAGTCTAATTAGCGCAAAATCGTTTCTAAAAATTAGTATTGTACTTTAAAATGGCATCTTCACTGTCACTTATGTAATCCCAGTGAGGAAGGAGTGCACAGCCAAAGCTCAGCTCTGTGCTGCCTGCCTTGCCACTGGCTCCAGCTGTAGCTCCCTTTGCAGGCCAAGGGGCAGTGGAGTAAGTAGAATATTAGATTTTTTTATTGCTTCCATGTTGTAGTACTTTCAATTGGCTAATTACTTACTCTCCACATATTAGTTTTCAAGGTAATTATATAATTAACTTGCAGATTTCTGTATTGGCTCTAAAATGCAAAGTTGTATTGCAATTAACKTAGGGCTGATCACAGTGCTTTTTTATTGTTTGCCTGATACTTACTAGGGTAAGTTAAACTTTTTGTTATTTTTGTTGACAGCTGTATTTTTAATTGCTACTTCAGCTTCCCAGTTTTAACCATTGGAATGGCATTGCTTGTTTCAGGTTTCAATCCTGACCTGAGCTAGTGCTGCCAAAACAGTTCTGTCATTTTTTCTGGCACTGAAATTAGAAAAGGGCATTGTTTTGCATGTGCTTACAAGTATTCTGGGTAATCTCTTCTGGACAAAAGAAGGAAGCTGCTCTGGGAAAGTACTGATGGCRTTCTGCTTCCATGAGGGCCTTGAGGAGGGGATTTTTCCTTGCAATCCTTACAAAAATGTGCCCAAATTTGGCCAGATTCTAAATGTGTTGAAAATCTGTGTTTGTGGCATGCAGAAATCACCTGAAGTTTCATGTTTTAGTGCAGGTGTTGTCAGCAGTTGGGGTGCCTTTCTGCTCCTGTCCTGAGCACAGCAGCTTTCAGTGAATGGGCTGTGCTGTGACCAAGCACCTGAAAATCTGTACTCAGAGGGGAATTGAGCTAATGTTCCAACAAACAAAAATAACAAAATAAGGATGCAGCTGGTAGAACTGAGGTACATCTCTCCGTTTTTACCATTATTTTACCTTGCATTTCTTTCGGGTAGGACTGGAGATAAAACCCAGTTGTTCAAGGACCTGACGGACTTCCCTGCCATCCGAAAGAAGAAGGAGGAGATCCAGGATGTGCTTTCTAAAATCCAATTGCATCTGCCGGATATTCGTAAACAGATTAAGAACCCTTCTGCAGAGTATGTTGCAGTTTCGGGTCAAGAGGTACTGTGGGGTTTATTATGTATGACTGTACCCATCCTTGCCTGGAAAATAGCTTAAAAGTGGGACCTAGCTGGAACTCTATTCCCTGAGTGTGGTGCTTCATGAGGGCATTTGACTATAAACTTTTGTACAACTTTGAAGAGCAGCTTTCTTGCCGTGTGACTCCTTTATTTGTTAAGTCAGTCACTTCGGTGACTTAAATAATAGAAGCACATTAGTGCAGTTGAATTTGGTTCAGTAATGCTTTGCTTTTCTGTCTGCGTAAAAACACATATTTCCAAGGTTAATTGTATGGCTTTTAAGTACTGGAATACTCTCAGAGAACCAGGAAGCACAGCATTTGGTTAATTTGAAGAATGGTGAAAGGATTTTTGAGTGCTGAGTCAGACTGTAATTTGAAAGATGGGAGAGGAGAGAGAACAGTATTAAAGAGTGGTAAGTGTTGTTTTAGTTCCAATTCTCGGAAATGGTGTTCTGGACTGGAACTTTTCCTCGTGGATGCTGCACAAGTGTGGGCAGGATGTGATCCAGCCAGCTGGGAGGTTCCGTGGTGAAAAACAGAGACAGCAGACCCTGCCACGTTTGTGGGGAAGCTGAAAGGAGCAGTCAGGTAGCACTGCTCAGCGCTCTCCTCTGGAACTGAGAGTAGGAAGCTGGGAAAAGCTCTGAAACAGAAAATTGGGGAAAGCARGGAGTTAGGAAACAGAAAGAGAGGTGTGAGCAGAGGAGAGGAGTGGGTGAGGACAGGGAGGGARGGGGCTGGAATTGGCCTGTGGGGCACTTTGGATGCTGAGAAAGATCCAAAAGACAGGAGGGAGGAAATAGACACTGCTGAAAATGAGGGAAGGGATGGATTAGAGAYAGCAGCCTTTGATAAAGACCTGAAGTTGGATGTTCTTGTTGAGGGTGAAGCTGAGAACAGGAAACACACGGCCCAGGAGTCRGATAGGCTGTCAGCACAGAGGCCGAAATCCAAAGGAAAAGTGGAAAAGTATGTTTGAGTATTGTCTGAGGCAGGGAAGAGCAGGATCTGAAAGGTTTCTCTCAGGGAAGCTGGCCTAATAGCTGCCATCTGTGTGAAGTATTGGAAAAGAGAGGAGCTGATCAAAGAGAGGAGAGCATCCGAGGAAGTACTGAAAATTGGTTCCAGAGGCAGCAGTCACTGCACACATTTCAGAGAGGAGGCCTTTGCAGCAGGGCAGAAACCTCTGCAGGCAGAGATATGTCTGGGTGCCTTGATGAAAGGAGCTGCAGAGGATGGGGATTGCTCTTATTTCATATTTCATCTGGWATGAGTGTTCAACAGACGCCAAAAGAGGGAGCAGAGGTGGGTCAGGGAATATGRTCAGTGAGGAAAAGAGAGATACCAGAGGAATGGAAGTAATGGAAACAAAGTTGTATTGGAGGAATAGAACACAGGACTAGAACAGGAATTTATTTGATTTGAGCTCTTTCTTCCTCAGATCTGTATGTTTTATTCTTCCTGTGTTCTTGTAGCACTCTGATAGATGTGAAATTCTAATGCTCTTTCACAACAGAGAAATACCTTGGAAGTGCTTTGGGTGAATTAACATTTAGTGCGCCCTGTCCTTGCTCTATTCCTGTGTTAGGATTGTTATCCTTGTTTGTTCTTGGGGATGACTGCTGGCTCCTCTGGAAGTTTCTATCTAAATCCCATTAGCCACAATGGAGAACTTTGCCAGACATGGCTCTTGTGGCTTTCCGTAAATGTGGTCAGGTTCTGTGTTAACCTAATCTCTGCAGGAAATCTATTTTCCAGCTGAATTCTGTGACGTGAGGCTGCCTCAACTCCCTGACACCCAGGACCTCAGGCTATTGTTACAGAGATAACTGACATGAATCTTGTGGAACAAACACGTAGATCTCAGTGCTCTGAGCACCCTGGCCCTGCTGCTGCTGGTCCCTGTGCCTCCCTGTCTGACCCCGAGCCCACTCAAACCTGCAGCAAACTTCTGCAGGTGCACCAGGGGGATGTGTGTCATAACCCCAGCTTCTTCTGGGGAGTGAGGAGCATTCGCTTCTGGGCTGCTCTTTCTCTTCAGGATGAGCATGGTTTCCCATTGTGTTTGCAGGGAATGACCCARTGAAGGCAGGAATGATGAATCTGACTCCATGTTCTCAAAAGGCTAATCTATTATTTTATGGTACTATATTATATTAAAGAATACTATGTCGCAGGCATCTTTTTCCTTGGGGTTTTCTCCTCCTGAGAAGCTGAGAGGCCAGAGGGACAAAATATAAACAATGGTTATCTGCTGCTGTGGAATGCAACAGGTGCAKCTGGGATTGGTCTCATGTGGATGTTTGGAATTAATGGCCAATCACAGCGTGTCCAAGCCACAAACCTTTGTTATCTTTCTTTCCTTTCTGTTCTTAGCTTAGCTAGCCTTCTGATGAAATCCTTTCTTCCATTCTTTTAGTATAGTTTTAATGTAATATATATCATAAAATAATAAATCAAGCCTYCTGAAATATCGAGTCACATCCTTGTCTCTTCCCTCATCCAAAGACCCCTGTGACTACCATGACAATACTATACTATTCTATGCTAAWKAATACAGAARGGATASTTACAGAATGCTAAAAAGATAAGAATGAAAACTCRTGACTCTSTCCAGAGYCCYGACACAGCTTGGCACTGACTGGCCAAAGAGTGAAAACAACTCCCAGCAGAATCCWATGGAACAATCACCTGTGGRTGAACAATCTCCAAACACATTCCAGACAAGCAAAACACAGCAGAAGCAAATGAGATAAGAATTGTTTTCCTTTTCTCTGAGGCTTCTCAGCTTCCCAGGAGAAAATTCCTGGGCCAAGGGCTTTTTCAGAGAATGTGAATGCCACAGTTTTCCTCTGGTGCTTGCAGTTTCTGGATAAATGATTATTCTGATTCTCTGGTCTTCCTGACTTTCCGTGGTGTGTAACATTACATTTCTGTTATTTCAGTTTTTGATAGAAGTCAAGAATTCCCGTAAATCATCTGTGCCACCTGACTGGGTTATGGTTAGTAGGTATGTAAAATTTCTTTGAAGTTTGGTTCTGATTTAATTTAGAGGAAAARATGAGGTATTTTGGTATTACAATTCATTATATACCTATTCTCATTGTCCCCATGTGTTAAGGTTTGTTGGGGATTTTTTAAGCTGAAAACCCAACCAAACTGTAAATCTGTTGCTTAAAACAAAAAACCCCAAACAAAACTGAGARAAATTGATTTGTTACAACGTTTGTTTTCACACAAACATTTCACACAAAAAATTCTGCGCAAAGCACAGAATTACTCACTCAATTCTTCAAGGTGCATGTACTGGGGTCAAATCTATGGCCTTGATTCAGTTGTGCTTGTAGCTTGCACATGCAAATCCTTCATGCAGGTTTGATTGTTATTGTTTTATTCAGAAAGATTAAAGTAGCTGTGCCAACATCTGCTTTATACACCTTGATGAATTCTGTGSATTTAAAATATAATTTTATTTACTCATACAGAGCAGTTCTTCTTGCTTTCGTACTTGCTCTAATGTAAGCTTGATTTTGGATAATTTTCCAGCAGGTGAAACAGAGATGGACTGATTTATGTAGTTGGCCTTTTTTCTTTTCAGTCATTTGATTTACAATTTGAATGGTTTGAATACCTGAAAGTTGCAATGTCCATGTAAATGCTGAATTCTCTACAAGCCCCAGAGTGTAACGTGTGAGCACAACCATCTCTCCCTAAGCTGGACTCTGTTGTGATGCTCTATTCAGTTATGCAGGAATTAACACTCAATTCTCTTTTAATTAAACTTCTTTTAATACTGAGAACTGCACAGATCAGACAGAATTAACATGGTGAACAAATTACAGCTAATCTGGATTCTATAAAAGAATGCCTGGATGTGCCAAATAGAGTCCTTAATAAAAACACACGAATAAATAACAAGTGAAAACTAGCAAGACAATCTGTATTAACTGTGTTTATTTCAGG
Organism: Cardinalis cardinalis; assembly: GCA_014549065.1. Lineage (NCBI taxonomy): Eukaryota > Metazoa > Chordata > Aves > Passeriformes > Cardinalidae > Cardinalis > Cardinalis cardinalis. The sequence goes on along the minus strand of JACDOX010000523.1, from coordinate 7,184 downwards.
GTTATGATTGAGTTTTCCTCTTTGCAGTGAATTTGTTTTTGTCTGGTTGGGTGTGTATCAGCCAGCCGTGCGCTTGGGCAGCTGTTGCTGAGCAGTTTTGTGAGGAGTGTGCTCTGGGGTGACGATGGCACGCTGTGCACAGCATTCCAGAGCCTTCTGAGTGGGCAGCAGTGCCGCTTCGCTCCCGATGGAGGTCACTGCCCCCAGTGGGAGAGCCTTGCTGCTGCACGTCCACTGTGGGGGCTGGCAGAGATGGAGGAAATGAGTCCAATTTGGCACGTGGATGGTGCAGGTGATTGCTGGGTGTGAAAAACGCCAGTCACTTGTTTTTAAAATTTTAGGAGTTTAATAGTAATGAAATGGTTATAAAAATAGTAATACAGTTGGAGTAATAATGATTTGGACAATTTGAATCAGGACAATATGAGACAATAGAAACAAAGAGTTATGGACAGTCCGGGTACCTTTTCTGGGCAAAATAAGCCCAAAAAAGGACCCACGTTAACAGAGGATTAACCCTTAAAACAACAGCCTGTTGCATATTCATACACCTCATCCATGATGCAGAAATTCCATTCGAAACAGGATTCTGTCTGGGCACTGTCAGCTTCTTCCTCTGAATCCTGACGGTGCCTTTGAGGTGGGAAGAAGTTGATTTCTTCTGATAAGAGAGCAATAAATTCTTTTTCTCTGAAAGATTCAGGTGTCCTGTGGCTGCTATCTCAGTGCCAGTCCTTTCTTTAAAAAAGTATCCTACATAGCAAAGTTTCTATTTTAACATTATGTTATAACCTACAACTATATTTAACTCACTGCTTCAGAGAATTAATGCAGCATAACTTTCTAACACAACACATATAATAYTGATTGTAATATTCACGAAAAGCCAATCATAAAATGCGTGCATTTTTCACACTGGGTGACCTTGATCGCAGCGATCTCTGTGTGTCTCTGTCTCCCCGTGCAGCACCAAAGCCGTGAGCCGCTTCCACTCGCCGCTGGTCACAGAGAGCTACAGGGTCCTGCAGCAGCTCCGCGAGCAGCTSGCCCTGCACTGCGCCTCGGGCTGGCTCTGCTTCCTCGAGTGAGTGTCCGCCCCTGTGCCCTGCTCTGGGACGCCGCGGGGACACGGAAACGCTTGTTTCGGAAATAAAGCTGTCTGCAGCGGCTTGGCTGGTAGCCAGTTAAAGTGCTGTTCTTCCTTTAAACCATTTTAAAAGGTTCAGGACTGAGCCCCAGTCCTGAGACCTGAGCAGTGGTGTCTCTACCTTTTAAAATTCTGGTGAAAAGTGCATACCATTAAGTWTGCAAGGTGTTTCCCAAACTCTGAGAAATAATACCACAGCATTAACAGTCWGAAAGTGCAGCTGACTCTGAGTGAAACTGAGCCCAGTGGGTTTCATTGGYTTTATTGTATTACTTATTAATACTACACAATAGTTTTATTATTTTTTATATCTAGTATGATACCTTGACCATGAGAGTTTTTTAGAAAGTAGTGGGAGTTTCATTGTCCTTCACATCTGGCACATGTGTTTGTCTGAAATCAGAGTTTTCTGTGGGGTTATTTGCCTGTTTTGCCAAAAGATCTTCAAAATGGGAGTTTAAAAAATACTTCCTGAACTTCTGAATGCCTTTAATTTTTCAGTTGCCTGATCTGTTATCTTTTACTTGCATGAATTGCAGAACTGCTGATATTGTTCCTCCTGTCATGCAGTGATAGCTTGCAAGAACCCAACAAGTCCCTGCTTAAGTTGTCTCACTGGATTTGCTTCCCATTAGGAGCCCAGAAATTCTGAAAATTGAGTAGAAACTGGAAAGACATTCCAATTGACACTTCTCCACTTGTGTTTCCTTTGCCCTACAATGAAAGAGTTGTCTCCATRCTCACTTGTCTGTTCTCAGCAGTGCTGCAGGAGAGCAGGAGACAGAAAGGAAAGACCTGTGTGTAGGAAAGTGCTCTTCTTTCCCACCCCTCCATTCATTTATGTCTTTGTTTATTAAATTTTGCTCCCCTGCTGGTTTTATATTCTATATTGTAGCTTTGAGACTAGGAGAGAGGAAAAAAGAAATTCCAGAGGACTAAGAGAATGAACTCCACTGAAAACTCTCTTCTCCTGATAATGTCTTTATTGTACTGGGGAAACAGCACCATAAACTGAAAATGAATTCTTGAATTTTCCGTTGTAGATAACATAATTCATTGAAATTTTAGACAACTCCTGTGTTCAGAGACTCTTAGTTTGGTTCTTCTTTGACTGTAACTTACAGCTGAATAAACAGCTGAGGCTGAATCAACAGCTGGATCCAGCTGCTGGTATTCTGTATAAATTATGATGAATTGTGGCATTTTTGTACACCTCATTTAGGCAGCAGGGATCAACTGCTGACCCTTTATGAGTTATCTAATGAATTTAATTTTGCCTGATTTTCTGTGCTTGGAAAATAATTCACTGTTAGARTGGGAGGTGAAGTCCAAACTTGATTGTGGTCCTCATGTTGTGTCTGATGCACTGCTGGGAGATTTGGATTCAGAGTGACTTAAAGAGCACAGGAGCCCTGTGAGGAGCTTGCATGGGGTGCATTTTGACAATCCTTTTGTATTTGTGCGGAATTGTTTCTTTCCCTGTTTTTGTGTAACTTTTCCCYGTTTTGATGCAGCCGTTTCAGTGAACATTATCACGCCGTGTCTAAAGCCATTTGTCACCTAGCAACTGTGGACTGCCTGTTCTCATTGGCCCAGGTGGCCAAACAAGGAGACTACTGCAGGTAATCAATTTTTAATTTTTAATTTTTTTTGTGTAGGATTCATACAGAATTATAAGAGCACACTTAAAATAAATTATGGTTTAAYGTGTGTGCCGTGATAAAAATCACTCCCAAAATTGTTTACAGTAGTTTCAACTTAATCTGATTTTGCAGAGCAACACTTCTGGACTTAATGCAAATCTGTAAACATTGCAGTTCCAATTTGACATCCTAATGTTTGTTGTTTGACCTGAGTCTAGTAGGTAATATCTTACTTACATGTAAATAAATGCTGAACTTCTTTTAAAAGTCTTTCTGTAAAAAATTATTGGTTTTTTATTCTTAGAGAGGTCTGATTTTGTGCTATTTTTCTAACACCTAAGCGTCTGGGGTATCTGAGGTGTGTTTGAAAGGTGTATCTCAGGTAATTAATAGTAAATATTAGCTGCAGCTTGCAGAGCAGTGGTGATGCCTCAGCTGGGCTCAGGTGTAAGAGCTGAGCTGCTGCTTCTGCCCCAGACCGCACTCAGGTAGGGGCGTGAAGAGAAATCCACTTGCAAATACTTCTGCTTTGATACATCATTAAAAATAATATTGATCACTTCTGGGCTCTTGGGATCTTGTGTGTCTCTCTATCAAAACCTCTTTGAAAATAATTGCCCACTTATTTTGGTGTGCTGAGATGAGAAAAGAAACCGAAATCTGATTAATTCACTGTGCAGAATGTAAATAATTCACTGAATTTCAGAGTGGCTTCATAAACTAGCAGGAAGGAGACTTCTCAGTGAAACCTCAGCTGCAGGGAAGGTGTCAATAATTAATTCTGCAGGGCTGCTGAAGGAAAGACTGGACTTCAGTGTTACTTTGGAGGGATGTTTTCTGGTGTGTGGGGATTGTTTCCTGTGGCCCTGCCCGAGGCAGGGGAATGAGCTGGGTCAGGGGCAGAGGTGTTGGGGAGAGGTGAGCCCCCCTTGCAGTGTGCTGGAGGCTCCTCCTCTGCAGACAGTTCAGCAGGGCTCTCAGGCTGCCCGTGCAGCTGTAGGTGATGGTGTGGGCAGTCCAGAGGTCACCATCTGCTGTTTGAGTGTCCACTCTGCAGACTTGCAGTGAATCTCAGCTTGAGGAATGCTGTCGAAGGCTGAGATTGTCCATCATCTGGTTTCATCTCAGCTGTACAACTCCTGGAATTACCTTTGTGCTAAAYCCCCCCTACCATTATCAGGTTTTACCTCTTTCCCCAGTGCTTTGTGCTTGTAGGATGCCATTTATTTGGTCTCCATTTTCCTTTAAAATTGCATTATCATTCTTCAACCCAAGAGAAATCTCACTCCCCACATCTTCCCTTTGAAGTCCACCCAAAGTGTTAGTTAATTTCAGTCCTAAAATTCTGTGGCTTTATTTTTCTCAGTGAAAATATTCTTTAGAAAGTATTTTCCTTAGAAATACTTGATGGCAGTWATTAATTTTTTATAATTTGTATCTTTTTCCACAAAAACTTACATCACAGGTGACAGTCCTGCAGGCTTCAGTTACAGCAGTTTTACATATTCAGTTACRAAGAACACTGAGATTAATACCTTTCCTCTTTTGCAGGCCAACTGTGCAAGACAGTCGTCGTGAAATAATTATAAAAAACGGGAGGCACCCTGTGATTGATGTTCTGCTGGGAGAGCAGGATCAGTATGTTCCAAACACCACCAGCCTCTCAGTGAGTACCCAGAAAAACTGACTGAGCTTCCCAGTCATTCAGGGCAGGAGGCTGGGGTGAGCTTCTTGGGCAGTGAGTGGAAATGGGCGGTTTAAATCATGCAGCCTGCTGGGCTGCATTTCAGAGAGGTGTTGCTAGATGTCACCACATCTGTTCTGTCCCYCTGCTGATTCCTTGCTGCCAGATGCTCTCTTCACAGCCTTGTTCAGTCTCAAGGCATGAAGAAAAGGAAGGTAATCTCAAAATTAGGACAATGTGTGTTTCAGTCAAATGGTTATTTTCAAAAAACAAGTGAATAATTACAGGGTTTTTAACAGTGTCATTGTAGGGAGTCTGCATTTTGACAAACTCTATCTAGTTTCTGGAATCTAGAATATCTTTTAATAATAATCTTTTAATATTACAAAATACAAACTATAGGTCAAATTTTCCATATTCATTCTAAGATTGCTTGTATTTTTTAAATGTATTTTTCTACCATGCAGTTTCCTTTCTCTATGGAAATATTAGTGTCATACAGCCTTTTTTTCCTGATAAACTAAAATCTGTCTTTTAAATTACATGCCTGTTTGAAGCTTTTCGTTAAATATTTATCTCTCCATATACTTTTATAAATATTAAATAGCTGTTCTTAATGAATATAAAAGATATCCTCACAACTTCTCTCTGCCTCTTTATGCAGTAGATGTAGGAAAGGTATGAAACAGCTGCCAGAGTGGGACATTGCTGTAAAAACAGCATTCAAATTTGTGTGTATTTCTTGGGGAACATTTTAAAGTGCTGTTCCATACTGAACAATGCTACAGATATTTTGCAATACATCAGAGAATGTTTTCAAAATTATTTGTCAACTCCAAACAAGCGACAGATGGCACTTCCAAAAAAATTCAGCATGTCATTCAGGAATCATCATACACTTTTCCCTCTTTAGTCCCATTCTTATGCTGGCTTTCTAAATACTGAATATTACAAAACCAAGTGATCATGGCAGAATCACTTTTGCTTCTACAGTTCTTTGAGTTCTCTTTTTCTTGAGCAAGGTGGGTGGGAGCCAGTTTATTAAAGCATCTCCAGTTTTCAACTGATGTGTTTCATTCAGCAGGAAAATCCATCTCCTGTCATGTTGTCAGCTGAAATGTTGTCAAATATCTAACTTGAGGAAAAGCTTTTTTTTTTTTCTCCCTAATCCCCTGAAATAAACAGCTTATTTTTCCATTCCCCCTGTTCTCCTCAAGCATTTGTGGATAGTTTTAGAATTGTTTTCTTTAGCTGTGGATTCCAATGAGATTTTGGCTCATGGCTGCATCAGCTGTGAGGACAGAGGGGTTCTCTGGTCTGGTATTGCAGCAGATTCTGAAAACCAGAGCCCTGGCAGGGCAGCCATCAGTCCCACAGCACGGCTAGAGGGAGCCTGGACAGACACCAGACACATGCAAAAAATTCATGGATCCTAACATGAACTTGGGAACTCATTCTGGGTTTGAGTGTCTGTAAATTCTGTTGTGCTGAGCCCTGACAAAGTTTTAGTAGCAGTACTGAGTTACACTTTGGAGACTGGAATGTTATGAATTTTGTTCTCGTATAGTCATGTGCACTTCATTACATCCAATCTTTTATTCCCAATAATTGCATTTTTTAGATTTTGACTGCATTGTGACTTTTGTATGGTTGAGGGTTTTTTTGCAGAAGCTGATCAGCTTTTTACATATAATAAATACTGTATTTTCTCTAATACCTGAATTATAACATAAGTGACGGTCCTGGCTGCGTTTTGTGTGTGTCCCTGTGACCAGAATAAAAGCCCAAGTCGGTGAAGATTCTGAGACCTGCTGCATGGAGATTTGTTGGTTGCTGTAACCACAGTGCCTGATCAGTGCCAGGTTCCCCACGTAGTGTGACTAATGTCATTGTGCACAGCTTGTCCTGTCTCCTTGCCTCTCCCACGGGGCAGTGGGAGACTGCTGGCTTCTCTTCAGATCATCACTTGGTGCACTTCATCAGATGCACCCCTGAGAAAGTCTAGCTGTSTGATGTCCTTGCATTACTCAAGCTCTTGGTCTCGACTCAGGCTGGGACAAAGCTTTATAGGTTCATTGACAAGTTTTAATYTTGTATCAGCAGTTATCTTGCACTTGAGGAACACAATTTTGTTGTGGAGCTGCAGACACATAGCAGTACTGTGGGGAGTCTTACAGCTGAGATGATTTCTTGCATCTGATCTCATTTTCTTGGGCCTGGTTTTTGTGATGAGAGGCACTGATGGAAATTGGGCATGGCCTGCTCACAGCATCTGTGTTGCAGTCAACTGCTGCCAGACTCAGGAATGTCTTGATGCCTTCTTGTAGCCACTCTGAATGCCCTTTTGTCCTACCCAGCCAGGCAGTTATGAGTGTAAAATCCAGGTCAGGTCTTTGCCTACCAGATCTTCCCATTAGGCAGTGAGAGCTCAGACTGGAGAGGAATCCAGATCACAGCCAAATATGGGCAGKGCTGGCTGTGCTGGAAACTCATGATTTTCTCCCTTTCTCCGGAGAAACTCTGCAGATTCCCAGAGTGGTTTGGGTTGGAAGGAACCATAAAGCTCACCTCATCCCACCCCTGCAGGGACGCCTCCCACTGCCCCAGGCTGCTCCAAGCCTGGCCTTGGGCAGTGCCAGGGGTGCAGGGGCAGCCCCAGCTGCTCTGGGCACCCTGTGCCAGGGCCTGCCCACCCTGCCAGGGAACAATT
>JACDOX010000522.1:226132-256704 GCA_014549065.1 Cardinalis cardinalis | reverse complement strand
GGGTAGAGAGAGAGAGAAAAAAAAAAACACAGCTGCCAGACATAATACACGATATTGGGATAAAAGCGGTCATCCCACGACAGTCCACTTCTGGAAACATGCCATATCTCAAGTGAATATCCCGATATTTACAAGACTGAGGTTCGTGTAACTTGTTTTGTAGTACCATGACAGTCAGTCAGTTTTTCTTAGGAATTTCAACTATGTCAAGCACTCCATAGCATGCTCCATTTTCCTGTGTCTGAACTTCAACATTTGCTTAAAACTTTTATGAAAGGAATTATTTACCATAGACCTTTGCCTTGAAACCTACGGGAATTTTGCCTTTGAAGCCAGTGGGGCGGGATTTGGGACAATAACAAGCACTTTACGGAATTCTTTTGAAAAGACTAATCTTGAGGTTGACTAGATAAGAAACTGCTCCCTTCTGATTGTAGATGTGTTATATTTGGGAGGTCCTTTTAATGACCATGACCTGCAGCACTAGGCCTTTAGGCACAAGGCAGCAGGGCAAATTCCTGTATCACATTAATCCACAGCAGCCTGAAAACCATGTTAGCACACATTGCTGAAACAGAAGGCACAAGTGACTTTCAAGACAAGAAACCCAAGGCAAAACTGAAGCACACATTGGTTACTGAATTTTTAGCAGAGCCAGGGAAAAAGTCTAGAGAAGCTATCTGTAAAATACTCACATTCCAATAATCTTTCCCTCCGTAGTGGTCATGAAGAAGGTTTTCAGCTCTGTCTAACATCACTGACCTATTGAAAATTGTAAAACTGAGTGCAGTTCCCTTAGGAATAGAATTTACATTATGACGTTTCTTTACACATTTGCTAAGATAAAGCACAGACTATAGTCTGTTTGCTAAACGAACACAGGGAATGAGGGACAGGCTGCTGGGAGGCAAATGCTAGTTCTCTACAAGGCAAATTGTGACCCACAGTCTGCTAGGGAGAGAAGGGAACCATGTCATTCCCTGTGCCTGCTCTCTTCCCTAATAAATGGTATCCTGACTCTGAAAGTTAAACACTGACAAGCATTAACCACCCCTCACAGTCTTTGTAATAGTTGCTATAGGAGAAATTAGATTTCTAACAGGGAGAGTGATCCAAAGGGGACAAGTGACCTGTACGATAATGCTCAGCCTCAGAGCACACGACAGCCTCTGGGAGCAAGCAGATGATCATGAAAACAAACCCAGAGAAGGTGTTTTCCACATGTAGAATAAAACGTCCTACAGTAAAACAACAGATCAAAGAACACAGACACATTACCAAAGTGTGTGGTAGTAGACAGCAGCTTGCCCTTCTCACAAATAAACACAGTTCAGGATTGTGTACTGGAAACATAACTGCACTATCAAAGTTCTAAGAGAAGAGATTTTGAGAGCTTGAAGTATTCCAGAGCATAAGAGATGTAGATTTAGTTTGTGAGTACACTGATAAGAAAACACACAGAGAAATGCTTCTGCTAAAAGGGATCAAGATCATTATCTGCATCTCCTTCTACTAAAAAGAGAGGAAGCAAATAACCAATCAACTTTGGAATACTACTGCTGATCATCAGCTGGACACCTGCACGGAAGGCCCTAAGTCACCTGGAAACAGACTAGACTGTGCCGGTGAAGAAGCAGCACTACATCTAACAGGATGATTGGAGGTGATTGAGGTTGCTAATTGAAATGCATTGAAAAGTTTCCTTGAAGTGACCATACCTGAGGGGTAAAAATCCAGTCCCAGGGCCACACAACTGGCTGCCCAGCCAGAAGGGCAATATGGGAGATCAGAGCTCTGAACAATCATAGTAGTTTGAAGACACTGGCACACATGAAGATAAGGGACATCTCACTGAACATTGCCTAACAAGATTTCCTGACAGCCTTCATTAAAGGTTTCTTAAAATTTGGCCCAGAAAGGTTCTTGCATGGATTAAAAAAAAAAAAAAGTTTAGAGACAGGGATAAATGCATGGTTCTCATTGCAGATAGAGGTCACAAGTGGAAGGTCTCTTCACCATATTCCTAAACAACCTACAGAAGGGCATGAAAGTAGGTGACACAGCTTAATTATTTTAAATTCCTCAGAGCAGCTAAGGCCAACTATGAAGAATTAGAGAAGTCTGATCACTGGCCAATGAAGTGGCAGATAAATTCTAACATAGGAGTGAGCATAGTAAAAAACCACACTCTAACACAGGAGTGAGCGTAGTAAAAAAAAAACCAACAAAACCTGGCTTCATCTAATAACTAAAGGTCTTGATGGTCAGGAATGAGGACAGTTTGATGCCAACATCAAGGCAACACTCAGAGGTCAAAATAAGGAACCTGTGTCTCAAGAACTAGCAGAAAAAGAGAGCACTTGACAGAACATGCCATTTGTACTGCAATGTAACAGGTTTACCCACACACAGTGTGCAGGATCCTGCTGAACTGGTTCCATAAGGTTTGGAGATTGGCAGTGGTGACAACCAAAGGCGTGGAATGGCTTTCACATGGAGAGCAACTAACGGAGCCAAGACTCTTCCAGGACTGCAGAGGAGACTGCTAAGGGGGAATGTGCCAGAGATGTAAAATTACATGTGCTGTGGAGTAGAATATGGAACAGCTGATGGTTTAGCATCTCTTACACTGCATGATCTAGGGGATTATTTGATGATACCTTGGAGGTATGAATCACAAAAGCTGCCTTAGAAGGAATACAAAGGAGCTCAAGGCTATTTGCTCTTAGGTTTGAGCACTGCAATCTTTAACTAAACTTACAGTTAAGTGTTTCTTGCACTGTAAATTTATTTTTTTATTATTTTAACAGAGTACAATAATTCAGTGGTGAAGTATCTCAACAGTGGACAACCCTTTAAATTCCCCCTGCTCTTCCCACCTAGCAATGGGGTTGTACAACAATTACACAACAATACGTAGTTATACAAGGCAACTCACTGTGCTGAAGTGTTCTTCAGAAGGATGGGAGCCACAATAGAGGCAGATCCTTGGACAGACAAGCAAGAGGCATTTAGGCCTCGTGTTTCCTCATAACCCCAGAACCAGCCCCTAAATGGGAACACACAGGATTGGTTCACAGGCTTGTATTTTAAATTAATGCCATGTATAGAACAAAACATCCTAAAAAACTACATATGATACAAATAAACCAGCCACCTCCTTTATGCTGCTTTTCAGTGTAGCAACAACTTTATAGAATTAGATCTTCTCATATCAATACAACGTTTTACTATTCACGGGCTTTTTAAAAACAAAGTGAACTCCAAGCACCCAGATATCTACAGTAGGCAAATATCTCTCTGAATACAACTGAAAAGACCAGAGGGAATGCTCGATGTTACCTGTAGTAGCCATGTTTGTCTCTGGAGTACATCAGCTGATCAATGCATGGTTTTTCATCTATTTTTTCTTCCCATGTTCCTTCTTTCCATCCTTCTGCATAGCCTTGTAGCACATAAACCTGTTCAATAAAGGGCCCACCTGACTCTGAACAGAAGGCAAAGCAAAGGATTTGTAAGCATTAAAACCCACACTGTAAAGGTATGAACAAGCATCAGTTGCAGTTAAAAATCTGCTAGAAATGCTAATATTACACTACTCTCTCTTCTGTTTTCCCTATAAAGAAGGAAAGGAAGTTCTGCGAGAGCCAGAAAAGCTAAAAGGGTCAGGCAATGTGGTCACCTGCTATCCAGGTGACCACATTGCCTGACCCTTTTAGCTTTTCTGCGGCCCAGCTCTGTGTGATTTAATGTGCCAAATGCAACAGAATCACTGTCACCTGGGTGAAACACACCACTGTGCTGGGTAAAGCACACAGGTTTTCAGTGCTGTAAGCAGCTGCCACAGGATGAGTGCCTCCAACAAAAATAGCAAGTACAAGCCCTTCTTCTCCTAAAGTTCAGGGTCTCTACAAGCATTTTCTTGGCAGGCAGGGAACAGCTTTCCCTTCAGAGCTCTTTGCAGCAGTGTGACATTTGGTGGCCTTTATTTCCTTTGCTGAACATGTCAGCGTGCAGTGTTCACCAATAGAACATTTGGTGATTAGCTCAACATGGCATTAAATCCTTAAGGAACCAACTTCACTTTCTTATGGAAAGCCTTTCTCTTAGACACAAAGAGCAAGGGATATGTCAAGTATGCTCAATATTAACGATGAAAAAGTAATTTAAGGGAAGAACCTGCTTTACAACTTTTACTGTTCAACCACCATATCCAGGAAAAAGGTGGCTTATCTGTATTTCAACAAGCTACCTCTCTCCTTATGGTCTCGTCATTATGGTTGAAACCACACAGAAGTACCACAGGTATTAATTGTCTCTCTTTGAGGGTCCCAGAAGTCAAGGGGGCAGCAGTGCTACAGCAAACAAGCTGCCAAGTAATTGGGTTATTCCACCCTAGGGGCTGTGTAGCTCAGCAAAACTCCTTCCCATCCCTTCTCTTGCCACCTCTATGATTTTTTTTACATAAAAGGATAAAAGCCCCTATAAGGACAAACCTCTTAAGAAACCATGTCAAATATTTAATTAATTGTGGACTGCATGATCCTATACCCCACCTGCAAGGAACTGCTCATATTCGATGACAGGGATGTTCTTGTTGAGGCTTGGGATATCAAAGAACTCGGACCAAGCGATCCGGACCTGGAGGATATCAGGGCTCTGCCAGTGATAAAGACGTCCCCAAGGAGGCAGAACCAACACCCAGTTTTCATTTTTCCGGAGGGTTTTTAGAAGGGAAGCAATGCGGATGTAGACATCTCTGCGAAGGTTGAACCCTTCAGGGGGGTTTACATCATACAAAAGGTATCTGGAGAGAACAAAGGAACACCATTTTTTCTGGAAGCACATTGAGGTTATTATATGTTTTTCTTTTTTACCCTACAATCCTGTGATGAAACTGTTGGGAAGAAAGTTGTTCCTCTTTTTGAATTTGTGGGACTCGGAAGGGGAAGAAGTATGGGAAGTCAGAGCAGTATGTGCTGCAGGGTCCACTAGGGTCTCCTGGCAAGATGGCACATGAAAGGAGCCTTTCTTTCAGCGGGTCAAGGAGTGAAGAACCTTGCTCATCCTGAGGGTAACGTGGAGTGCGTGGTGAAAATTGTGAAACCACGGGCACATAACCCAGGCTAACTCTTGTAAGCTGGACACAAATGCAGGAGGGTGCGCTCTGGAAAAGCAGAGGAAAAGAATGCATCTGGGAGCCAGATAATCCCTGTGGGGCTCGTTACAACACAGGATATTCTACAGACCAAAGCTCTCAGACAGCTGAGATGACACTTCCAAAAACGACCCAAAAAAGCACCAGTAGGCGAAGGAGGCCCTTTACCAGCTGATGGCCGAGACACGGCGGGGACACCCCACGGCTGGGGAGATCTCGGGGGGCAGGACCGGCCCGGGGTCGGACGCGGCGGGGCCGCCGCTGCTCACCTGGTGTGCGAGGCGGCAGCGGCGGCGGGCAGCGAGGAGGCGGCGTGGCCAGCGCGGAGAGCGGCGGGCGGCGGCTCGGAGGCGGCGGCTCCCGACGGCGGGAGGGCGAGCGCGGCCAGGCCAAGCAGCAGCGGTAGCGCCGGGGCACGGCGGCCGCCAGGGCCCTGCGCCGCCATCCCCACGCCACGTCCGGGGCGGCGCCGACGGAGCCTCTGCCCCTCTCAGTCTCTCAGAAGAGGCCGGCGGTGAGGGGCCGCAAGCGGGAGCCTGTGAGACGGTTCAGCTCCTCCAGGATTTGCACTTCCTTCTGGTACATCTGCGGGAGCAGCGGCGGTCAGCACCGGGCGAACCCCGGTTCCCGTCACCGGGGCCTCCGGTCCACCCCATGCCGGACCCCAGACACCCTCCCCGGCCCCAGGGTATCCCGCACCTGCTCCCACTCGGGTTTCGTGTCGTGCCGGTAGCCGAGCAGGTGGCACAATCCGTGGGCCGCCGTCACCTGCGCGGGGGCGGGAGCACAACATGTGTTACTGACCGAGCCCCATGCCCACCCCACCGCCCGCCAGGCCCGAGCGAGGCTCACCGTCAGGACATCGTCAAAATCCTCCCCGGTTTCGCGGCACTGCTGGTGGATGTATTCCACCCCCAGGAAGATGTCCCCCAGGTTGTACTCGCCACGGCAGCACGGCCGCGGCAGCTCCCCCGCCTCCACTTGGTGGAATGGGAAAGAGAGGACGTCAGTGGGCACCGGGCAGTGTCGGTAGACGCCGTTCAGTCGCTGCATCAACGCGTTGCTGGCGCAGACTAGCCCCACGTCGAAGCGGGAGGCGCCCAGCGCGGCGCGCAAGGCACACACGGCGCGGCGGAGCGGGGCCCGGCGCACGGGCACGGCGCGCTGCGCATTTCGCAGCGCTACGCTCATGGCAGCGCCGCTGCCGCCACCCGACCGCCCACAGGCCCCGCCCACCGCAGCGCGCCTCCGACCTGAGGTCCCGCCCACAACCGAGACCACGCCCTGCACAAGAACCCCGCCCACCCTTCTGTCCAGTCGTTAATATGCCCGCCCAACTGAATCCCGCCCACTTAGACCACGCCCACGGGCACGCCACAACGCTGCTCCCACCCGTCTCCCCGCCCCTAGCGGTCGGCTGCCACGTAGTCCTGCCCACTTTTCCCCTGCACGCCGTCCTCCGCCCCATGGCTAGGGCTTCTCCCGACTGCGCATGCGGGTCGCGTTTCGTTCGACTGTCCGAGGCCACCTCCGCAGCCATGTCGGCGCGGGGCCCGTTCCGCAGCCCGCCCTCCTTCCCGCCGCCGCTGCGCTTCGGGCAGCCCGCCGTGTTCGGCCAGGGCGGCGGCCCCGCCGGCCTCCCCTTTGCGCCCGCCGCCACCTTCGCGCCGCCCTACGCGCTGGGCCAGGCTCCGGCCCCGGCGGGGAACGCGGGATTCAGCTTCAGGCCGCCCACCAGCCTGGGCGGCTTCCCGACCTCCAGCGAAGCGTCAGGTGGCGGCGGCGGTGTCTTCGCCGCTCCTGAGTTCCGCTTCAAGGCGCCCGAGAGCGCCGCCGCCTTCAAGCCTCTGTCAGGCGGCGAGGCGGAGAAGGGCCCGACTGCCCCCGCCGCCTTTACTTTCTCGTCGTCCTTCGCCTTCGCGTCTGAGACGGGCCCCGARGCGCGGGAGCCTTTCGCGTTCTCACGTCCCGCCGCCGCTTTGGGGCGGCCGGAAGAGAGAGGTCTGAGGGTGCTGCCGGAGGATCCGGGGGAGCCGCCGTCCAAGGGGCTGAAGCGGAAGGAGGAGCGGGAGCGCTCGCCGCGGCGGGCGGCGGCGGGAGGGCGGGCGGCGGCGCCGCCGGAGAAGCGGGCGGTGATGCTGAGCCGGCCCCGCGGCGGGATCCTGTTCGGCCGCACGCTGGAGGATCTGCTGCGCAGCCAGGCCCGCGAGCAGCGGGAGCGTGGGGACGGCCCCGAGGCCGAGCGGGGACCCGCCGAGGAGCCGCCGCCGGCCGAGGCCCGGGAGCCCGCCCGAGAAGGTGGGCGGGAATCTGGTGGGGGGCAGCCCTGCCGCCCGAATGTCTCCCCGCTTGCTGACTGCTGTCGTGTTCCTTTTCGTCACAGATGCGGCCCCAGCTGCCCCTGCTCGCCGGAGCCGCGGCAGCGAGAGCACGGAGGGGATGGGGGGCCTGCCAGCCGCCGAGCTGACGGCTGTCCAGTGCAAGAACATCCCTGACTACCTGAACGACAGGACTGTGCTGGAAAAACACTTCGGCCAGTTCGCAAAAGTTCGTCGGATCATGACCAGGCGCAATAAAAAAATGGCTGTTCTCCACTTTTTTGATCATGTGAGTATCAGAAGTGGCATAACTCTTGGAAGTTTTCAGCCTGGAGAGGTCTCCAGGGATACCTTAGAGCCCCTTCCAGTGTCTAAAGGGGGCTTACAATAAAGAGGGAAAGCAACTTTTTTCAGGGACAGACTGGAAGAGGACAAGGGGAAACAGTGTAAACTAAAAGAGGAATTAGATGTTAAGAAGAAATTATTTGAAGGTGATGAGGCCATGGCACAGGTTGCTCAGAGGCGTGGCTGCCCCATCCTCGGAAATGTCCGAGGTCAGGTTGGATGAGGCTTGGAGCAGCCTGGTCTAGTGGAAGGTGTCTCTGCTCAAGGCAGGGAGCAGGGGGGAGTAGCTGAATGATCCCTTCCAACCCAATCCAGTTTCTGATTCTATGAAGAAAGACTTAAATCTGAGTGCTTGGGGTGGGTCCAACAGGAATGAAAACGACACTCTTGTTTGTAGAAAAGCAACAGTTTCTTGTGGAGACCAATTCAGCTGATTGCATGTAGGTCTTAAGTGAAGTTAAAATGCAGCAACCAGAATTTTTTGGGGATTAGTAAATGTTTCTCTGGCAAAACCTGCACTGTGTGTTTCGGTGTTGTGATGCCAACAGGTTTCCGTGCTCTTCTTTTGTTTCCTTTCAGGCCTCTGCAGTTCTGGCCAGAAAAAAAGCGAAAGAGTTGCACAAAGACATAGTAACATTTTGGCAAAAGAAGAAAACAAGTAAGTCTGTGTTTCCAGACTACTGAATGATGTATAAATAGCATGCCAGCTGCTCTTTTTTTCCTTGATGTGCTGAGGGTGATACTTAAATTATCTCTTAGTAGGCGATATCATGGTTGAGTCCTTAATGCAATATACAATAGCGATATGGTGATGTTCATCTTTGTGCTTCTGTCCAGAAGTAGGATATTCTTTAGGGGTATAAGAAAACCCAGTCTGAAATGCCTTGCTGCCTGCCTCAGATCATGGACTGGGATGTGAACTTCTAGCTTTCAGGACAAGGTTCTGAGAACCAACCTAAGGAAAGTGTCCTGAGAATCTCTGCAGTGTCTGCTGAGGTTGCTGTTCTGTGCATCAATTGTTAGACACCGTTTGAACCAAAAAAAGAGAACAACCTACAGAGTTTAGAAGTGGGAAACCTGGATTCCAGACCCTGCTTGGTATTGGGGCAAGAGGAGATTGTTCAGTCCCCAAGGGAATACTTATAATGTCAAGTGCTTCCCTTTCTTTAGCTACATGAATGCAGTGTGTGTGCTGTGAGATCCTAGCCTGTGGGTGCACTTCAGCTGCCAGCACATGGATGGTTCACCTCAGCTTTGACCAACCACAGCCTTGCCTTCCAGAAGACAAATAGCTGCTGAGTTGTCTCCCCGAAATTAACATCTTGAAGCAGCAGCTCTAGGGCTGCCTCTTTGCCAGTGTAATTTTATCATGGTGTTATGTCTGTGGCAGCATTCTAAAATAACTATTCTTGGAGGGTTCAAGAAATCCAGCTGTAAAAATCCAGGTGAAAAAATTGTCTCTGGAAGAAGAAATTCTCCCTTCCTGCAAGTGTTAATTCATGCCAACCTAAGTCAAAGCTTGGATATGTGAAATAAATACTTTCAGTAGGAGCACTTGGAATTGTGATTTACACAGGTGGAATGGATTTTGTATCCCATAGGGAGTTATGGCTTGTGCATTATATTGCAAATCTGAGAGAACTGTGATTCAGTTCAGGATTAGACTTCATTTATTGCTAATAACCATTATTGCTAAGTGATATTGTCTTGAAAAATACCTATTCTTTATAGAACAATGACCTTGATAGCAATTGTTGGAAACTTGGTATAGCTCATAGTACAAATTGTTGTGGAAGTTTTGCATGCATGTACAAAACTGGGAGTCTTAGTTTTCATCACAACCTCCATGGGGTCAAGAAAAAGCTGTTGCTTAAACTACTTGGCAGGTACCTGGTTTCATATTTATGTGTGATTTCAGGTCCAGCAAAAAGGGAATTTTCATCCAAGGAGAAGAATGCAGGTGAAGATGAAGGAAGACAAAGCAGTGAAGAGCAAAGCTATCAGCATTCCCCTCTTAGAAAACCTTTAATAAGATCTTCTGCTAGCAGTGTCATGCCTGGAAGAAGGTATGTCCTCTCCTCTGGGAATCCACCTGGCAGGAAATGGGGAGCTTGGAGAAAAGTAGTGATCGCTGTGTGCCAAATATAGTCGCATTCTCTTCAGGGAGGCTGCTTCCCTTCTTTTCTGATTTGTCTGAATTAGAAGCACTCAGCTCTCACACTTTGTCAGAAGGATATTCCAATGGCTTATTAGGGTCTTTTATTTTGGCGAAAGTAAAAAATTTTGTTCCTAAAAGCACCTGTAGTATGAGGCATGAGGGAAGCGAACAAACAGTGCTGAGCCCAGCTAGGACTGAGCAGTAATGACGCTGTTTGTGGTTGTGATTCAATGAGCTTCTCAGGCAAGCAGTTTCCTTTGGAGGCAGTTAGAGCTCTGTGGAATGAGGGTCTCATTTTTGGAGTAGTTTGGATCATTGTCTCACTTCAAGTGAACAGTCTTCCTGGTTCATGGCAGTCACAGAAGTGGCAAGATTGTCATCTTTGTCACACCTCAATGGTTTGTCTAGTCTGACAAAAGTAATTTGATGTGCGTAATCATATAACTGTAAAATTAGTAATATGTTATGAAGGAATCAGTATTCCTTGATTTAAAAAGCATGTTTGTACTTGACTGTGTAAAATCTTCTAATAATCTCTGTTGCTGTAGAAAGAAAATTGGGTTTGTCTCCAGCAAGCCAGTTCCTAACGTAAAATACAAACTGCTCTGCCATAGTGTTGTAAAATGCTACAAAACCCATCCACTTCTGTCTCCTCTATGACACTTTCAGTAAGTCCTTTTCTGTTAGGACTTTCTCCACGATGCCAGAACTCTTGGCAGCATTGTCAGGGCAGTGCTGAGGATTTAACCAGATTAACTCCCGGAGCTGGCATTAGCACAGCACATCCATACATTGTTCACGTTTCCCTGTGAACAAAATACTCTTCTGAAGAGATGCTGGCATCCTAAATAGCAGTGAACTGATTAAGACCAGGGCATGCGCTAACATATTATCATTAATAGAAAAGTCTTCTGCTTTAGTTCTCCAGCAAAGAAGCCTGGCCTTCGAAAGGCACTGCAGTTTGAAGCAGAGCTGTTTGATTCCAGTTCTGAAGGGCAGAGCTCAGAGGGCTTGGGAGCTTCGCTGTCATCTCTCAGTAACCTGGTGGGATTGGTGGCTGAGACATCTGAAGACAGATACAGGCTCTTGGACCAGAGGGACAAAATCATGCGACAAGGTAATTAACATTAGTTAATGAGTGTGTCATCTGCTTTTCTGCTGGAAAGAAGTGTTTGGGTTTTGTGGCAAAGCTGTTGGGATATTATGGAAGTGACTTAAAAGAGAGTTTAATGTGAAACAGTCTATAAAATACTCTCCTAGAGTATTATTTTCTGTGGGTTTTTTTCTTGTAAAACACACAGATCTGTTCTACCTATTGCACGTGCAATGTCTTGTGTAAAGGGAAGAGTGGAATGTCCATCTTCTGTGAAGGAGGGCACATAGAGAGATCTGCTTCTCTAGAGACTCTTTAAAGAAGGTTACCCAAAGCCTTAACTGCATTTTGTAGGACCACAGATAACAGAATTATTTGAGTTGGGAGGGACCCTAAATCTCATCCAGTCCCACCCCTTTGGCATAGGCAGGGACACCTTCCACTATCCCTGGTTGCTCCAAGCCCCATCCAGCCTGGCCTTGAACACTTCCAGGCGTGGGGCTATTACAGCTTCTCTGAGCAACTTTTGCCAGTACCTCTAGTATTTCTCCAAATTCAAACTATTACACAACTGAGAATTATTTCAAGAAATGTCCTTTTGTTTCACAGTGGTGATTATAACACCTTCTGTGCTTTTCTTGCAGTTTCAAAACTGATCCTATTTCTAATTTGTCTTATTTTTAATATTGATGGACTTCTTGTCCACTCAATGCAGGATTTTGAATTTGCTGCTCCTTAGGACAAAGAACAGTGGGTGTCTTTTAAAAGCTTCAGTCTTTTCAGCAAAACTCGCAATATGTGCAATACTTGGACAGGCCTCAGAGTGGGGAGAACCCCCATCCTTGTCCATTGGTGACTATACCAAAGTTTGGGTACAGTCTTGCATGCTGAGGGCTGTTTTGGCACATCAGGGTAATAGCTTATTGTGAAGAAAAAACCCAAGACCTAAGGGGTGCTTAGTGTTTGTTCAATTTTTCTGTGGGTTTTTTTTTTAGCTCGAATAAAAAGGACTGATCTTGGCAAAGCAAAAACTGTTGTTGGTACTTGCCCAGATATGTGTCCTGAAAAGGAGCGTTACATGAGAGAGACAAGAAACCAGCTCAGCATCTTTGAATTGCTTCTAGGCACTGATAAGGTATGAGATTCCCAGGTTATCAGTATGTCTCATGCTCATTGGAGGTGTCAGTATTGTTTAGCTGATTACAGGGGTAATTCTGGTACAAAAATTCYGTAGGCTGTTTAATTATTGCCTTTSAATTCTGGAAAACAAGATTTGCTTTTTCACTCTGTCATGTCTTTTATTCAGTTATTTAGAACTATACTTCTAAAGCTGTAATTACATATTATATGTAATTATCTATAGCAGTGTATTGTCTTAAAGGTTATGAGTTTGAGACTAAGTCAACACTTCAATAGTCAACTCCTTACTGAAGTTAAAGGCATAGCTGGGATGAAATCCTCTTTACTGCTGGGAAGTTGTACATACTTAGGTTTTTATTCTTTTCCTCATCTTTTGCAGGTGGATCATGCAGCAGCAATCAAGGAATATAGCAGGTCTTCAGCAGATCAGGAGGAACCTTTGCCCCATGAACTGAGACCCTCTGAGGTACTGAGCATGACCATGGACTATTTAGTGACAAATATTATGGATCAAGGAGAAGGAAACTACCGAGAATGGTATGATTTTGTCTGGAACAGAACTCGTGGAATAAGAAAGGTAAGCACTGTGGATGGAGGTGTTTGGTGATAAAAAGCAAAAGATCCCATCATGCTGTAAAAAAAGGAAGCAAAAAGCAATAGTTGTTGAAATGTTTTGAATTGCAGAGTGACTCAAAGCACAGTGAAATGGGTTTTCCAGTGGTCATGCCAGGTGACTGTGCTGTTCAACTAGTTTAAAAATACGTGTAATGTGTTCTTTTTCATTCTGTTAGGATATAACCCAGCAACACCTCTGCAACCCGCTGATGGTGTCTCTGATTGAGAAGTGCACTCGCTTTCACATCCACTGTGCTCACCACTTGTGTGAAGAGCCCATGTCCTCCTTTGATGCTAAAATTAACAATGAGAACATGACTAAATGCCTGCAGAGCTTGAAGGAGATGTATCAGGACTTAGCTAACAAGGGGATTTTCTGCAAGAGTGAAGCTGAGTTCCGAGGTTATAATGTCTTGCTGAATCTCAACAAGGGTGATATTCTCAGGTGACAACAAGACATCATTTGTTTTCTCTCTTTACCTCTGGGAAGAATTGAGTTTAGAACTAAATCCAGACCAATTGTAATGCTCTTGATTTTAATTCTTTGCTGTTGCAAGTTGCTGTTGATTGTTCAGTATTGAAGCAAAAGTTTTGTCCCTGTCTTTTGTCTCCACAGAGAAGTTCAACAATTTCATCCAGAGGTTAGAAACTCACCGGAAGTTAGATTTGCAGTTCAAGCTTTTGCTGCATTAAACAGCAACAATTTTGTGAGGTTTTTCAAGCTTGTGCAAGCAGCTTCCTATCTGAATGCCTGCCTCTTACACTGTTATTTCAACCAGGTGAGGAAAAAACAGGTGGATGTTTTTAAAATTATTTAATGAGTAAGACAGTCCGGGATTTGAGGGGAAATCAGCAGAAAATTTAGTAGCTATTGAGCCATAAAGATAATATTGTTACTGCTTCTTTAGAAGTGTTAAAAAATTTGTCAGGACCTTTCTTCTGTGATATGAAAGGCAAATACTGAAATGCTCTTTTTTTTCCTTGTAATTGTGTACAAATAAATATTTCCCTGAAACACAATTGGGAAGCAGAGAAGCAGGCCTGAGAGTCCTGCAAAGAAATATGTGTCTGCACTTTCAGAAGACCTTGCAAGGTTTTTTCTGAAGAAGAATCACAAAGGGATATGCTCAAAACAAGTATCATGAAAGAGGAACAGAAACTAGAAAGCAAGTGTGTAGAATTTAAAAAGAAAGTTGCAATTCTAAATAATTGTTTTTGTGGATACTTGATGACAAAGTATTGGTGCTTTTAAACATGATTATCACGTTTCTTGTACACTTTATGGTTTATTTTGGGTTCTTTCCTAGTAGTTATGTGGCTTTTTCTTTTCCCCCAGATTCGTAAGGATGGTCTCAAATCCCTCAATATTGCCTACACTGTGAGCACCCAGAGAAGTACAGCGTTCCCCTTGGACCACCTCGTCCGCATGCTGCTGTTCAAAGACTGCGAGGAGGCAACTGATTTTATAAGTTATTATGGCCTGAGTGTATCAGATGGGTGAGTGTGAGGAAAGTGATGCCTGGGGGCGTGAGCCTGATGTCAAGCAAAGGGGGTAATGTGGGGGAGCTGCTCCTGAAGGTTGGAAAGAATGGGCTAAGAACAGGGGATGGGTCTCCATAGGAGATAAGGACACAGTTCTGTTTCATGGGAAACTGGCATTATAGTGATGCCTGTAGAGTAGGTTGAATTTGAACAGTGCAAACCAGCTGTTAGAGGATATTGGAGGACAGCAGTTCACAGATAAGTGTCTGCCATGAAAATCCATGCATTGTAAGGTGTGTTCATCCAAACTCGGAATTTTGAGAGACTGAGAAAGGAATAAAAACCCTTGAGGATGCCAGTTAGTCATCTGTTCCTGTCGACATTCTGTTTCGAACCAATAAGTTTCAGAATTGAGAGCCTGTAGGTTACCGGAGCTTTGTGGACATATGCCTGGTTGTTACTTTTTTGTTTCTCCCCAGTGGTTACGTGGAGCTGAATCGCTCGGCTTTCCTGGAGCCCGATGGATTACCTAAGCCACGGAAATCCCTGGTTGTCAGCCAGAAGCTCACTGTCTCTGTTGGCGAGGTTGTGAACGGAGGGCCCTTGCCCCCAGTGCCCCACCATGTGCCTGTGTCCAGCTTCAACGGGCAGAACAAATACATTGGTGGAAGCACCTCTATGGATCAGGCCGGCAGTAGCCAAAAACCCAGTGTGGAAGCAACAGGTGAGAGCAAACCTGCATTTTAGGTACTGCTCAGATTACACTGTCAAGGCAGAAGCTGTTTGTGGCTCAGAGATTGAAACTGCATGATAATTTAGATATAGTGAAAGGACGAGAATTACAGAATGGTTTGAGTTGGAAGGGGCCTTGAAGCTCATCAAGTTCCAACACCTGACATGGCATCAAGTTCTACCACCTTCAACTAGACCAGGTTGCTGAGGTGTATTTATGTATCTGTAAAAGCCAAGAACAACCTGATTAATAAAATGTATTTCCCAATTCAGAAAATTCTCTATTGAGCCAAATTTTACCAACCTAAGTGAAATAACAAATGTTTGACTACTTCAGAAAACCAACTTCCCTTTGCAGTTTGCATATTTTTTATTTGCAGGTGTTTGTTGCCTCTGTGTGTATAAACATGTCGGTTTTCAGGTTAGCTGAAAACTTGAAATGTGTGCTTTTCTGTCCTTGCTGGAAGTACTAATAGTGTGTGTAGGTGCCAGATGTGCCTGACTTAAAACAGTTGCTTTGTTGGAAATACATGTGCTTGGTAATGAGGGTAATGTGCAATTAAATGTTTAAATGTTTCGTATAAAATATTCATAAACGTAAATTAATTTCTATGATATAACTTTAAGGCAACAAACTGCTCTTATGGGTTTATTTTATGACCTGCTGAGTTTTATCAGACAAGCCAGTTTTTTGAAGAAAAAAATTGCTTCTGTTTGTGACTGGTGTGGTTTCTATAATTTTTCTCCTTTTCCCTCCCAAGAAGGAAGAGTGGAAAGCAGAGGTGTGGATTTAGAGGCCACAGCAGTGAGAGTCCAGTCCCCATCTCATCTTCTGCCCTCACAGTTGCCTCGTCAGCTGGTGCCAGTCTTGCCCTCTGCACAGCCCATCTCCCAGCCTGCTGCACAGCCTGAGCCTCCCCCTTCAAAGCCCCAGCCTGGTTACTCAGATGTGGTAAGGAAATCTAAACCCATCAGGAAATATTTGGGAAGGATCTGTGAAATATAACAAAAGGTAACCAAGTTCTTAGGGTATTTAATTTTTTTGTAACATGCATGTATGTCAAATGAGACATGACAAAAGTTTCTTGCTGTGGGTACATGACCATTAATGCTGGGTCTTGAATGTGTACCCCATCTACCTGTGCTGTTTTTCTCCCTCCCACACAAGTTTTTGTATGCTGATGCTGAACCAGTCTCAGAGAGTCTCATTGCTTTGTACAGTACAGTTGTCATATTCTACCTAGATAATGGCAAATTTCAGTGAAGGGTAGACCTGATAATTTGGAATTAAATCAGCTAGAATGGAAGTCTAAGGTATAAGAGTCTCTCCTCAGTTATAGTTTCCTGAATTGATTTGCTCATATTTAGTACAAAAATCTGCTTTTGTTTCTGTGCTGTTACTAACCTTTTAGATAGTCTAAATAGTCTGAAGTTTGCAGGCTGTTGTGTTTGGTTAAGTTGGCTCAGTTTGTAAGCAGCGATACAGATGCTGCTGTGAATTACAGTCAATTAAGGAAGGCTGGAGAACCTTACTCCCAGTTTACTCCTGAGAAGGACTACACCTTGTTTCAGCTGCTTCTTCTGCTGTGTTGCAGGACATTGCTGAAGTGGTGGATGGGCTTGTGCATGATGTCCTCAAAGGAGAGTGCAGAGAAGTGGGCAGAGCAGGAGCAGTTTACGTGGCTGCTGCTATCTGGTAAAGAGCATTTCTTGCAGGTTCTCCTGGAGTCTGTCACCACAGTTGCCCCTTGCCATAGCAGCACCATGTGTGAAGATGGTAAAACTAAGCACTGCCAGGTCTGTGATGGAGACTATGTAACTGATGCAGTGGAAGGGAAAGCAGACCTTTCTTCAGATGTCTGTCACATCCCAGCTCTAACCTTAAGGGAAGGCTGACCCAAACCTCTAGAACCTTTGCCTGGTTATGGAAGGGAAGCTACCCAAGGGGGACAAGAGGAGCAAGTCCAGATCTGGCTGCTTCTCTGCTTCTGATAAATTTTCTCTCCAGGGCAGTTGGTAGAGTCATAGATGTGGGATGTGACCCAAACAGTTGTTCCAGCACTGTTTGAATGGGATAGCTGACCCAGGCTGACTAAAGTCCATTCCCTGTGATGTCATGTCAGCAATAAAACTGGGTTAGAGGAAGAAGTTGGAGATTTGTGGCTTTTCAGGGTGGACATTGATTGGGTACTGTCTGGGTATTGCTCTTCCCATGGGAAGTGATGACTGGCTGCATTTACTTTCCTTGATGGGGGAGTGGAGGTTTTGCCTTTCTATATTACAGTGTGTATTTATTTCCATCCTCAAGTTTTCCTTTTTTCTTCCTACTTTCTTCCCAGTCCCAATGTGGGAAGGGGAGTGAGCCAGTATCAGTGTGTGTGTGCTTGGCTAATGGCTGGAGTCAGCCCACCACAGAGAGCAAGGTGTGGCTGAGAAAATATAGACCTGGGGCTTTGAATGAAACAATTCTGGCTTTGAGAAGAGATTTGCTGTTTCTGCACAGTGCCTCAGAGGCCAGCACTGAGGAACTTGTGACTGAAGTGATGGGGGAGATCCTCAGAGAAGTGGCTGGAAGCATGCTCAGTGTGGAAAGGCAGCGTGTTCAGGAGGAACGGCGCAGAGTGGAGGAGGAGAGGTGAGGCACTGCTTTGGCTGTGGGGCACAGTGGGCTGGATAGACCCCAGACAATGTAAGGACGGCAGGTGCCAGCCTGGGTCCTTGTGCCTCTGCTCAAGGCCTTTGTCTTTCTGCCATGGTGGCAGAACAGTCTCACCTTGAACTTCCCTGGGATTGTACAGGCAGGGCTCCCCTCTGCATTCTTGGGTGATCTGCTGGTTAGCATTTTGGTTGCCTCAGAGCCATGGTGAAAATGGTGGGTGGGAAGTTTAGGATCTTATATTTATCCAGAGCTTCCAGAGAGGGGCATGCATCCTCTGCATGCAGGAACTTTTCCTTCTGAGTGAGCTACTTGTTTGTAGCTTATTAGGTAAGAATAAATAGAATCCTAGATTAGTTTGGTTTGGAAAGGGCCATAAAGATCATCTAGTTCCAAGCCCCAGCCATGGGCAGGGATGCCACTCACTAGATGCGGTGCTTAAGGTGTTTTTAAGGGAAACCTGGCTCCATGCGAAGCTGTTTATTTAGAAACCAGATAGTGGGAAATAATTTTAGGCAAACTGCATGTAGTGCTTGTGTAACTAAGCAGCAAGTTTGCCAGTGTAAAGTTTTTCTTTGTCCTTCCAGGCAAAAGCAGGAAAGAGAAGAGTTAATAAAGCAGTTGAGCCAGTTGCTGGGTATGGAATTAATGGAAGAAGTAATAAAGGAGAGTGTTAAAGAAGCTTCAGTCAATGAGTTAAGGTATGTACAATGAGCTGCATGCAGTAGTTTGCTTTCCCAAGAGTTTCCCAAATGTCATGGACTTCCCTGTTTGCATCTCAGCCCACTGAATTGGCATCTGCTGGAGGTCTTCACCTTAGCAGTCTTGGTTTGTTTTATTTGGAACCAGATGCGCCTTAGAAAGAGACAGGCAAGCCCGGATTGCCCGGTGTTCAGAAGAAGTGTGTGGCCACTTCATGGAGCTCTTTCTGGAGGATGAGATTTTCCAGATTGCCAAGGAAACTCTTCAGGAGCTCCAGTGTTTCTGCAAATACTTAAAACGGTGAGTTACCACCCTGGGACATGGCTGCTTCACTTGGGAGCATTGGCATGGAGCAGTTAACAGAGATGGAACTACCACTGTCTGGTTGTGTTCTTTCTGAGACAGTTTTTTCTGTCTTACCTCCTTGATAAGGGTAGACCTTACAGTCTTAGTACCAGCCTCTGCTAAATTACTGTATGTGGGGAGGGGATCACATCTTGTTGTAGTCAGGTAATGAGCTTGGTAGGAGATTCCAGCTTCATTCTGTCTAGAAACTTGTAGTATTTTATGCTTGTATTGTTTCTGCTGATCACTGGTTTTCCTGCCCATATGCTCAGTGTGTTGTGGTGTTCATTTTACAAATATCTGGTGACAGAGGTCTGCAGAAGAGTTCATGAATGTGACCTGTTTATCTGTTCTTTCCAAAGGTGGAGGGAAGCAGTGGTAGCTCGGACAAAGTTGAAACGTCAGATGAGGGCATTTCCAGCTGCTCCCTGTGGCTTGGATTCCAAACATCAACTGAAAGCACTATCCCCCAGTGCAGAGTGGCCTATAGCCATGGAGAACTTGTGCAAGAGATTTGTAAACCTGGGGAATGGAGGAAAGCTAGGAATCTCTTGCACGAGGTAAGGGATACTTCCAGTGGCATCAGTAGGAAATCTGGTTGATTTTTGGAAGATAAGTTACCAAAAATTCTTCCATTCTGAATGTTATAGTGGATTTGCAGAACTGTTTATTCTTAAATAACTTCCAAAATACTTTCTCCATAAATGTCATCACCAAGACTGAAAATCCAAATAAATTTTTCTGTTAACGGCAACATTCTGAGGCCTCTGTAATATTTCCCAGGCCTCAGTGTTCTTAGATTTGTTTAAAGCATGTATTTATACAAATATTTATGTACATACACATAAAATATACAGCTAAGAATATTTCATTTCCAGATTGAACTTGCTGAGAAACAAGACAGTGCATGAAATCAAAGTTCAGCACTTCTACCAGCAGTTGGTAAGGTAGGCTGGGGTTTGGTTCTTGTTTTCTTTAGAAGCATGCTGTAGCAGATGTGCCAGAGACACCAGAAGTGGCCAGAAGGTATGGCTAACCATGCCCCAATGTCTGCTTGCAGCCTTGCTTCTGGGGGTATTTTGGAATAAGGAGAACAGGAAGGTCATCATAGGATGGTTTGGGTTGGAAAGCACCTTAATGATCATTTTGTCCATTCCATCCCCCTGCCATGGGCAGGGACACCTTCCATTAGATTAATGAAGGTGTTGGGTCAGATGATCCTCCTGGGTGTAATTTTAAGGATCTGATGGGTATTATGGGGTATGACTTTGTACCTGGATGGGATAGGGCCTGGGATGGGCTATGGGGGCAGAGGAATAAATGAGCTATCAGTGACCTGGATTGTGGTCAGAAAATATTGATTGAGATATTTGAACTGTAGCAGAAGGTCTGGCTTCCCATGGCTCCTCGTGCTCTGCAGTGGCCTGGGTGTGTGTTGGATCAGTGTGGAAGTGAAGCAGTACGCATGTGCTCCTGAAATCCCCAGAGTAAGGCTCATGTGTCAGGTTTAGCAGCTGCAGTTCTTGAAGGATGAGGAACGGATCCAAAGAATTAACTGGTCAATACACTATAGTATTGTAACTTGTTCAGTGCAAGACAGACATTCCTCAGCTGTGAAATAGCCCTGGGGTGGATCTTTTCACCAGTTCTTTTGTCTCTCTCTAAGTGATTTAGCTTGGACTCCCCTGGATCTTGTCTCGTTAATCACGGAACATATTCCAGTTCAACAAGAACAAGTTTTTTGGAAGGCGCTCTTGGTTTTGCCCAGTGATGATGAATATTCCAAGGATGATCCCAATAGGTATTTTGAAGAGTTGGTTGCTGGGTCCCTTTCTCAAATAGGGCATGCTTCTTTTATTTAGGTAGAAGATTTGTAGTACACAGTCCTTGATGTAATTTTGCCTGTACTGTTTCAGATTTCCAGCTTTTTTTTTCTCTCCAGAGTACTCTAAACAATATAGCTGTAATTTATTACAATGATCTGAATTCTTTAACATTGTTTAATTCCTTTTGCTCTCACTGAAAACAAAACCGTGATAGATAATTTCATTAAAATTTATAGCTATTTATTATAACCTAAATTTGTAGGGTTATGATAGATTGTGGTATCTTAGAGGTGCTGATACTAAAGCCCTAAAATGCCAGTTTCAACAACAAAACCCCTCAAAGCCCTATTTTTTGTTTGCTAGGATACTGATGGATTGGCTGAAAGCCAAGTTTATGGGACACAGAAACTGTGAGAAAAATGCTTCACATATAGAAGGCAAAATTCAAACGCTGACGTTATTTAGTTCTCCTGGCATGCAGGGGACCAGAAGCATTAAAGTCAGTGTGTGTATAAAGGTAGGTGAGAACAATTTCATGAAGTCTAAGAGGCCATAAAAGCAGGGTGGGCTCTTTTCTAGTGGATATTGCGTCCTGTCAGATGGAGAGAGATGATACTGGGAAGGTGTCTTGGTTTGAAAATGCAGGTGTCCACTAAGGAAGGCAGGAGCCTCCCTTGAAACAGAAAATACAAACCCCCTCTCTCCAAATTGATATAATTTTCAAATTAAGAGGCTCTCAGGCAAAGATATGGAAGTAGGAATAACAGTTCTTTATTAGGAAAAAATAAAAGAAAATAAAAGAAACTATAAATATAAAAATAAAAATGCAGTAATACAAAGCAACACTGACAGAGTAAGAATATGGCCTGACTCCCTGTGGGTCAGGGTGTTGGTAGCAGTCCCGTTAAAGGGTGGCTGCAGTCCCCCTGCAGAGACAGGTGTGCTTCTGCTGKAGCAGGGATCCTGTAGAAGGGCGGAGTTTTCCTCTGAAGATCCCGTGGTGGTGTACATTGGTCTGGTCTTCCTCTGAGAATCCAGTGGAGAAGAAAGCTGTTCCTCTGGGAATCCAGTGGGAAAAGCCTGACTGTTGTGTTCCAAATCTCAGATTATATCCAGGAAGGAATGTTTGGCTCCTCCCCCTGGGCCGAGCATCTCGCAAGGGGATGATGTAATTTTATGAGCCATGCAGTGACACTCAATGGCCCATGAACACAAGATATTTCCCAGAGGGAGGACTGGTTTGTGGAAGAGATGAAGAAAACTGCTCTGCCTAGTTTTAACAGGTGGCCCAATTAACAGAAGATAACACCCCACGTCAAACAGATGGCATAGAATAAACATGCCCAGCCACATCTTGCATTTCCAACCTAAGACAGAGGGATAGGTTTATTGAAAAGGTTTGAAAAAGATGGAGTTTTTTCTTTGTTTTCAATCAGCTGAGAAATACCTGTAGTAGTAGAACCTGAATCATCAATTCCTGGTCCCAGAGCAGGTGCTGAAGGGCACTTCTGTGCTCAGCTCACCTATCAGGCTGCATCCATGCTGGCCTGACAACAGTTTGTTGTCTTAGGTTGTGTAGAGCTCCAGGAAAAGGATGTCAAAGCTGAGTGGCAGTGACARTGAACTGCAGATTTTACTGTGGAAATAGCTTTGTTTAGCTGCATTATTGTTGTCATCTTTGTTGCCTATCTAGGTGGCACATGGTGCACTTTCTGACTCAGAACTTGATTTGGCTGAGACACAAAA
The DNA here is from genome assembly GCA_014549065.1 of Cardinalis cardinalis. Taxonomy (NCBI): domain Eukaryota; kingdom Metazoa; phylum Chordata; class Aves; order Passeriformes; family Cardinalidae; genus Cardinalis; species Cardinalis cardinalis. The sequence goes on along the minus strand of JACDOX010000522.1, from coordinate 234,388 downwards.
GGACTTGCTTGGGACCAGTGGCCTCATTCTTCTCCTGCCCCCCCGAGTTAGCAGTGAAGATGTTGCAGAAGATGATGTTTACTGGCTTTCAGCTTTGCTGCAGCTGAAGCAGCTGCTTCAGGCGAAACCTTTCCACCCCATAGTTCCCTTGGTGGTTCTAGTTCCCAGTCAGAAAAAGGAGGCTGCAGAGAAAGAAGTAGAAGATGGTATGTAATTGTTTTTGTGTCTTGAAACAATGAATGCTTAGGGCTGCCCGAAGTAGAAGTCTTGTGACTAGTGCAGCCTCTTAGTTACAGGTAAAGGAAGAGGCTGTGAAGTACAGCACATCCCAGAGCTTTCCTAAAAATCTTGAGGCCTTAAGAGCTCGCCAGTTTTGGCTTCCAGTTTTCTTTCACACACAGTATTTGATCCTGAGAGTCTGTGGGCAGAGATGGAGGGGAGCAGCAATGCAGTGAATGTAATGCAGAGCATGTGGCCCAAGGACATGTGTTCTTACTCTGTGTACATGATGAGTTTTCTTATTTTTTAAGGTTTGATGCTCCAGGACTTGATTTCAGCCCATCTTATTTCAGACTACACTATTGTAGAGCTCCCAGGCTCTGTCAATGACTTAGAAGGCACCAGAAGGGTAAGAACAGCAAGATGCAGGAATTATTTTCCCTTATTTGCGACTGTTCTATTTTCACTGACCAGAGATCAGTGGCATTTCTTACAAGGAAGAAAATAAAATACTGAAAACTGCACTGAGACCAAAATTCATGGATTACCTGAACCCACTCTTGTCTGCCCTGCCTGTGTTGCTGTCCAACAGAGGAGTGCTGGTGGTGGATAAGCCATTTTATCCTTAAACTCTTACTCCTAAAATGCTGAAGACCCTTTGTAGCTATTCTGGCTGCTGTGAGATCATCCAGAGTTATCCCATCTTGGTGGATGGGACTGAGATGCCTCTACCTCTCATGTTCTGTACAGGAATACAATCATACAGATCTCTCCCTGACAAGCCTGGAGTGATGCTCCCCCACAAACCCTCACAACTTAGGTCTGCACTTCAAGGACTGCCACGATCCGACATGATATAGTCACCCTGGGCTAATTTCTGTGAATCTGTCCAATTTTTCGTGGATAAGTTTTCAACAACCCCAGCATCCAGCAGCAGGGAATTCCACTACCTCATGTGAACAGCCTCTTCTTTGTCTGTTCCTGAGCTTGCTGTGTGGAAATTCAGTTTGTGGCCACCTAGGTGGAGAATTTTGTTGTAAATATAAGTATGATGATGCCTGATTTATTTGCCTTTTGCTGCATATTCTCTTGGAGAATGTTATTCAAACTTAGGGTTGAATCCTTTGTGTCCCAGTCACTGCAGAGCAGTTTCCAACCCTCCCTCTTTTGTGTGTTGTAGGTCTCTGCGGCTGTGGGCTGGCTGGTGTCCCAGTGTCCTGCCTCCCTTGAGCTCTGCAGCCAGACCCTTCAGGAGTACATTGAGGATGGGATTGATGGAGAATTTGGCAAGCGTTTCTACCACGACTGGAAGGAAAGGCATTTAGCTGGGCTGCCATCTCAGGAGCCTGGGGCCATCATAGAGCTCTACAACAGTGTGCTGCAGTTCCTGTCAGATGTGGCATCCTCAGAGCACTTTTGTGACTTGTCATGGCCTGTCACAGAGTTTTCAGAAACAGGGGGTAACAAGGTGTTGCCTCACCTGCAGTGGAACATGCCAGATCACCTGGCTTGGCTGAAGAAGGCTGTGCTGTCCTTCCAGATCCCATACTTAGATCTGCCTCCTTCAGGCGGTAAGTACTTTGCACTCCAATATCTTCTTGGCAGCACGTTTTTCTCCAAGATGTGCCTGTGCAGTGTTGGTTCTGTTACAAATTCTTGAAATTTACTTCGGGTTTTTTTTGTTCCACAGCTCCTTGGCGTCCTGTTTGCCACATGATTTTTCAGTATGTCTCTCAAATTGCAAGTTCCTCCCACACTCAACCACTGATCCAGTCTCAGGTGGAGAATATGCTGAGCAAAACTTACCAAAACTGGAAAACCAGAGCAACTGGGAACTCTGGTGAAGATGGACCTTCTGTTGATGAGATCCCTTGGGATTGTATCTTGGCGGTGTGTATTGATCATAAACTGAGAGACTGGAAACCTCCCAAACTGCCTGTTGCTCCAGGTATTGTATCCTCCTGTGGCATAGATGATACTTCTTTTGTGATGGTGTGTAATACATTGCCAGTGGTGCCTTTCCATACGGCAGCAAGTGATGTGTAGCAGGGAGGCAGCTGTGGTCCTGCTTTATTCTGCATGTGTCTTCCCTTTGGAGCATGTATTTAGTATTGGTTATGGCTTAACTCGATCCTGTGACTACAAACGTGGCTCTGGTTAAAGTCTTCCAGCCCTGCCCTCCCAATGGCAGAGGGTTTGAATCAAGCAAAGGCCTAGGAGTTACCCTTCAGAAGCTGTGTCAGCAGGGAGGGCAGGCTGCCACAGTTAATTATCACTTCTGTTGATTAATGAAGCTTGTCCCAGACTCTGTTTGAAATCTATTTGAAAGTAAACAATTGCTCTTGCCCCAAGTTGCCTTTTTAATAATGAGCTGTTCTTCTGAAGGAGAAAGCCTGTGCAGATGATAAATGTTGGATTTGGGTTTATTCACAGAAGCTGTAAGCAAAGATGGTCAGATTCACGTGTACTTCTTCAAGGAGCACTTAAAGAACTACACTGTGCCTTTCTCATGGGACCAAGCCAGGCTGCGGACACAGGAGGAGATCCGGCAAGGCCACAAGAGGTGGGGTGCTGAAAAGTGGCATTTGGCATCCTCCTTGTATACATCTGCTTGTGTACATCTCCCTAAAATGATGTAAAGGCTGTGCTGAAACAGAGTAGGAAGTAGATTTTATTTGTACAGACTTACACAGCTCTCAGAGAAGTGGATTGCTTGGGGAGTGCTGAAAGTGTAGAAATTAACTTCTGCCAAAAAAAACCCTGCTGCTGAGGCTTTGGAGTTGTGCAAAGCGTGGCGAGAAAACAATGTGAGTCTGAGAAAATGATGGGTTGAGGGGGAAGGATGCCTTAGAGCTGTGTGGTATTAAAGTGTTTGAGGTGTCAAGTCTAGCTCACTTCCCTAGCCATGTTCAGATGGAAGCTTCTTCTCTCTTGGCAGCTTAGCTGCAGCTCTGCTGTGTAGTGGGTGATGTTTGGGGTGAATCGTATGCTCCTGTCAGATTAGTTCCTCTCTAATCCCATGCACAGGTGGTGCTGTGTTGGACCCTGGCACAAGGGCATTATTTCTCAAAATGATCACTTCTCACTCCCTGCTATTTCCAAGCTTCAAGCTAAGAGGGAAAAATCAACACACTCATATCAATTAATGTGGTTTTGTTTATTGTTTTTTCCTCCCCTCTTCAGATCAAAGATAAAATCTCCCAAGTCTTCTAAGAAACCACACAGTATCTCCATGGTGCCAGGTCAGTATGGCTCTGGCATGAGCATGCTGCCAGTTCAGGAGGTGAGCATTCCAACCACAGATGAATTCAGAGACACATCCTTGGCCCAGGAGCGTTTGTTAGCACAGTTGCAACTGGAAAAAGTAGAAAACAAGAGGTAAGTTCCCAGAGCAGCATCTTTTCCTTGCAGCTTCAGCCCAGGGTTGTAAACAATTTGCACCTTGGCTGGAAGTTAAACTGTGCTAGAAAAGAGCCCTGACTGTCTTGAGTTCCATCTGATTTCATCAAGCACATCAGGGCAGTTCCCTGCTATTTCCTTTGTGCAACAAGGGAACAGTCCAGCATGGTAGAAATTCAATTCTTGGAATTCTCAGGAATGGTTGGAAACACTATGGTCAGTCACACCACCAGAACTGAAGCAGTACAGTGTGTACAGTGGTCTGTGTGTCCCCCAGTGTCACAAATGTCTGTACAATCCTCTCTGGGGTGTCAGTTTGTAGCATTGCAGATCACAAAGATGAACAACTAAAGCTTTTGAGGTTGGTCCAAGAGGTTTTTGTCTCTTCTGCCTTCCCATAAGTTGAGTCTCTTCAGTCTGTGTGGCTCCTCTCTGTACCACAGTCCTCTGTGATGGATTTTGATAGCTGCAGTGGGGCACATCAGACTGTTTTGAATATGGCTGTGGAGATCAGATGCTTCTGAATCCAAAAAACCTCTTAGTGTAACGCACTGGTTACAGGGCCAAAGCCAGGCTGCCATCTGACTTGTGCTCTTGCCCTGCCCGTCCAGGTTTGAAGAGCAGCTGCACCAATATCTAGCTGAGGATATGGAGCCCCTTGGGGATCTCGTGGGTCTTCCTCTCTATCTCCCTCAGTCTCTGCTCTCCACCCCAGCTGCCACCTGCCCCTTGGTGAAGAGTCCCATGTCAGCTGCTCAAGAGGTAAGAGAAGGCAGTTCTGAGCTAAACTAAAGCTCTGAGGAGTGCAGTAGCTGCAAAACCTGTAGTGGGAATTACCTTGGGAGAAAGTCTCAGTCTTATCTCATTTCCTTCTGCCCAGGCTGGGAGTCAGGAGGGACACAAGGTTCCGGAGCTGGAGCAAAGCTCTGCGCTGTCGGATAGACTCAAACACCTGCAGCAGCTCCTCAGAGCCACCAAGGAGGCTGAGGCTGCCTCTGAGCTCCACCTCTCTGCTCTGGTGGACATGGTGGACATTTGAGCCAAGCTGAGACGTGGAGACTCAGGAAAGAAATCCAAGTCCAGGTGATTGAACAGATGCACTCCTGGGCATGTTCTGGAACAAGCAGGTGTTCTCCTGAGATGAGAACATGGAGCAGCTGTGGGGCTATGGGGCTATGGGGCCTGGGCGGGGCACAGAGTGAGCGTGTCATGGATGGTCCCTCTTCTGCTCCACAGGCACAGAGACGAGTCAAATGCTTTTTCTTAGAATGCCTTAAATGACAGTGGTGGCTTTTCTTTCTCCCAGCTCTCATTGTGGGTAAATACAGCTTCATCAGGTTCAGCTGTAGGGTAGCATGGGCCCCCGGGAACATGGGAGCAATTGCTGTCCATAGCCACAGTCCCTGAAATGTTATGTCAGTCTGTGCTTCCTTCATGCAGGAACTGCCTTGCAGCAGCACTGTGGTTTGGAATTCCTGTTCTCTTTCCAGGAATGTCAAAATGGTCATTCTCAAGTTGGAGCAGCAGTTGGCCATGATTTTTGTACTTCTTGTTGCTCAGTGTAAATTCAGAAGGATTTTTGTTGTTCTGGGCCCAAGTTCTATTTTATTCAAGGTTTTCAGCATTAAAAATACCTGAGGTGCTTATTCCACAGATTCCATGTCATGCTGGAAAACAGGATGCTTCCTTCAGTCTTCAGTAAACAGCTATGGAGAAACAATTTTCCTCTTTTTTTTTTTTTTTTGGAAGAGCAAATAGCCTGCATTCTCCAGCATTTAAAAACCTTAGGAAATTGAAGGCCCATGGTTTTGGTTTAATTCCCAGTAAATAATTTGAAGATGTACTTCATGTCTGCAGTACTCCAGTACAGTTCATCTTTTTTCTTTTTCTTCCAAAATCAGCCAGTTTTTCTCAAACAGAGCCTTCTGCCAGGTTGAATATAAATTACTGCACTAAGCTGATTATCTTGCCTGCCCAACCCAAGTTGAAATCCTCAGTAGTCTGAAACTGTCTTTGCCTTCCAAAAAAGTAATTTTACAGTTTTTTTAAAATAGCATTTCATTTGTAGTATTTATTTTAAACCCAAAATAGCAATAGTAGCTTAATGCTAAGTTGAAATAAATTTAAATTGGAAAGGGTGTGCTTTAAGGCTGTTCCTGCTCATGTGCTTTTGTTGGGCTTAGTTTTGTTGTTTAACTGGTTCCGTGTGAAGGGAAGCCTGTGCCGTGCTTTTGATGTTCTCAGTTTAAGTGAAATTCAGCTGTCAAAACCCCACGGAGCTTTGGGAGCGTGGCTTATACTATTTGCTGTAAATTGTGTTTTGTACCTAATAAAATTTTTAGTGGCTTGAAAGGTGGCCTCATTCCTCTGTATAAGCTCATGGTGAGGGACGCTTTCGAGGGGGAAGGGAGTTGCTGTCTGTTACACGGGGGGTGTCTGGGATACCAGTGCGGGGGGCTGGTGGTGTTTTGGCCTCCCCCCCTCTCGTTTACCTGTTGATGGAGAACCTGGGGCAGCAGTAAAATCCCGACGAAGGTGGGATTCGAACCCACGCGTGCAGAGCACAATGGATTAGCAGTCCATCGCCTTAACCACTCGGCCACCTCGTCCTGTTGGGCGCTCATCACCGCTCCGCCCGCCCCCCTCGCGTGGGAACCGCTTATCCCACGCCTTCGGCCTCCCTGCGCCCTTGCGGGTCCGACCCCGTGGGAGCTGCCCGCCGCGGCGGCCGGACGAARGCGTCGGTAGTGTCTGGGCCGGGCGCACTGCGGAGCCACCTGGGGTGGTCACGGGGAAACAAAAAAAGACCCCAGTAAACCGCAAAACGCTGCCCTCTCTGAGGCTCGAACTCAGGACCTTCAGATTATGAGACTGACGCGCTGCCTACTGCGCTAAGAGGGCRTTAGGACAATGCGCTGGTGTTGGGCCTCCGGCGGGTGAGCAGGTGACGAGACCAGGACGGGCCCCGGGGCAGGGCGGACGGGGCTGCGGCGGCCGCGTCAGGCCGGCAGGGGGCGACATACTTTCGCAGCGGGACGAGGTGGCCGAGTGGTTAAGGCGATGGACTGCTAATCCATTGTGCTCTGCACGCGTGGGTTCGAATCCCACCCTCGTCGAGCTTTTGCTGCCGCGCGACGGGAACTGGGGACCTTTGGGGTAGGCTCGGATTCTTGCGGCACACGGAGGGGAAAAGGTACCAGCGGCGGCGGCGGGAGGGGAAAAGGTACCAGCTAGTGCCTGGGCTGCACTGGCATCTGCATCCTCTCCAGGATCAAAAGTCATCTGTGCCTTGGAGATTTTGGGAAGGGGATGGCAGAAGACATTGACGTAATGTCTAAAGGGCCAGCCAAGGTTCTCATATAGAGGGGCGAATAGTCTCCTGTCCAAGATGCAYGGAGAAGAAAGCACTTAGAAATCGTTACAAGAGCGATTCCTGCCGAAAGTGGTTGTTGAGCAGTCAGGCGATAACCTTCTGAAACGTAGAGTGTAATAGGGAAGTAAACTGGGACAAAGGAAGTGTGAAGCCGTGGATGGATACCCCAGATACTGCGGGGAGAGCAGGCAAAGAAGGTATAGGAGGGTTTTTCCCATCACAGTTGTTGTTAATTATGCCCGTTCATTGTAACTTGGAAAAAAAGCAGCAAAGACGGCAAAAGACAAAGTGCAAATCTGATCTTGCACGTGGTGGGAGCCCGGAGGGGCAGAGGAAGGTGCCCTGGCCCCACATCACCCCTAGCCCCCACTGGCACTGAGATGCTGGGTGTGGCTGTAGGTGACTTACCTGGAGAGGGATCCAAATAGCTCCCTTCTCCCCACCCAGTGGGGATTAGCCCTCTCCTATGGCTCATCCTGGCCATTGGACATGTCTGGGCACCCTAGGGAGGTACCTGAGATGCTGCCAGGTCCCTCCAGCCAAGTGTAGGAACCTGGAGGGTGGGCTGCGGGCTAGGCAGCCATGCCGAGGGAGACAGATCCTGCTTGCTGCAGGGGCAGGACCTGGGTGGGAGGGACACCTTGGTGAATTTTTATGTCCAGTGGGGGACTCTGAAATAAGCTTTCAGTAAAAACGTGCACCCAAACTGCTCTGAGTCAGTGTCATCATTGTGAGGGGCAAAGGGGCAGTGGGGAAGCCCCAGCAGTGTCCCCAGCTTGCGCCTGAGAGGAAAAGCAGACTCCCAGGTGCCATTGGAAGTCGAATCCAGGATCTCCTGTTTACATGACAGATATGTTAACCAGCTGAGCCAGAGCCCCCACCTGCCCCACTGCTGGGGTGCCCCATGGCCACAGACACAGCCCTTCCCATGCCATCCCCATCCCACTGCCAACTCAAAAATAGGGTTGCTCTGCAGGACCAATGAGTTGGGACTCCAGGGACAGGGCACAGCCCCATGTGACGCTCTGTATGCCACGCTAAGCTCAAAGCCCTACGCGTGTCCCTGAGGGATAAAAGGCGATGGCGGGTCCCGTTGGGCTCTGCATCGACTAGGTGGGAGGAGGGTGATGAGGCCCAAAAACAAGGGCTCGTCCGGGATTTGAACCCGGGACCTCTCGCACCCTAAGCGAGAATCATACCCCTAGACCAACGAGCCGCGGCGCGCTCCCCCTCCCGCAAGGCCCCGCTCCCCCTCGCCCCGCCCC
>JACDOX010000522.1:38814-219904 GCA_014549065.1 Cardinalis cardinalis | reverse complement strand
TTCTTTTTACACACCCCGCTGCTCACCCTCGCCACACCTCTACCCACTGCAAGCCCCCTGCCCCGGCATTGGCCCTGGCCCTCAACACCTCCGCCCCGCCCGACGCTGCAGCCGCCCGACCCGGTCCTGCCACGGCTCCACTCTGCCCCTTGCCTGCCCTGCCTGTTCTGCGGCACACTTCTTCTTCGCCCTGCTCCAAGGCCCTGCCCAGCCTAGTGCCACCTAAGGCAGCCGCACTGCCTGCAAACACCTGAAGCCCCTTTGCCCAGCGCGGGCGGCAGGCCAAGGCAGCAGAGACAGGCATTGGCTCGGAGGCAGGGGAGCGCCAGGCCAGGCATGCTGGCAGGGGGATGTAGCTCAGCGGGAGAGCGCTTGCTTTGCATGCAAGAGGCCCTGGGATCAAGCCCCAGCATCTCCATCTCCTTTTGCCGCTCCTGAGCCCTCCGAGCGCAGGGCCCCCAGACAGCCGCAGCTGGCCCCCAAGAAATCCCTGCGGCTGCCTGTGGGCGCCTGTGGGGCGGCTGGCATTGCCTGCCGGCAGCCCAAGGCGGGCAGCAAGGAAATGCCCGGCCAGATGTCCCTCCTTGCCCAGGTGCCGCAGAGAGTGGAGGCAGCCAGAGTCCCTTGGCCACGCGGCTCACGCTGTCTCTTGGCGTGACCATTGTCTTTGGGTGACCATTGGTGCTGGGGGGGAGCATTCAGAAAGGGACATGAGACAGGCTGTCTCCTCAGGGCAGTGTAGCGTGGCAGCTGGAACAGCTCTGCCTGGGCAAGGGGAGGGGGCAGCATGTCCCTGTAGGGTCTGGAGACTGCCACACCCAGCTGGTGGTGCTTATGGGATGTGTTGGTCTCCCTGTGCCAGGGCCTTGGGTCAGCACCGGGAGTGTTCCCAGCAGCAAAAAGAGATAGGATTTGCAGCTGGGAAACCCCAAACCTGGGGCAGCATGTGGGCAGAGAAGTGGGCAGAGCATCAGGTGTTTTAAGGAGCAACCAGTGTCAGGAACACCAGTGGGTGCCATGGCTCATCTGGTCAATGTGCCTGTCTCATAAACAGGAGATCTTGGGTTCAGCTCCCAGTGGTGCGTCAGCCTGGGAGACTATTTTTCCTCTCTGTCTCGAACTGGGGGCACTGCTGGGGGTCCTTGTCCTGCTCAGAGCACCGTCAGCCCCCAGCTCTCTGTCCCACCTGACTCTACTCTGGGAATAAAATGTTTCCTTCTGCTTCCTCTCCCTTCTCACCTCACATTGGAGAGTTGGGCTAAACTATTTCCAGAAACCAGGCAATTTGGGAAATAAGAGATACATTAGATGCTGTCTGGACCCCTCCCATCTTCCCTATTACTTTGCACAGCTGGTGTGGAATCATGTGGGAAAATCCTCTGGACGCAGGTTGGATTTGGGTGTGTAATGGAGATGTCTGGTGCACGGGTTTTTGTGGCAACAATAAATGCCATGTTACTCTTTGCTACCCCATGGACACAGAAGGGAACAGGGAGAGGGGCAAATGAATCACAAACACTTGCTTGTCTCCCTGCCCTGCTGTGACAGGAGCTGCCAGGGCTCTGCCTGCGCAGCCTTGCTCACCGAGGGACACCCTGAAGAACCAACTCCAGCATTGCTGTCTACAGGCAAACAAAAAGACCAAAAAAAATCTGCAAAAACAAATTTTGCTAAAACGGCATTCCCAGTGGGACGAGGTGGCCGAGTGGTTAAGGCGATGGACTGCTAATCCATTGTGCTCTGCACGCGTGGGTTCGAATCCCACCCTCGTCGGGTTCCCTGTGAGCTCCCTGCTAGGGGTGGCCTTTTGGTGCAGCTTGCTCAGTACCCTCCTGCTCTCCGTGTTTTGCTCTGCTCTGTCAAATACACGTTACATGTGCCCCTGGACAGCTGCTCCCAGGGGCTGAGCCTGCTCCTCATGGCTCAGGGTCTGGTGTGGCCCTTCTATGCAATGTGCCACGGCAGCAGGGTGCCTGCGCCCACCTGCCAGCCTCTCTCCTGGCGTCCCATTGCCTCCTCTCCAGGAGCACTGAACTGTAGGCAGGGAAGGTCAGGACTGGACATCCTCAAGGATGCCAATGGGAGTCAAAGCTGCCTCTGGCGTGTCCCCGAGGTGCTTGTTCTGGAGAAGGCAGAGCTACTGTGCACTGGCAGCTCCCTCCTTTGCCTGGAGCAGCGCTCACAGTGGAGATTCCTGGAGACAGGAGAGAGTGACCAATGGCAAGATGAAGACGAAAGAGGTAAAACTGCTTCTGGAATCTCAGTGGTCTTGCAGAGAGGAAAGCCCTGCATCTGGTAGTCTGTGCTTTGAGGCACCTGGAGAAAGGTATCGTGCCAGTCTTTCTAGTGCCTTCCCCTTCTCCCCTCTACTCCTCTCCACTGATGAGGATGTGGCCGAGCAATTCCATGTCTTCAAGACAGGGTGAGGATGCTCAGGCTTAGCTGCCCACACCTTTTTGACCATCACTGTGGCTACATTTCCTTCCCATGCCTTGGGGAGATGTCTCTGGGGACCAATGAGAAGCTGCTTCCCTCCATCAGTGTCTCCTGAGCCAGAAACCRTGACCAGGCTGGGGAGAAACACCAGCCCCATCCCATTCCATGCCATGAGATGCTGTGGTGCTGGGCCAGGTGTGCCACCCTAGGAAGGGGGGTGTTGCTGCCTGGACAGCCAGGTGCCCTGCAAGGGATCTGTGCAAGATTTCCTAGGAAAAATGCATGAGTTTGGGTCCAGCCCTGCAGAGAGACCAACCTGCAGCTGGAGATGATGAAATGGGCTGGGATGGTGGGTGCAGAGGTACAGCAGTGCATGGCAGGGGGATTGCTGTCACAGGATGGGACCTGGGACTTGCAGGGCACAGGCAGCCAGGAGAGGATCCCCACTGATTCCCTTAGGACACCCTTCAACCCTGCCCTGGCACACACATGTCCCTGTCCTGGTGAGCGGTGACGAGTCCTCCTGAAGGGAATGTGTCACTGTCAGTGGTGCTGTGGGCCATCAGCCCACCCTGGGACCTGGAAATTACAGGGATCCTTTGGCAGCATGGAACTGGATCATCCGCAGCCTTGGGACAGTGCCTGGCAGCCGGAGCCTGTCTCTCCCCAGTGGCACCCGCTGGGCTCCCTGGGCTGCCCAGAGTGGCCCTGGAGCACCCTGAGTCTGCTTTGGCAAGGACACAGACAGCCAGGATGCTCTGTGCCTGGGTCTGGCTGCATCAAGATTCTGCCTTCTGGCACTGGGGTGTCCCACTCATCCATCAGCCATCTGGGAGTGGTCCCTGACTGTCGTGCTGCCAGGAGGCAAGCCCTGGGTGAGCACCCTGCATGCAGACATTCCTTGGAGATGAGATGCTGTAGGTCTGTTGCTGCTCCAAGATGTGCCCCTGCCTTTGGCTTTCAGGAGAAATTTTAGGACAGGGGCAAGCTCCCGCCCTCCAGCCAGTCTCGGACACATCCAGCCCTTAGGTCCTTAGAAATCAAAATGCAAAGTGCAACTGAGACTGGTGATAGGAAGCGAAACACATGGATTATTGATCCTGGGCCATGTTTTTTGTGTCCTTACTTGCAGGAAGGGGCAGGGCTGAGGTGGCTACACATCCTGGATCCATGCAGAAGTTAAGAAAATGGATCTGACATGTTTTGTTTGGTGAAATTTTCTCAAGTTTGAGGTTCATCCGGAGAAAGTCACATCTCAAGCAGTAAGTGCTCATTCCCTGAAATGAATACAGATTGGAAATTCAGTCTTTGTTTTTCTCCCAAATATCTGCCCTTTCCCCATCTGTTTTCCTTTTTAAAAATTCAGTCACTACACAGATCAGATTATTTTAACTTCCTAACATGTGCCTTTTGTTTCCCCTGCTGTTTTTTCTGGAAAAAGGGCTTGTTTCAGTCCAATGATCTGCTCACATTCGACAACATTTCCCCTCTGAGTGCCACATTGCATTTATCCCAAGCATCACTGCATCTATGGATATTATTCTCGGGCATGATGGTCCAGTGTGAGCAGAATTTCAAGTGCTTAAACTGCATTTCAAAACTGAAACACACAGTGAGGCTGCAGTTCTGAATATTCCACCCTGTGCCTGGAAGCCTGGAAGGGAGTCACCCAGGAAGGGCTGTTTTCCTGAGAAAATGGGAGTGCACAGAGACACAGGGAAAAAAAAAAAAAAACAAAACAAAACAAACAAACAAGATTGGTAGAAGAAGGGTTTAATTCTCAAGCTGTGGGTCCAAGATGCACTTGTGGCATCAATTTATTATTCAAGAGTGGAGCAAAAAGCAGCACAGTAAAGCTTAAACTGTAACCTCATCTTTTCCTGCTTCCCAAGTTGCCATTTAGGAGATTATGAATGATGAACCCACAGCGTCCTGCCTTACTCCAGGAGCCGCCAGGTTGCTTCTCCCTGAAGCCCATGTCCTCTGCTGAACCTCAGAAGACCTGATTCCCTTTTTCCCCTTCCAGAATGATGTTAAAAAATAGCTGAGGTCAGCCTCAGAACCTTGGAAAGGCTTTGTTGCCCTGACCGGCAGGCAGAGAAGTCACTAGGGACCATTCAGTGAGATCCATTGTGGCCAAGTCATCTCAAGAACTCAAATGACCCCCCAAACCCCACAAGGCACATCTTTAACAAGATTCTCACAGCCCCACACACACATAGTACACGTCTCCCAGTTCTGCCAGGGTTCATTCCAGAGCAGGAGATGTTTGTGCTGTCAGTTGGGCTCTGCTGGTGTGAAATGAAAAGCCTGTTTCAGACTTTCCTTGCCTCTAGAGCTCATGATGGCTCATCGTGGTCCTGCTTGGGTCCACATCAGCAATTCCCTCTCCCCACTGTGAGGCTGATTCACATTTAAGTGCAGGTTGAGATGTTTGGGATGTTTAGTAGCTAACAGGCTTCCAGCAGATCCCAGATCCCCAGTGTCACACCAGAGCCTGTAATTACTGTAATTAACCCTGTCTTGACTATGTCACCCCATCACAAGGAAGGACACCTGTGACCATCTGGCTCACTGCTACTACCCTATCCAAAGAGTGGGATGGAAGGGCTCTTGGAAGTCAGTTCCATGCACAAAATCAGCCAGTTTAGGTATGTGTCATCTGTGGGGCTGGACTTCAGAGCCCTACTTTGCTTTTAAAATCTGATGTGCCTTCCAGGCACAACTTATACCACAGGTGTGAGGAATAATAACAAAAAAAAACCCAAAACCCCAAAAACCAAAGAAACAACAACAACAAAAAAATACACACACACACACAAAAAAAAAAAGCAGAAAAATCCTCTAAGTGCATCCAAACCCATAACAAATTGCTCATGCTGGGCTAGGTCAAGTCTCTGTGTCCACACCACTTATATCTTCACTCCTTCAGTCCTGCAGCCCCTCAGCTTTCCTGGCCTCCATGAAACTGCTGGCACAGGACTTCACTCCAAATGGATGTTCCTTACATTCAGTTTACATCCTTGATCTCACCTCAGGTGCATCAGGGAGCTGAAWTGGTTGTGCTGAGAGGAAGGTGGGGATATGTCTGCTCTAAATTCTGCTGAAACACTCTTCTGCCTGGTGGCACAAAGACCTAAAATGTCCCTTGGCCTTAGGAAGGAAGGTAATTAATGCCTGTAGCCYGAATCATTTCAATCTTACTCAGTATTACATGGAAGCACAACATGAGAGATGAARGAGGAAACTGTTTAATCAGTCAGGGGAGCTTTCCAGGAGAAAACTGCTGGTTGTTGGGGAGTTTCATGCTGAAGGCACACACCCACTCCCCTAGGGGGCTGGGCCACCCTATAAAACTGTGGGGACAGTGCTTAGCCCCACCACTTGCTCCAGCTGCCACCACTGCCACCTCCATCTGGGTAAGTCGAGACAGGCTCCATCCCCTTCCCCACTCCTCCCTCTTCCCTTCCAGCTGCACAGGACATTGGGAAAGGGTGTATTTCTGCCCTAAAATGAAGAGTGCAAGGGGTTCCAGGATGCAGAGCTTATAGGGCAACCGCATAATCAGTTGCATCCTGCATGATTTTCCTTGCTGAAGCAGAGAAACAAATTAGAACAGGACATGCCTGAGTTGCAGGGATCAATGTGTCCCTGTTTATGGACGGGCATCAAATGTTCCTTATATTTTGGGATGGAATGGTTCAGTTCATGTTGTGTTGATTTAAGTGGGTTTTGCTTCAACCACGTGCATCTCGTCACCACCTTGCTTGCCAAAGGCTCCCCGTCAGCTTGGAGCAGGAGTAGGTCCGCTCTGTGGTCCCAGAACCTGGTGCCTCCAACTTTCCCAGACCAACCTGCAGCTCAAACAAAATTCCCCTCATTCTCCTGAGAGGTTTATGGGGCAAGGTGGGGGGAAGCTTTCTTTTGATGTTTCTAAACCATCCAAACTCACCCTCTAGCTTGCTCTCCCATGCCTCTTATTATGGGAGGCATTGAGTGAGGGCTCAGCAAGGACAGACCGGCCTCTGCCTTGTTTTTACGTCCCAGCTCTGGCTTTCAGGTGCACATCCTTGCCGAGCCATGTCCTGCTATGACCTGTGCCTGCCCTCCTCCTGCGGTCCCCGGCCCCTGGCCACCAGCTGCACCCAGCCCTGCTTCCGCCGCTGCAGGGACTCCACCGCCTTAATCCAGCCACCCACGGTCGTGGTCACGCTGCCTGGGCCCATCCTCAGCTCCTTCCTGCAGAACACCACGGTGGGCTCCACGGCGTCGGCGGCGGTCGGGAGCTACCTGCGCTGCTGCGGCATCCCCGTGGGCTCCCGGGGGCCGGGCAAGGCAGGACTGCTGTGCCTGGGCACCGGGCTGTAGGGTGTCCCCAGCGGGCTCCTCCTCCTGCCCGTGCCGGCGGTGTCGTCAGGAAAGGAAAGCGAAGCACACGACCATGACTGGGGGAGAGGACCAAGGAGATGCTCCTGGGTTTCCCAGCAGTTGCCCCAGGAGGATGGTAGCCATGCGAGCTCGTCACTCCAGACCATACCTCTGTATACCTTTATCTCACTAAGTCTTTATATTTCCATGTTCTACATGGCATTTGCTGCTGGCTGGGCAATAAATACTTCTAGCAGGTTGTAGATGGCAGATGATAATCATGGGGTGATGGGGCAAGGGGACACCCCTTGTAGAGATCAGCTTGTCCCAAAGTGGGGTTTATCCATTTCTTTACTGGGCACTGGAAACGCACTTTGTACTCTGAACTAGTTCACTCTCCTTCTCATTAAAGACTTGCTACATCATGGCCTGAGTCTTCTGCTGTTCCTTGTTCAGGAGCCTGGAGAGGTGACCTCCTCTGGAGGCAGCTTGTTGCTGCTGGGGAGGTTTGGTTGTTACACGAAATGAGGGTTTCTGCTACACAGCTCTTTCTTCCCTGTGCTGACAGACGTGTGTGGTTTGCTGGAACAAGTCCCAAGGCAACTTTCTTATCCTGGAAACCTCTCCTCCTGCCCCATGGGAAGCACCTGCTCAGGGAGGAATTCCTGCAGGAGCACACTTTATTGCCTGTTCCCTCAAGGAGCTGGGAATGTGAAGGTTTGACATTTCAAAATGGCATTTACCCTGCATTTTGCAGTGATATTTTGTGGGGCTGAGCTAAGGAGGCAGGCATGGAGTCAGGGAATAAAAGGTAGAAGTGGGATTTTTGGAAGATGGGCTTCTTTGGATGGGCATTCTATGCCAAGCTCACATAGTGTTTAATGGGTGACAGTGAAGAGTGAAAAAGAAGGGACAATAATTACTTGATGGAGAGGGGACACTGAAGTCCCTGGAAGATGCCAGGAATTGAGTAAAGCCTCTTTTTAAGATGCCATGGATCATGAGGCAGAACATTTTCAGCTGATGGAAAGAGGAATAGGACTATTTGCATAAAGTTTGTGAGCGTTTATAATGAGGAATTATGCTGAGCTTGAAAGCCTATTGGTCATCAAAAGCCTTTGACCATGCTCAACTGGTTTTATTGCCCAGGAGACCTTTGCAGAGGTGCTCCTAATTTGGAGAAAATTTGCATGGTAATTTCTCAGCAGCCAGTGCACCAGAAGAAGGGAGGTGTCCTTCTTCCAAGGACTGCTCAGATATTTTTATCCCAACCTGGCAATTGTCTGCAGAGATAGGATGCAAAATTTTGAGTTAAAAAATTACAAAACGCTTTGAAATTCCAGCAGAAGTTTTGTTGGGGAGCTGTGGGTCTCTGGGCCTTGTGCAGCTGCCTTCCTCAAGCCTGCTGGACCGAACAGTCCAGTAGGGAGCAGGTGGACAGAATAATGACATTTTTTATGTAGCTTTTCACTGAATGACTCCACTGGTGAGGTTATACAGATTTTAATTTGTTGTTGTTTTGGTTTTTCTTTTTTTTTCCTGAAAATCCACTGTCTACAAAAATCTAAACAGCTCCTTGATTTGACTTGAAAATTGTAGTGTCTTAGTGCAGGCAAGTGGGGAAATGAGGACTTTGGTGCCTTTCAGTGCTGCCTGTCCTGAGGGTCAGGGGACTCTGTCTCCCATGGGAGCTGTGACTCCAGCTGGGAGCTGTGCCTCCTTGGCTTCCAGCTCAAGAGCAGTCCTGAATTCACCATATTCCCCCCTGCCCCCCAGGCCAGCCCTTGCCCCAGGCAGGACCCCCCAGACCTGCTGATCAGGCCCTAAATACAGGCTTCTGTAGAGGCAGTGCAACCAAAGGCTCCAGTGAGAGCTACATAACAAGATGGGGATGAAAAATATTGCTCAGCAGGTGGAGGCACATGGAGGGAAATAGCTGGGTCCTGGGATTTGATCCCAGCATTGCCTACCTAAAGCATTCAAAAGCAGCAGAAGCTTTTTTTGAGAAAAGCCTGGAGTATGGCCCAGGTGCCACCCTCTGGTCATGCCTGTTGAGGTTTAT
This sequence comes from Cardinalis cardinalis, assembly GCA_014549065.1. NCBI lineage: Eukaryota > Metazoa > Chordata > Aves > Passeriformes > Cardinalidae > Cardinalis > Cardinalis cardinalis. The sequence goes on along the minus strand of JACDOX010000522.1, from coordinate 211,038 downwards.
GTCTCCCACTTCCCATCTTCTCTCGCTGCTGTCTGCAAATCATCTCTTTGCCCACTTCCCATCTTCTCTCAGCTGCTTCATGATTTTGGAGGAAACCTTCTCCCTGTGGTCATTCAGTATCCTCAGGTTCCTGAAGAACAGGTACCTTCCCACCCTGGGGGTGGATGAGGTAGGAAGGAGTGGGTAAGTCATGGTTTAGAGGACAAGTCATGGTTTGAGGAGGAACAAGCACAGAGGGCTGTTGTGGAAAAGGGGAGATAGCTGTGAACAGCAAGTGAGTGGGACCATTTGTAATGGAGACTTTGCCTGTGGAGGGTTAGGCTGGATTAGGAAAGGGTTCTTCCCCTAGAAGGTGGTAGGGCACTGAACAGGCTCCCTAGGGAATGGACACAGCCCCAAGGGTGCCAGAGTTCCAGGAGCATTTGGACAACCTTTTCAGGCACAGGGTGGGATGTCTGTGCAGAGCCAGGCGTTGGAATTTGATGATCTTTATGGATTCCTTCCAATTCAGGATATTCTATGATACTATGGAAGTCTCAGGCAGCATGCTGCTGGTGGTAGGGCTGGGATTGGTGGTGGCTGGTTTATTGGTGGGTCAACACAGCACATCAATCTGCAGCTTCTCTGCACATCCAGGTGAGAAGACAGAAATTGTGGTGTGTCACAGCAGTGGGAGAGGATGAAAAGACAGATGCACCACCTGTGCCTTTACTAGGTTGCCAAAGGTGTTTTCCAGACAGGCACTGGGACACAGCGCTGAGGGCAATGCTGGAGGGCGAGCTGCATCAACAGGCAGTATCCTTCACCCTCCTCACTGGGGCAAGGACTGCTGGCCAGAGCACTTTGGGATACACCTGGAGCCAGCCAGGTGAGAGAGAACCCCTGGAGCTGGGAACTGGCAGGCATGGCAAGCGGAGAGATGGGACTTGTCCCATCCAGTCCCTGGATGTGTCCAAGGCCAGGCTGGATGGAGTTTGGAGCAACTTTCCAGATTGAGGAAGGGGAAAGAAAGTGGCTGCATGGCCAGGACAAGAGGCAGGAGCGGGCACCACTGAGGATATCCCACCCCAGACACCCATGGATCAAGCACAAGGCAGGGACTCAGGGTGCCCTCCCTGCCACACCTGGGGAACTAGACAGGCAGTGGCTCTGCCAAGGGCTCCAGTTCTTCCCCAGGGCTGGAGATCCCATAAAATAGGAAAATAACAGCCTGCCCACACATGTGAGTCAAGGGGGAAGAAGCAGAAAAATTAAAAGGCGCAGGCATGCAGGTCTGGTCCTCCTGGTGCTCCCTGTGGTAATGGGGCTCACAAGACTTGAGTCCTGCAGCCCTGCTGGCTCCACCAGCACTGTGTCACCCTGCGCCCACATCACCAGCAGACATCGCTCCTGGCTATCCTACAGCCTCCTCTACTCTGAGTTTTTGCTGTGGAGAGCAGCCCTCGGGGAAAGACTGGGATGAGCGCAATGAAAGTGGAGCCCAGATCCCAACGGTTTGCAGGGTCCTGGGAGGGAATCTAAGTTTTAAACTCAAGAATTGTTTGATAAAACATTGCAGGGCTGTTAATTCACATTTGCTGAGAGGTGTCTGCATACCTCCCAAAGAGGAGAAGCGTGATGTAGTTATTGCTGTGTGGGGTAGCTCCTGTCAGCATTGGTTATGTGGGGTTGAAGGAGCTGGGTCTGTGGGGGCGTTATGAGACCTGGRAATCATGGGGTGCAGTGTTTCCCTTTCCTGCTCTCCTCCACCCCTCTGTGATATGAAAGGCTGTGGCTGAACCAACTTCCCAGTTCCCCTCAGTCGGCTCAGGAGGTTTGGATGGGGAGAATCTCTGCTCTGGCAAAGCCATGTGTTACAATCGGCATTGGAGGCTCGCTGCAGTCTGCAAATAATCTCTTTGCACTTTTCTTCCTGTGTGAAGGGGGCCCCCAGCAGCTGCGGTTCCTGTAGCAGCTCATCTTCCCACCCCAGCACAGCTACAAGCAACTCAGCCCTCAGGAACGGTGTCCTGGAAAGTTCCCCGTGTCCTGCCCTGGAACTGTGCCCCCATGGCACCCCTAGGAGCATCAGCACCCTGCTGACCCTCATGGGAGTTGGGAAAAAAGAGCAGACAGTTACCCAGCAGTCACAGCTCTTGTCCCTCAGGAGCACACCAAAGCCACTCTGGGTCTCTGGGGCTGTGATATAGATTGGAACAGGGCTGGTCCCACATCCTAGCTTAGTAAATTCCTGCAGGCCGTATGGAGCTTCAAGAGTTGGCAGGTAAGGGTTCYCAGAGTGGGGGATGTAGCTCAGYGGGAGAGCGCTTGCTTTGCATGCAAGAGGCCCTGGGATCAAGCCCCAGCATCTCCATCTCCTTTTGCCTCCCTGGACTCCTCCCTGCTGGATGCAGGGCTGCCAGAGTCCCCTCAAAAGGCCCTGGGGTTTCCTCCTGGCATGGCTGCCCTGGAAATTCCTCCTCAAGGCCGTGGCTGTGCTGGGAAAAAGCACAGCCTCTGCTGTACCCTGAAATACAAACTGTAGGGCTGGGGAGGCAAAAGGGGTGCAGCGCTCCAGATTGTTGGTGTAGGGATAGGTGTCTTGCACTTTTGCAAGAATTCCTGAGTTCAACTCCTGGATAAACCCTCCTTTGGATACAACCCCTCCTTTTTGGGGGAAACCCCTCCTTTGGATAAAGCTCTGGCTTTGGAGACAACTCTTTGTTAGGACAGCTCTTCCTGTGGGACTGCATGCCTGCTGCTCTTTGCTGACCAGGTGTAGGATGATCAGTCCTTGCATTCCCCAGCTCGCGGCGGAYAACATCCCGCGGGGCGGCTGCAGTGCCTTCCATTCAGCTAACAGCGCTTTTGGCACATGGAACTCAATCCCTGCAGCGGCAGCAGAACGTGCCCTCCCGAGCCACCCTGCGAAGGGGATGTAGCTCAGTGGGAGAGCGCTTGCTTCGCATGTAAGAGGCCCTGGGTTCAATCCCCAGCATCTCCAATTGCCTTGTGCGCTTTTTTTCCTCCTCACTTCCTCCACGAGGCGGCGATGACAAACTCCTTTTATATCAGGTTTCCCCAAAGGCGATTCTCTGCACTATGGCTGTGCCGCCCACCCACGGCTGAAATGGCAGCACGGACCCCACGCTCTGCYGTCCCCCACTGCCCCGATAGCCCCTTCCCCACTCAAGAGACGACCAATCCTGACGACGGCTGGGCTGTGTCAGGCCCCCCGTGTCCCCTGTGCAAGGCAGAGTCGCCCCACGCGTGCCCAGAATCCAGCGACGAGTGCCCAAAAAAAGAGAAGGGCTCGTCCGGGATTTGAACCCGGACCTCCCGCACCCTTCTCGGGAACCATACCCCTGGATGGCCGAGGGGTGAACGCCTTGCGCTCGCAATCCAGCAGGGATTCCCTACGCAGGCTCCAAGCCTGCTCACTGCCGTGGGTTTTAGCCAGCGCCCAGATACCCACACTGAGAGTGCTGGGGTGCCCTCGCTGGGGTTCCCAGTAGAAGCTGATATGAGAAGGTCATTGGCATCCAGCGCAGCCCTGCTCCTCTCTCGGSAGCAGCCAAATGCCCCAGGCAGGGGTTGTGATGCCCCGGGGCAGTGACACACCCGGGATTCTCCAGGTTTTACAGASCCGGGAGAGGTGAGTAAAAAGATACTGAGGGGAGTGGTGTGGGGAGGTGGAACAGTTTCCCATCTTGCTGGGTGGATGTCCCCTCACCACCCTGTCCCACATCCCTGGGAGAGCAGTGCACCCCACCTCATTGGTCCAGCTCCCAGAAGAGGTTTTTGGCACCACTAGTCCTCCTTCCCAGCTCCTCCTCCCAGCACCGATGTACACCTCTAGAGGCATCCCGAGACTCGTGGGGAAGGGAAAAAAAGTGCTCCACGGCCCTGCGGCCTCTGGGCAGGGTAGGGAAAGAGCCTTGGGCATTTCTACACGGGCTGGAGGTGCCAGGAGGCAGTGCCAGGCCTTTCCTAGGGAACTCTGGCAGCCCTGCATCCAGCAGAGAGGGGTCTGGGGTGGCAAAAGAACATGGAGATGCTGGGGGTGGATTTCAGGGCCTCTTGCAGGCAAAGCAAGTGCTCTCCCACTGAGCTACACCCTCTGGGCAAGAGCAGGGAGGGGGCCCCAGGATGCCCATGCTGGAGTATGGAAACCTTGATTTGGGGTCCCTTCCTGGACTCATCATCTTGAGCTGCTTTAGGGATCCAAACGTCAGAGACTTTGCCAGGGGAAACCTGCAGTTGTGCCAGGGAGGAAACCATGTGGTGACTGGACGGGAGTGGAGTGTGCAAGGAGACATGTGGGGCTCTCATTGGATCACCCGGAGCTGCCCAAGGAAGCAGCCAGGGCTGTRTGTGGGCTGAGGCAGTGTGGGAGCAKGGGGGTGGCTCTTGGTGTAGGCAGGAGATGCCAGGTGCGGCACATGCGAGTGTCAGCGGCTGTTTGCTGCGTGAATGGGCGCGGGCGGGCCTTGGAGCAGTTGGGATGGGCGTTGTTTTTGGTGTGAGGTTTTGGTGTGGGGCACGGTGCGTGTGGGGCTGTGTTGTGAGCGGTGTTTGTGGTGAGCGTGAGCATTGTGGGCGTCTGTGTGTCAGGGCAGTGTGTGCGTGGGTGTGGGTGGGGTGTCGGGGTGAGGGGGCGCCGGGGGGCGTGTAGGGAGGAGCGTGGTGGGTGTGAGGCGGTGTGTTGTGTGCGGTGCGTGCGGCGTGTGCAGGGTTGTGGGTGTGGGCGGTGTGGGTGTGCGCTTGGGGCGGGAGGTGTGTCGGCGTGTGTCAGCGTGGAGCGGGGCGCTTGGGCCGGCGGCGGGGAAGTGTGCGGGCTGCGTGGTGGGGCAGAGCGGGGGCGCGGGGCAGGGCGGGCAGCGCGGCTCGTTGGTCTAGGGGTATGATTCTCGCTTAGGGTGCGAGAGGTCCCGGGTTCAAATCCCGGACGAGCCCTTCTTTTTACAGCCCCAGCCCCGGCTGAGCCCCGGCACCCGTGGTCACGCCAAGAGACAGCGTGAGCCGCGTGGCCAAGGGACTCTGGCTGCCTCCACTCTCTGCGGCACCTGGGCAAGGAGGGACATCTGGCCGGGCATTTCCTTGCTGCCCGCCTTGGGCTGCCGGCAGGCAATGCCAGCCGCCCCACAGGCGCCCACAGGCAGCCGCAGGGATTTCTTGGGGGCCAGCTGCGGCTGTCTGGGGGCCYTGCGCTCGGAGGGCTCAGGAGCGGCAAAAGGAGATGGAGATGCTGGGGCTTGATCCCAGGGCCTCTTGCATGCAAAGCAAGCGCTCTCCCGCTGAGCTACATCCCCCTGCCAGCATGCCTGGCCTGGCGCTCCCCTGCCTCCGAGCCAATGCCTGTCTCTGCTGCCTTGGCCTGCCGCCCGCGCTGGGCAAAGGGGCTTCAGGTGTTTGCAGGCAGTGCGGCTGCCTTAGGTGGCACTGGGCTGGGCAGGGCCTTGGAGCAGGGCGAAGAAGAAGTGTGCCGCAGAACAGGCAGGGCAGGCAAGGGGCAGAGTGGAGCCGTGGCAGGACCGGGTCGGGCGGCTGCAGCGTCGGGCGGGGCGGAGGTGTTGAGGGCCAGGGCCAATGCCGGGGCAGGGGGCTTGCAGTGGGTAGAGGTGTGGCGAGGGTGAGCAGCGGGGTGTGTAAAAAGAAGGGCTCGTCCGGGATTTGAACCCGGGACCTCTCGCACCCTAAGCGAGAATCATACCCCTAGACCAACGAGCCGCGGCACGCTATGGGCCCTAYTTCGCCCAAGTGGCCCGGGACACCCGGATCTTTCGCACTTCCCGGCGGGACGGAGTGCGGGGCAGCCCGTGGGCAGCGTGTCCCCCGCGCCGGTACRCATCACCGCTGTGATGGCCGAGAGGTGAAGGCGTTGGATTCGAAATCCAATAGGGATTCCCTGCGCAGGTTCGAATCCTGCTCACAGCGATGGATTTTATCCGGTGTCCGTGGTGGAGATCCTTTATGGACTGCCCTCCCCTCATGGTGGATGGTGGTCATCTTTTTCAGTGACTTGTCTGTAGCACGTGGTAACCACAGCAGTCTTGCTGATTGCAGCAGATTTTTTTTTCTTTATATATTAATTGGAGCTGGTGAGTGCTGCCGTTTGGCCCCACAGGGCCCTTGTGCCCGGAGCTGTTCCAAGCGCTGTAGGGCCAGTATGATGGTGTTTATCCAAGCCCCTTTCTGTCCCCTGGCCACAGATCGATTCAGTTAATGAGAAACTCTGGCTTGGGAAAGAGGCAGCGTGCTGGCTGCTGAGAGGCTTTCGCTCTGCAGTAGGACGGAAAGGGCAGGAAACCCCCAGGTTGTGGAGAGCCGAGCCAGGGGCTGAGGGCTGCAAGCAGACCGTGGGACCATGGCCAAGCTGGTGGAATGCGTCCCCAACTTCTCAGAGGGGAATAACAAAGAGGTGAGGGAGTATGTGGAAGGGCTGAGGGGTGGGTGACACCGGGCTGCTGACAGCCAGGTTTCCCCCTGCAGAGCGGTACGCACTGCTAGACTCTGCCATGCCTCCTTTGCAGTGCCATGCACCTTTCACCACTTGGCTAGTGCCAAAAATGCCTAAAGGTAGCTTTGAGTCCCTTATGGCACCTCAATGGGAAGCAGGGACTGAGACCTCTTCCACCATTGCCAGCAGGTTGCTGTAGCACCAGCTCTGGGCTTGGTCTGGAATATTTCTCTGCAGAGAAATATTGCTTGCAGTTGTGCCAAAGCACACTGTCAAGGTTAATGGAGTCTGCCCCGGGCATCAGCCTTCAAGTGAACTTTGGTTCTGCCAGTGGCAGGAGAATTTAGCAAACCCAGCATGGCTGTAAAAATACAGCCTCCTGCAGGGAAGAGGCTTAGCAGAGCCAAATGCGTTGGGAAGCTGGCAGGTGCATGTATCCTCAGGAACAGCACTTTACGGGGCTGCTCTGTGACATGCAGCAGCAGCCAGGTGTCTCTCCCCCACCACAGGGAGTTTGGGAAGCCAAGGTGCCCCAAACCCCCTGGATGGGAGTGGGATGCTTGTGCAGGGCTGCATCCCCACTGATCACAGGGTCATTCTCAACCCCATCACCAGTGGGAAGAGGAAGATCTGGGATGACCCCTCTCTTGAAAAGCCATGGCTGTTTTATAGTCCCAGCCATGTCAGCCCCCTTGCTCCCATCTGCTGCCCGGCAGGTGATCGATGCAGTGGCACAGGCCATCTCCCGGACACTGGGATGTGTGCTGCTGGACGTGGATGCCGGCGCCTCCACCAACCGCACCGTCTACACCTTTGTGGGGTCCCCTGAGGCCGTGGTGGAAGGGGCATTGAGCGCAGCCCGTGTGGCTGGGCAGCTCATTGACATGAGCCAACACTCGGGTGAGCTTGGGAGAGGCCCAGGGGCTGGGCTGGCACAGAGGGGACTGCCATGCTGCTGGAACCAAGCATGGCACTGGAACAGGGACTGTGGTCACAGGCCCAGGCCTGAAAGAGTTTAAGAAGCATTTGCAATGCTCCCAGGCACATGGTGGGATTGTTATGGCTGCCCTGTGCAGGCCCAGGGGTTGGACTTAATGATCCTGGTGGGTCTCTTCCAAGTTGGGTTAGTCTGTGATTCTATGATTTTCTCACAGCAATGGTGTCCAGTCTGTAAGAGTGTGCAAAAGTGTGTTCTCCCTCCTTGTCTGCTTGTTCTTCCCACCTCCCACTCCTATATCTGCCCCACCACCAGGTGAGCACCCTCGGATGGGGGCCTTGGATGTCTGTCCCTTTGTGCCAGTGAGGAATGTCAGCATGGAGGAGTGTGTCACTTGTGCCCACATCTTCGGGCAGCGCTTGGCAGCAGAGCTGGGCGTACCTGGTGAGTGGGTTCAGGAACCTCTCTACATTCCATCCCATCCTGCATGATTCCAGCCGTTGGAGAAAGTGCCAGCCTTGCCTGGCGGTGCTCACCCCCAGCTGTGTCTTGCAGTTTACCTGTATGGAGCGGCAGCACGGCACGAGAGCAGGAAAGCCCTGCCCTCCATCCGTGCTGGGGAGTATGAGGCGCTCCCTGAGAAGGTGAGTCTGGTGGTGGCACCGGCTGGACAGACCTGACCTGCACTTCCCTGACTTCAGGGAGCATGCTGGGGGCTGGTGTAGTCCCTTTGCACCAAGAGGAGCTGGTGACACAGGTGGTCATGGCAGATTCCAGCTGGGGAGGGAGATGCTCTCCTTGGGAGGGTGGCATGTGCTCCTGGCGGTGCCAGCCCACACACTCTCTTCCCTTCACCCCAGCTTGCAAAACCAGAGTGGGCTCCTGATTTTGGGCCCCCAACTTTTGTCCCCCGGTGGGGAGCCACAGTGACAGGTGCCCGGACCTTCCTTATTGCGTACAACATCAACCTGCTGTGCACCAAGGAGCAAGCTCACCGCATCGCCCTCAACGTCCGTGAGCAGGGCCGCGGCCCCGGCCAGGTACATCAAGAGCACGGGCACACCAGGAGCACACCTGCCTGTCCCCACACCTCCTGGGCTGTGCCCTGAATGTGGCAGTTGTTGGCAGCCCGGGCGCTTGAAGAAGGTGCAAGGCATTGGCTGGTATTTGGAGGAGGAGAACATGGCCCAGGTTTCGACGAACCTGCTGGACTTTGAGACCACGCCACTCCACACCGTCTATGAGGAGATCTGCCGAGATGCACAGGTGGGTGGCTTGGGGTGCTTGTTCCCAAGGGGGCTTCCCAGAGGACGTCTCCCAACAAGTTTTCTTCCTCACTGTCAGGTCAGGCTCTGGTTTCTCTCATGCTTAGCTCAGCCAAAGTGCTGAATGGCACAAAACTCCCAGAAACTCAGCAACTTGCTGCGAGCCCCTAGCTCCTCTGTTGAAAGATTTTCTGTGAGCTTCCCATGTCCTGGGAAGGGATGAGGACCACCAGGCTGAGGAAGTAGTGGCAGCAGGGCTCTGGGGAAAATCACATTTCTGATGTCCTTTGCAGGAATTGAATCTCCCTGTGGTGGGGTCTCAGCTGGTAGGGCTCGTTCCCAAGAAGGCCATTCTGGATGCAGCTGACTTTTACATCAAGAAGGAAAAACTCTTCATCCTGGAGGAGGAACAGAAGATCAGGCTGGTAATGTGGCTTCTCCTGATACCAGCACAAGGGTGGGATCATGGGAGAGACACATCCCACCCCCCACCAGCCTCCCAAAGTGGCACTGAGCAGAAATTTGGGACTGCTCAGGCCTCAGGCATCACATTTGTCTCCAGTGTGGATTTTGTGGGGTAGGACAAGCTGCTTTATTGTGCTGAGGATGCTGAGATGCATAGGGAGCAGTAACCACAACGTGCGAGGATTGATTGTGGGTGGCAGCTGCTTGTCTTGCCTGCATGGAGGCCAGGAGGGGAAGGAAGTGTACCAGGGCTCAAGGACAGTGTGTGGCATTGTGGGAGGCTGTCCCAGGAGGGGGAGTTATCTGGAAAGGAGGAGACAAGCTCTGCCATTCCACTGCAGGAGGGAGGGACTTTTCCAGCCTGTGGGGAACGTGCTAGATAAGAGCAAGCTAATGATTTATCAGTACAGCTCCCAGTCATTCGGAGGTGACCCCACACCACCCCCGAGTCTGCGATGGGATGGGCTGGTGGTGCCAGCTGTCCTCTCCCTGGGTGGTGGCCCAGTCCCAGTGCTGACTCACTCGTGGTTAATTAGCAGTGGGGAATGGGGACGCAACAGGACTTACGTGACAGGGTTGACGCASTGGTGCTGCTCCTTGCAGGTGGTCAGTCGTCTGGGCCTGGACTCCCTGTCTCCATTTCACCCTCGGGAGCGCATCATCGAGTAGGGACTCACATCCTGCTTCTTTTCATGGTGCCCATTCCTGCCTGGATGGGGGGATCCTGATGCCTGCATCCTGCACTCAGCTTGTTTTGGGAGTGGTGGCTGCTCCCAGCTCCTCTTCACAGCCTGGGGACATCTCTGCTGGGTGGTTGGGCAAGATCAGGGTGGTCCCTGCTCCCAGATGCTGATGGTTGTGAATGTGGAGTGGGAGAGCTCCAGATTGCTTCAGCAGGCAGTGGGAGCAGGTTTTGTGGTCAGATTTGAATGCTAAATTCCTTACCCTATCCCTATGCAAAATTTCACTGCCTCTGGTTCACATGCTGCAGCACCTGGTGTGAAACATGAGTCTGTGGGGGGAAAGGAAGGGAAATCCATCCATGAGGTGAAGCCCTTGTCACCCTTCCTGGGCCATGGCTGCAGAGGCATTTCTGTCCCACCAATGCTGCTTGCATCAGCCCAACCTGGCTAATGCAGAGCAACCCCCACACCACCTGTGTTCCCCAGATGTCCCCATGGGGCTCCCACTACTTACCCTGACCTTCAGGCTGGGTTTTAGTCCCCTACTAATTCACGGGGTCGATGCTGGAGAGGGCAGCGCTGGGTCTGGGTGGTGGTGGTGTCCCTGCACCTGGAGGGCTCTAAAACACCTGTGCTGCAGGTACTTGGTGGAGGCAGGAGAGGTGGACAGGGGGCTGGTGGCCAAGCCACTGAGTGCCTTTGTGCGAGCAGTCGGAGCAAGGTCAGCAGCGCCAGGAGGAGGCTCCGTGTCTGCAGCTGTGGGAGCCCTGGTATGTGCCCCACACCAAGACAGAGGCCTGAGGGGCCCTGGTGTGCCAGCTGTGTTCTACTGGAGGATTTACCCTGGCAGGGAGCAGCACTGGGCAGCATGGTGGGGCTGATGAGCTACGGGAAGCGGCAGTTTGAGGACCTGGACCCCATCATGAGGAAGCTGGTCCCCCCTTTCCACCAGGCCATGGAGGAGCTGGTGGCAATGGTGGATGCCGACTCCTGTGCCTTCAACAGCTACATGGTGAGGTTCCAGCTGAGGCATCCTGCAGGGAAACAGGAGGGCTTTCCAGCTGGGAGGAGGGCCGGGATCGCTGTGCTCTGGATTCCTTAGGAGCAGGGCTCTGACCTTAGAATCACAGAGTCATTAAGGTTGGAAAAGACCTCCAAGATTATCATGTCCAACCTTCCACTGAGTACACTCATGCCTGCTAAACCATATGGCAAAGTGCCACTTCTGCTTGCTTTTTGAACACTTCAGGGATGCTAAAGCAGGGCCTGGGGAAGGACATTGTCACATAAGGGAGGTGTGCAAGAGCACGGGAGCTATGGGATCTGCCCCGACGCCTGGTGCAAGGCATGATATGAGTGACGGCAGCAAACCTGCTTTTCTTTGCCTGCAGGAAGCCATGAAATTGCCCAAGAACACCCCTGAGGAGCAGGAGAGGTGAGCTGGGCTGGTGGGGACTGGCTGACTGTGTGGGCACAGCCATCCAGCGCTCAACCCAGGGCTGTCCCTCCTCTCAGACGCACAGCTGCCATGCAGCAGGGGCTGAAGATGGCCATGGGGGTGCCCTATGGCCTGGCAGAGAAGGTGAATGGGCTCTGGCCTGCTCTGAAGGAGCTGGCACAACACTGCAACCTGGCCTGCAAATCTGACATCCAGGTATGGCCCCAGCTCACACACACTTGCCCTGCAAGGTGTTCCCTCATGTCCTGACCTCCAGGATACATCTCTCCAGCTGTGCTTCCCAAACTGGCCAGTGGTTTCCACCCAGTAATTCTTTGGCAGCCATTTCCTGAGAATACCAACAGATTGGAAAGCACTGCATGCTGCTGGGTGATGCAGGGTGGGAGTCCTGTAGCATAAGGGTCTGACCTGCTTCAGCACCGTATGGTGGAGCTGGTTCACCAGGAGAGCTTCTCGCAAGCCTGACTTTTCCCAGGTGGGAGCCAAAATGCTGGAAGCGGCAGTGTTCGGAGCTTACTTCAATGTCATTATCAACCTCAAGGACATCACGGACGACAAGTTCAAGCTTGTGGTGAGCCGGGGCTGGCGGTGCAGCTGAGCGGTGGTGGAGGGGGCGGTGGTGGCCTGGAGCCCCTTGTGCCTGCCTGCCACCGGCAGGACACATGCGGTGCCCAGGGGATGGCTCTTCTGGCCTGTCGAGTGGCACATGACTCATCTTGTCCCCACACAGATGTCACAGAAGGTGTCCGGGCTGCTGGAAGAGGCGAAGCAAGGCTCGGCGGTCGTTCTGGCACTGCTGGAAAAGCGGGTGGCCTGAGAAAGGCTTGGGAGCACTCTGGGGGTTCTGCAGTGGCAAATACAGCCGGGAAATCCTCTTGGCCTTGCCGAGGCTTGGCAAGGTATTTGCCTCTGGAGAGCTGTGCAAAAACCACTGTCCTGTGAAAACTTAAAAAGTTTAATAAAGGACAATAGGAGACAAGAACCATAAAGTAAAGGTTTTTAGGGGTGCATCTTGGCACTCAGCCAAGACCACACTGTCACCTTCAGGGATCCCCCTTAAATACTTTTCCCTTACATCAGCCTGTTGCATATTCATAGACCCTTATGCATATCCATAAATTAGTTTACATTTTCCAGGAACTATTTGACATGACCCCTCCTTTGGTCCACCTTTTTAGGGCATGCATGTTTCTGGGCTGTGGTTTTGACTCCTTCTCCTAATCACTTCCAGTTTGGGCCTTGGTCCATGCTTTCTTCAGATGGTGAATGCTGATAGTTGGCATATCTAGGAGGTGGCCTCATCCTGTGTTTATTGGATGTTATCCCATCCAAGCAGGCATTTTAACACAAGCATAGCTATTTCACTATGCCTAAGCTTAATTGACAGTAGAAATAGAAATTATATAACAAAGTTACTTTAACATCACACATATCAAATCCATTTAAATATTTGTGAAAAGCCAATATTATAATATGTATCTGTAACAGCTGGTCTGCTCAGGCACATCCAGCATCATATTCCCTGGCCTTTCCCTGGACAAGGGGAATTTTTGCTGTCTGATACTTACACCCCAGGCTCCATCCTCCGATCCCTGGGGCAGAAGTAGACGATTGGGCTGGCAGTGTCTGGGACCACAGTGATCCTAACAGAAGGGATGGTGGAGATCCCTGTGCATGAATACCTCTGACCTTGTACCGTTCCTTTGTTCAGAAACCCCCATGAAACACCCTCCTACCCAAGATCTGGGGCAAGACCTGGCACAGTCCCTTCCTACCAGGTGTCTTTCAGGCTGTGTGTGACAATTCCAACCCGCTGAATTGCCTAGGAAGGGAGCACTGCCACACATGAGGCACCACCAGAGGTATTAGCAGGGAGATGGGGTGGGTTGAGATGGGAGAAATCCTACACCCTCCTCATAGATCCTCCAAGAGGAAAACCTGAAAATCAGGGCATCCAGCCCTGCCTCCTGTCCCTGTTGACCGGGTGTGTCAGCAGACACTGTGTCCTCCACCTGCACACCCCGGCAGCACCCTGAGCAGTGTCAGGCCCCCACACCCGCTGTCCCACAGCCCCGCCTGTGGGAAGGTCACCCCTGTTCCTAGACACTGTGCCTGAGCAGGGAGCACAGTCAGGGTTCATGGTGGGGTCAGCTGACTCACTCCATCCCTCCCTTGACGCCGGGAGCTGGAATCACCGCCCTCCATAGCCTGTGTTTATTTTCCCCGTGGGACCTTTGTGCCGGCTGGGAGCGGCCTGTTGACGTTTCGTTTCTCGCATGCCCATGGTGAGGGCGCGGTGTCACCTCTCAGGTGTCACCCCTGCCCGCCGCACCCCTGCTCAAAGGGGCAGGGCCCCGCTATTTAAGGATGCCCTACAGCCGGGAGAGCCGTGCCAGGGACGGGGATCCCGAGTGCTGCCGACGTTGCTTCTTCTGGGAGCTCTTCCACAGGTTTGGTGAATGCAGGGCAGCATGGGGGCAGTGGGAGCATGGGCACCCGTGGGTCAGGGTGCACTGTCCCCAAGGTGGGCACTGTACCCAGGCACGTGTCCCCAGTCTCTTGTGGCCCACGAGGACATGAGCTCGGCACCCAGGCTGGGCCAGTGTGGGTTTATTTCTATTAAAAATGGAAACCACATGCCTGGGCTTTGGGGGTGCATGGAGCGGGGGACAGTCGCTCTGGGAGCTGGTGCTGTCACCAAAGGGACAGGACGGTGGCCAGGGTCTGTGAGGGAATGGCATTCTGGGGGAAGCGAGCATGGTCTCTGTGCGGGGGGCAGATGTGGGACAGAGGAGACAGGTCCCAGCTGCTGGCTGGGCGATGTCTCATGGCAGGCGGTGACTAATGGTGCCTGTCCTTCCCTTTCAGATTGGAGACGACTGAGGATGTGTGACCCCAACCAAGGTGAGGGGCTGTGGGGCCAGGCAGGGCTGCAGGTACCACACAGCCATCAGGGCTTAGAGGGGAGCTCTATGCTTTGGCCTCAGACACCTCGGGGGTTTACCTGCATCCCAAAGGGGTGTGGGATGTCCTTTGTGAGGAAGACCAGAGTGGGCCCGTTGGGTGGAAGGGTGCACCAGCTTCCTGCACTGTCTGTCTGGGGAGAGCCTGTCTCTGCCTACTTACAGGTTCCTCTTCTTCCTAGGCCCACCACAACCACACCTTGCAGTGTGCCCTCCCGCCCCTCCAGGATACCCTGGTCCTTGCACAGGTCCCTACCCTGGTGGCATTGCAGTTTGCCCTGCTGCCCCTCCAGGACACCCTGGTCCTGGCAAAGGTCCCTGCCCTGGCGGCGTGGCAGTCTGCCCCCCATGCCCTGCTCCGCCTGTCCAGCACCCCCATGGGCACCCCCCGTCGGGGCATCATCCTCACGGACACCAGGAGCACCATAAGAAGCACCATGAGAAGCACCATGAGAAGCACCATAAGAAGAAGCACTGCAAGCACCATGAAGGCAAGGTAAGAGTGGAACAGCAGTGAACCCTTCCCTAATTCTGCTGCAGACCTCCTCCAGCATATCACAGCAGCAGGCCTGAGCAGCTGGGACTCTCCTCTCCTACCCTGTAGTGCCTGGAGCAAACTGCCCAAACATCAGTGGCTTTTTTTAGATGTGGAAACTYGTTAGAATAATAAATAGGCAAGAATGAGTCATATTAAGTGAGTAATTTGAAAAGCAATCCATGAAATTCCTTGAAGCCATTTAAAGTGATAGCCTGGCTTGGGGCACACTGTGCAGTGTATTAAATCCCAGGACTTTGTCCTGCTCACTTGAATGCAAGTTGTGCCTCCATAATGGACATTCACTCAGTGTCTTGCAGCAGAGGAACTGTTTGGCTCCCCCTTAAAAACAAAAAAACTCACAAAAAACCCAACAAAAAACCAAAAACCAAAAAACAAACAAACAAAAAAACCACAAAAAACCAAACCAAAACAAAACAAAAACAAACCCAAACAAAACCAAAAAAAAAAAAACCCCAGAAAAGGAGAAGCAATTCCTTGTGCTTAAATTCTGCAGAAAATACCATTCCAGGGATGGGCACCATCCTGAGCAGGTCTGAATGAGGAACAGCTAAACAAGGCCCCATTTCCAACATTGGGGGTGGGAGCATTTCTCAAACAAATCCTACCAGCAGCTCCTCTCACAGGGAAGCAGCTCTGGAAGTGATCTGCTGTGATGTTGGTCTTTGCTGGCAGAAAGCAAGACCTTTCTGGAATTTCCTTTATTGACCTTAAGAGTCTTGTAAAAAAATAATAAAAACCCTCCAGCCTTCCCACAACATGGGGCAGCCACCACAGGGTCACTAACCCATCTCAGGAATGCTGTGACAGAGGTTCCTTTCCCTGCTGTCCTAAAGTTGTTCTCTCTTCCCCAGCGCTCTGGTGGCTCAAGCAGCTCAAGCAGCAGCTCTGACTCTGACTAATGATCTGGCACGTTCCACCTGCTCCATGGTGATCAGCAAAAGATGAGGCCAAACTCCTCGTGGGAACCCCCTGCATGTCACTCCTCTCCCTCCCCCTTTTCCCTGGAGCAGTGTTTTGCTTGCTGAGTGATTTTTCTTGTGTGCAAGAGCTTGTAAATCCTTTGACCTGGAATCTCCAAGTTAATGGACAACATTTCCACCCTTTGTCTTCCGGGAAAGCCTGCTGAAAGTCATCACATGCTGTTTTCCAATCTACTGGTGTCTGTGTGTTTTTTCCTGGGCAATGATGCTGGCTGCTAACATTGATCCTGTAAACCTCCTTACATTTCATGTGAGCTTTCCTAGGTGTAGCAGAGGGAGTGGCTGGGGGATGCTGTAATTATGCGGGCTGCCATCCTCCATGCCAGGGTAATAATTTATAGGAAAAAGCTCACCATGGCGGAGGGATTCTCCCACGAACAGATGAGGAGCATGAATAGCTGGAAGTGTTCAATACCAGTGCTTGGAGCAATCTGTGTTCCTGCCCATGAGATAATCTTTCAGTTCCCTCCCAACCCAAACCATTCTGTGATTCCATGATTATCTGGATTTACCAGCTTGAAACCAGGAGAACCAGCTGCTCATTAAAAATAATTTTAAAAATCCGCACTGTTGCAGCCCAAACTGCTGCTAGGAAAGTCCAGGGTAAAGAAGCAGAAAGGGTCTGTGCACGGTATCCACAGACGTTTAATTCAGCTGCACGGTGACATGTTCGGGTCCCAGGCACACACACACGGAGGGTCCAGGTTTCTCTCTCCCCAGGGCCCGGCGTCACTCTGCTCTCGGGGCAGTACAAAGATAAGGGCCAATCAGGGAATAGGGAGGGAGTGCCTCAGGGACACAGGAACAGACATAGGAACAGGGGAAGGAGCCAATGGGGTTTTATCAGCTTTTTGAGGGAAGCTTCTTGTGTTTCCCCAACCCAGGCGATGCCCCCCAGGGTGTCCACACCCCACAACTACAGAAAAAAGAGTCTTTTTCAGGATAGGTTGGAAAAGATTTGTTTATTTTTGCAGACAGCACAATTTGAATTCAAATCTGGGCATTGCTCAGCAGATACTGGTGGGAGGAAGGTACCATGGATGCTTTGAGCATACTGGGATGACTGGGAGGCAGCTCTGGTAGCTGTCCAGTATTTTGTTGATGCTGGGAGTCATGCTGCCCCTCTCAGCTGAAATTCTGAGTGCAGTAATAGATGAGCAGGTTCTGATGAAGGGCAGAATAACAGAAGGAATCAAGGCAGGTGTGGCCCACAAGAAAATAAAGATCTTAGAGATGATTTGTGAAATTTAACATAGATAACCCCCCAAAGAAGCATCTGTGGAAGGCATCAGTACTTCTCACACCATCCTGCTGTTCCCAGCAAGGATGGGCAAGAGGCACTGAGAGATATTGAGAGTTTGAGTTATTCATTGGTCCTGCTACACTGGAAAGGTTTCTTGCATCTCTAATAAGCCCTCCTAGGATTACAGTACATACACAAGTCATGGCTTGGTGTGTGCAAGGCTTAGTGTGTGCAAAGCTTTACAGAAGTACTTCATATGGCTCTGTATCCTGCTTTGATCTGGGTTTTAATTAGCACCATAAATGTAAGATTCATCATGACGACTCTTCATCATGAAAATCATGAAAATCAATAAAGAGCTCTGGATTTTGGTTAGAAAGGAGGACCCAGAGGGCAAGTCTTCAGGGCTAGCAACCATACAGGGGGAAGAAAATACAACAGGAAGTATCAGGGGTGTGTATATCAGTGAGAGAAGGATTGTGTATGTGCCCTTCTTTTAACAAATCCACCGAATGAACCTGTCGAAGAAGCTGGGCTGGGAGAGGCTGTCATAGTCTTTCTCCCGGAAGATGGCTGCCCGGTCTCCAAGGCCAAGCTTCAGCAGGACATCCATGTCCACATCGCTCCCCAGAGCCACCACCGTGGGCATGACATCTTGCTTCTTCATGGAGTTGATGGCCTCCTCCAGGTTCTTGCTTCCCGTGATGCCGTCGGTGATGAAGACGAAGGAGAGCTCGGCATTGCGCCGGGCAAGTCGCTGCCCGTTGCCTGGGCTGAGCACGATGTTGTTGATGGCGTGGATGATGGCTGACCCGATGTTGGAGGACGAGTCCAGGTACTTGATCTGTGCCAGGGCGTCGGAGATCTCGGTGAGGTTGTGGGTCAGCGGGAAGACCACATTCTGGTCCCGCTCACTGCCGTATTGCAGCAGCGCAATCCGGGCGTTCATGTGGTCGCTGTTGCTCCGGGCCAGCGTCAGCTGCCGGGCCACATCCTCCACGAAGCGGTGGGCACTCTGGAAGTTCTGCTCCCCAATCCTTTCTGAGCCGTCCAGCAAGAAGACAACATCAACAGGGCGCTGGGTGCACTGGGCTACAGCAAGCTCTGCAGGGAGAAGAAGACAGGAGCTGGGAGAATGAGAAGACTACAGGATAATTTGGGTTGGAGTTGCCTCTGTGCATCCTTGTCCAAAGAAGGATCAGCCCAACCCCACTACCAAAGCCTGTCTTTACAGCTTGAAATGTAGGAGCTTTACTTTTGATGCCCTCAGCTACTGGGCATTTAATTAATGTTAATTCTGGGAGTGACCCTCGTGAAGTTAGACGTGTCTGTGCATTTCAGTCCCAGAATTACGCCCACTGCCCTACGTCAATTTCCAGCTCTTATTTGTGAGAGGAATATCCAGAGATTAATGGCAAGCAGCACCTGCAAACCTCTCAGTTACTTCAGGAGAGCGGTTTACTATCAGAGTTACTCTTATAAAATCATAGAATCAGAGAAATCTCAGAATGGTTTGGGTTGGAGGGAATCTTAAGGTTCATCTTGTTCCACACCCCTGCTATGGGCAGGGACACCTTCCAGTAGACCAGATTGCTCCAAGCCCAGTCTAACCATATAGAATATATGAATATATGCAGTGAATAAACTCAGAAAAAAACAAAAAGTAGAAGAAAGTAGCTATCTTTTGAGTCAGCTGGTAGGGACCATTATTTCCTCCCTTTTCTGTAGTTATGTGCATTGCATTCAGTGTTCCTCTGAGTTCCTCCTGAGCTGGCAGCAGGGCAATGCCCATAGCACTCTCAAGCAGTGGGAGTGGGTCTGAGACTGAATCTTGAAAGGGAGATTGAATTTCCACACTATGAGCSAATCCAGCCTGACAGAGCTTCCCTAGTGCTGAACAGTGCTTATGCCTGGGTTCAGCCCAGAACCAGGGAATGWCAGAATCTGAATGGTTAGAAAAGCCCTCTGAGATCCTCAAGTCTGACCATTAACTCAGCACTATTGTGTTAACCTCTAAACCATATCCCTAAGCACCACATCATGTTTTTTGAACACTTTCATGTATGATGACTCCACTGTTTCCCTGGGCAGCCTGTTTCAGTGCCTGACCACCCTTTCAGTGAAGAAATTTCCCCTAACATCCAATCTAAATCTCCCCTGGTACAACCTGAGGCCATCTCCTTTTGTCCTCTCACTTGTTACCTCCTCTCCTTTGAAGCAATTAAGGCACATACTCACCTCTGCCCAAACTTCTGTGAGAAATGTTGTGTAAAGGCACGTTGATGCTGCAGTTCCTGGTACGCAGGCACTGCTGCCACAAGGATACCTCACCTTGGCAGCACCTGCACTCCTGGTCCTCACCTGCTCTGAGCAGCCGTGGAGGGGGAAAGGCAGGAAGGAATCCCCCTTGCAACCACACAGCGCAACACCTATGTGAGGGTCTGTGAAAGCAGGTGGGAGCAGGGGCTGTGTGTCATGTTGGGGCAGCGTTAACAGCCTCCCCCAGGGCTGCCCACATGTTTTTTAAGACGACAAGAAAGCCTGAAGAACTTCTGGCTAAGCAGAGGGCAGCATCCATGGAGCTTCAGCGAGAGCACAGTGCACGTCTGATAGGAGCATTTCCCAGGCTTGCTGCTCAGCCCTCACAGCTGGAGAAGGCTGCTTTCCTTTGTTTGATAAGGTTGCCTTTACATATGAGCTATCCCAAGGGAATGTGAGGCAGCAAAGCCTTGGGTTTGTCCTGTTCAGCGTCAGGCTCTGGTTGCAGCTTGTTCCCATTTCTGAGAGGCTGAGGACCTGAGCACCCTTTTCTACAGCAAGATTCTCCTACTAACTGGAAGAGAAGCTCTCAAAGGCACCACCATTGGTTAGGCCAACCAATGTTGTCGTGCTTTTAACTGGTGCATTGGTCCTTTTCATGTGGATCATGAATGCCTGTGGCTCACAGCTGAGGATGTCTAACGCAGCAACACAAATAATCAGAAATTTATTTTTCTTTTTCATTGATTTTTCTGCCATTAGTGTGTGCAGAGCAGCCCCACACATTCACATCACCTTCCTGCTTCTTCTAAAACCTGAGGAACTTGTATTTCCTCTATTCTTTCCCAGTGTTGACAGTGGAGATGAAAGTGAAGTGGGGACTGACATCCCAGACCTTTTTGGGGTTTCCTCCTTTCCTAGCTCCTCCTGTCTTTTGGGAGGCGTGGACCATCCTTTACACAGCTCCTTGTCTTTATCATGTCCTTACTTTGCCCAAGAGCTTCACTGAAGGAACTGCTATTGTGATGAAATCCATCTGGTTTTATCAGAGGGATTAGCTAGGATTATGCTCAAAAAACCACTCCTTCACCCATTTGCCTCTAACAAGAACAAGCAGAAATACTTCTCATGCAAAGAGACATTTTCTTCCTCTCCTCACCTCTAAAGAGCTGAAGGTTTTTGAGAGGTAAAAAACTTTCTAGTGTTTTGCTAGGAATAAATGGTCACTGTGTGATGAAATTAAACAAAATCAACACCTCCTTAGTTGAAATCTTCCCCAATTCTCTCTTTGTTCAGCAAAATATTCCAGCACTGAGACCTTTTCCAATCAGTGGGGTTTGGGAGCTTTTCCTCTGGCATCATGGCTGGAGCAGCTTAACTACCCTGAGTTCAGTCCTGTATCCCTGCAGGCTAAGTCACACTAATTTTGCAGTAAAAAATCAAGAGAGAATAGGGAGTTTGGCTTTGCACAGACTATCTGGAATATGTGAATTACAACCAGAGTCAGGCAGATGCTGATCTTTTTGCTTTCACCTAAAACACACAGCATGTCATGGAAAGCCCTCAGAACTCTTTTCCCTCTATTCTGCACTGATAGCAGTAGAGTTCTCTCAGCAACTTGTCCCTGGGAGGAAAAAGTGCTGAAACCTTGGGGGAGCACAGCAGTAAGTGCAATTCCAATGGCGGAGCTCAGCAACTGGCTCCACTTTTTATACCTGGAAATATTACAGCCATATTCCTGAAGATGGCACATGTCCCTTCTGCCCATTAAATATGACATTTGCTCAGTATACTTTATTGCAATAATACCATGTCAGTCAGAGTAAGCGCTTCTACTCCTACACAAAATTCCACTACCTCTAAATAGAGCTTGAGAGCAGTAAAACTGGAGGTGGGAAGGGCAGTGGCCTGCCTGACTCTGTGCAACCAGGGGCAGCTGAGCGGATGGAGATACCAGGCCGTGTCTAAACACGCATACCTGCAGTGCAGGTGGTGGCACTGCAGTCTCTGAGCCAAAGCAGCACTGGGTGTGGATTGAGTAGGCTCTACTACATCAAGCTGGCTTTTAAACAATTCACATCAGTCAAGGAGTTTTGCTTTGGACCGCCCAGCCCCACGTGACAGAATATCTGCCTTCTGTATATGGACAGGTACATGTTGTGGATTGTGACAGAGGAAACACAAATGTACAAGCAGAGAATAGGGCCAGGGGAGACCACAAAGCTTCTGAGAGAAGCACTGCCCTGGTGACAGTGCTCCCTATAGAAAGGGAGGGTTGCTCCCTCTCCCATCCTGCTTGCTCCTTCCCTCTACATCCCCAGCTGCCCACAAGGGGGTCCACAGAGACACTGTGGTGAGCAGGGATGCACCTTGCTTAGTCAGCCTTGCAGGACCCAGAGAGAGCCTGTGGTAACTGAGAGAGAGGATGCAGAAGATGCTTTGGAGGGGTCCATAAGGACATATGGAGGAAGGCATGGGGAAAATGCATCATTAGGCTCTTGGCAAAAAAGCAGCAGACAGAGCAAGACCATTCCTTGACACTGCTAGGGAAAGCCACCATGGTGGCCAAGCTGGAGGGAACTGCTCCTTGTGTACTCCCCATCTGAGTGCAACCAAGCCATTCCACTGCCTCTGTCTCTCCTGAACTAAAAGCATCCTCCCCTGTGCTGTCCCCTCTGCCACACAGGAGCGATGAGTTCCTCCTCCACTCAGCCTCCACCTCCACGTGACTCCCAAGAGAGGTCTCAGCACAGCCCTAGCACAGTCTCTGGGTCCCCCACAATCTCACTGTGCACCATTTTGAAGGTGTCAATGAACAAGTCCATCCACTCTTGCCGCTCATTTCCAGTGGCAAACTTGGCTTTTTCGGCAGTAAAGGCCAAAGTGGCCACCAGCTGGGTGTACATGCTGGGGTCCCGGGATTCCCGCGTGGAGTTTAGGAACTGGGCGATCGAGTGTATGGTGCTGGGGAAATCTATGTTGACTCCCTCTTCCATGGGGTGGAAAATAAGTGGGTTTACACTCCCAGGGTTCCTGTCATCTGCAAGTGAGCGTCAAAAGAATATTTTCAGGGCTTGCTAGCAATGGCTGTGTCTCTGAAAGCTACCTGGCTTTCCTACTTGCACTGCACCAGAGAAGAACAGAGCTAACAAGGACAGGAAAGTAAAGACCAAAGCCAGATTTTAAATCTTTCTGCCATTTGTGTCTAAGGAACCGAGATTTGCCCTGAAATCTTTCACACATCAACTAAGTGACTCCAGTAAATTACACAGAACCTGAACTCCCTAGTTCCTACTGATCCGGCATAGGCACGATGGAGAAGCAACAGTGCTCAGGAAAAAGGCCACTTCCTTCTGCAGATGGGAATCACCCATCATGTAGCTTAGGACTGTGCTATGTGCAAACTGCCCAARTGATGCTGTAAGACAGACATCTAAGGGACAGAATTATGTGACCTCTTTGCCTGGCCCTCAGCCTCCGGGCAGTGACTGCAGTCAAAGCCATGTGGTGTCTGGGCTTGTCAGAACCCTGAGAGCCTCTGTCTGCACCTGGCTGTGCTGAATTTAACTTTGACTAAAACCCCAAAGCTCAAAGCAAAGCCTTTTGCATCAGTTAGCAAGAGCCTCTCAGGATTTCATGTGGTCTCTATGAAGCAAGTGATTAGTTCAGATTTGCTCAGCATTCGACCCTCCAGCATCCTGTTGGCACAGCAGTAACTGATGAGACACAAGGGGCTGTGCTGAAAATGGGAAGATCTCAGGTAAAGCCCTGAGGCAGCATGGTGGGAAGACAGGCTCTGTGTGGTACCTGTCGCTGCCTGTGCTCTGCTGGCATTACCCAGGCTGAAGCTGGGGCAGTTGATTTGCCCCTCCAAGCATCAGAACCACCACGCTGAGCCATGGGGCCGAGAACTGGGCTGGCTGAGCTGCCTCCCTGACCTGTCTGTCTGGTCGGTCTGCAACACACGCATTGGGGATGGACGTGCACTGGCCCACTCACATTCCTTCCGAAGGGCACCGTCCCCACTCAGAGGAACTGCATGGGAATTGGCACAAGCTCATGGGATGTTCTGAGAGAACCAGAGAAGCCCCAGGCCTTGATATGTGCCTTATGTCCTATCCCATCCAACATGTTCCCTTGTCACTAGGGAAGTATGACCACTGCACATCCTTCTAAACGATGACAGCAGCGCAGCACAGACCGGCCAGTGTGGTAGGTGGGAGGCTCCTTGCCCAAAGACTCCTGAACCTATTACGTAAAATTTCATCTACCAGACCTAGAACAACTTTTGCCCATGCTGAAAGGGCACTTTGACAGGAGGCCAACCTTACCCAGCCTCATCACTCTACCTGCCAAGTTCTCTGGGGTGCAGGTCCTGCCCCCACTTAGCCCGGTTTGTGTATGGCATGGCTTAAGCAATTAACTGAAGAGGGAACCCCCTCAGATGCCTCCTCAAGCCATTCCTGTTCTGGTATCCAGGGCTGCCAGGCACCAGCAACCAAGCCATTCCACTGTCTCTGTCTGATGTTCTCACCTTGCATCAGGAACAGGAACACACAACTGCACTACAAGGAAAGAACTGACAACTTTGCCCTGCTTTGCAGGGCTTCGATGGCCCAAGCCTGGGAGAAACACGTGTGCCACTGCTTGTGTTCCTCGGAAATGGGAAGGCTGCAAAGACCAAAACCCTTGAAGACGCCTGAGCAATCACCAGTGTGGCCTGGGGATTTCACCTCCTTGTGCACAGATTTGACGGCAAAGCTCTTCAAAGGACACAGCAGAGAAGCTCAGCATCACAGTTGCACACTATGTCCCCGTCGTGACCAGGTGCAAATACTCAAAATACCAGCAAGAGATTTTAGACAGGAATAATTATAGATTTTCTCTGGATTTCTGTGCATCCTGGGAGCAGTTTTCCTTTCCTTTGCATGGAAACAAAGGGACTTACTTAAAAATGAAATTTGATATTCTGTATAAGGCTCAGTTGAAGCTGGGGACTGCCACAAAAACACTCATGGCAAGAGAAGAGATAAAAATTGCAGAACAGGCAAAATTGTGGTCCTCTATAAACTTTGTGCATCAGCACAGAGTTCATCTATAGTATTTAAACAGACACCGAGATTCAGACAGACAGGATCTCTAGGAAGTTGGGATGCACATCTGCCCCTTAACAAGCAAAATGTGAGCCAGTATAGCTACCTTCAATCACACAGAGCACCAGAGGATCCTTACTGTATTTTTCTTTAATACAACACCCTGAGTTAATTGTTAATTAAATACAGCCAGCATTAGAGAAGACAAAGCTTTAGGTCCACTACATTGCCATTTTCCAACTAATCCCTAATATCTGCTCTGCCTGTAACTCCCAAGGAGCATTCTGCTAAAAAGGTCATGTGAGTGGGTGTTTAGCAAGGAGATTTTGACTTGAGTTTGGAGGTCAAAACCAAACTCAAGTCAAGCTCCCAGGAATTTGGATGGGGAGAAATATCAGGGATGAGCCATGCTGGTGCACTCACACAGTGCACTCATACCTACCTGTGCAGAGAACTCAGAGACAGGAAAAGAGCAGGAGATGAAACCCTGGGGCCTCTCCTCACATAAAGTAACACTATTTCCCAAACTCCCGCCTTCCAAAGGGATTGAACAGGGTTGCCCCCCCCTCCTACTCCTGAGAGTCGTGCAGTCTCCCCCCAGAGTCTGTGCAAATGGCATGAAGCTATTTGTAATGTTTACCTGTCTGACAGGGCAGCTCGGGGCAGACAACCTGTGGATCTGGAAGCAAAAGAAACAAGGAAAAATGAGCCATGTGTTGCCATCCCCTTCCACAGTTTGCACAGTAGGAGTGGCAGGACAATGTCTCTTACAGGAACACCAAAGGACTGCCCCAAAAGGTTGGTCTGTGTCTGAGGAAGGACTCTTAGTTTAGGGCTAAGGTCAGATCCCACTATGGATGACCCAGCTGCTGGCCAACTTACTGGCACACATCTCTGCCCCCTTCCCCAAACCCTAGGGCTCAAAACTCCAGCTCCATGCAAAGACAAGGACAGACCTGGGCAGAGCACATCCTCCATCTTGTCAATGAACTCCTCTGCCACTAGGTCTGAGAAGAGCCTCATCTTCTGGACTCGCTGGGGTTCATTGCAGGCAATAGAGACCAGGGTCTCACTCTGCTCCGGCTGGTCGAACATGTCGCCTATGCCGATGGTGTTGACCACCACATCTCTACCACAAAGAGCCCCGAGGTTCTTGTCGTCATCCCGGGGGTCGTAGCGCCCGTCTGTGATCACCACAGCGAACACTTGGGCCTTCTTTCTCCTGCTTTCCTTGATGAGCTTGTTGTAGGCAAACTGAAGGGCAGATGGTGTCCAGGTCCCTCCAGCGATCCACTCCAGGCGCTTCACTGCTTCCTTGAAGCTCGACAGAGAATCAATGCGCTCATCATCAAGCTTGATGGCTTCAAAAGTCCCCTCGTGACTGTACTGCACCACCCCAACACGGGCACCTGCCAAAAAAGTGTCACATTACTTGGCTTTGCATCCTTGGGAAAAAGTGGAGAGAGTCAAAGAGCTGCCCAATTGGTCTGAAAAGACATGGAAAATAACCATTGAGGTTGAAAGGATCCAAGACCTTTTTCTTTTCCCCATGCTCAACTGTGTCCCCACAGAGTCCAGACCTGTCTGTGACTTSGGGTCCTTGGCAATAGAGCCCAGCCTGCTGACCACGTTGATGACAAAATTCTTCTCCAGGGTGAAGTTGGTGTAGCCGATACTCTCGGAGCTGTCTATAACGAACATGATGTCCAGGGCACCGCAGCGCTTCTCACAGTCTGCGGAGAGTGGCAGGGGGAGGGAAACACAGGGGTCAGTGATGCTGGAAACCTTCTGGTGACCCCCTGTCCCAATGCCTCATGTGGCTGTTCCCCTTCCCTGGGGAGCGGTGATGTCAGCTCACCACAGCATCCGCACGTCTCTCGCACATAGGTCATCACATCACAGTCCTGCCAGGAAAGGGGTGCAGGGTGAATACTTCCCTCTAAACCAAAGGCTCCCCTTTCCCTTCCCACCCAGCCAGCCCTCTCCCCTCTTTCCCTGGCTGCCATGGGAAGCCACAGGCCACCAATGCCAGGCAGCAGAAGGATCTGATGTCCTATTTTGTTCTTGGGCTGTGCATGGAAAAGCCATTATTGCCCCAGGAGGAAGAGTAGCAGGGGTTACTTACAGTCAGACCAGGATCTCCTGGTGGGCCAGGGGTCCCCTGTAAGAAGAGCACAGGGATTTCAGGCACAGTTTTCCCAGGAGTTCTTTTTCTGGGAATTAGATGTCAGAGCCATCAAAAATGTGGCTTTTTGCAGAAGGGGAAGGAGAAGGGGAGAAGGCCCACTGTGAGCCAGTGGACACATCTGGCAACTGTGTCCCCTCCAACAGCATCTGCTCAGACACAATGCCATGGGACTGTACCTCAGGGCCTGCTTCACCAGGTGGACCACGCTGTCCAGGCTCTCCTCCTGGGCCAGGATCACCCTGGGGAAGAAGTAAAGAAGAGTCAAATGTTTCCTGGGCAATGTTAGTAATGCAGCCCCTGGTGTTCAGGGCCCCTCCTGACCCCCCGGTCAGCCCCAGCCCTGCTGAGCACAGTCACCAGCCTGCTACACCTGAGCTTGGGGACAGGCACCAGGCAGACAGCGGCAGTGTTATCCCCAGCATACAGGGCAGCGATGTGGGAGGGAGACACTGACCCAGGGGCAGCACAGGGAATCTGCTTACCGGCTCCCCCTTCTCTCCTTTGGTCCCTTGTACTCCTTTTGGTCCAAGCTCACCTCGTCCTCCCTGCTCGATGGAAGGAGAAACAGATCCGGCATGCAGCACATCTGGATGTGCTCAGGCAGAGGTTCTGCTGCATCACAAACACATGCCTGCCTGGCCTGGGAGAGCATCCTCTAAAACAGCAGCTCAGAGCACAGCAAACAGTGTTTATACAGGCATTAACCAAAAAAAAACCAAAAACCAAAAACAAAACACCAAAAAACCTCCCAAAAATAGAAGCTCTGCAACACATTTTTCATATGATTTCAAAAGGAGATGGACTTGGGAGATATAATCAGGCTCCAGATGCAGGGAACATCCAGGGCAGCTGCTGGCAGGTCTGGCTCCTTAGCCATTAACCCAGGGCCCTGGGAGACAACTCCGAGGCATTCCAGTCAGTACAAATAAACAGATGATGGAGACAAGCACACTCACCTTGGGTCCTGGCTGCCCCTTCTCACCCTTGTCACCCTGCAAAAGGAGAGGAGGAAGAGGTTAGCAGCTGTCCAAGACTGGCCCCACACTGTGCACCAGTGCTGTGGTGTGATGTAATAGCCTGTCTCAGTCATCCCGGTTCTTTCCCCAGGTGTCCCAATAACCTCTCCCTTACCCTCCCTTGCCCCCTGCTGAGTGCTGTCCGTCAATCTTGGCATTCCAGAAAGGGCGTGGTGTGATCGGCCAAGTTCAAAAGAGRCCTCTCAGCCCTGGGGACCTTGGGCCATCCAGGTGTCCTTTGTCCCCTGAGACTTCCCCCCCTTACCTGGTTGGTGAGATCCCTACCCCTTCCCTCCCCCTCTTCCCGGGGTTAAAAGACACAGCAACCACGTGGTTCTTGGTTCTGTTGGAGCTGTTGCTGCATTCAGAGGTCTGTGTGCCAGAAACAAAGCTCTGGATCAAACCCTCCAGCAGGACCCGTCTCCTTTTCCTTCACCATCGCCTAAAGCCTTTCCACCAGAGGTAAACCTGAGCTCCTACATGCCTGGACTTGTCCCAAGCGCCTAGCTGCAGCATCCAGCTAGCCAAAGATGTCTCTGAGGTGAAACCACCACAGCTGCCACCCTTAGKCAAGCAGCAAGGGCCAGATGAGCCCAGGCACATTCCATCCGGCTATATTGGTATTTAATTCCAATACACCAGTATACCCAAAGATTGCAGTGAGGGGCAAAAAGCTGAAAAGCAGTTGTAGCTTCAGGCTGATGCTTGAGAGACCATCACCATGATTGGAACTGGGGTCCCCAGCACCTGATGGACTGTGACCAGGTTCAGTCCTGGTATTGAACGCCCTTTCTCCTTCACAGGCTCCACACATCTGTGACCCTGAGCATTTTTCTTCCTCCTTCCCTGTTTTCTCAGTTGGTTCAGATCCAACAGCAATGTCCACTCAAACAGATCTCCTCACGTGCTGGATGAAGAATATGTACCTGAGGTCCTCTGGGTCCAGGGTAGCTAAAGCCAGGCCTGCCTCTGTCACCCTTTGGTAAAAAAAAAAGACTTGTGAGGTACCAAACCTGGCCCTTCTGACCTGCTCCTGTCTGTGACAGTTACAGCCATTTTCATCTTCTCTGGGTGTGAGACACCACCAGGAGCCAAGGCTTCTGAAGCTGGGAATAGCTTTGGAATAGCTTTGCAGAGCAAGGATTTGGAGGGTCTTGGGGATGCCACATGCCAAGGATGCCCCTGAGTTTGCTCTGAGTGAGGAGTGTAATCAGAGCTCCTTGGTCAGATAAAGACCTGCATCTCTGCCCCATAGGGAGGCTCAGGTCTGATTCTGTTTATGAGGCATACAAGTTTCTGCTGTGAAAACTGCCTACTTTTTTTTTCTTTTTAATAATAAATAAGCAAATAAGCCTTTCCAAATGTAGGGGTTTATTCATGAGCTTTACCTTTGGTCCTGGTGGTCCAGCATCACCTCTTGGGCCCAAGTCACCAGGGTCCCCACGTGATCCCTGCAGGACAGATTTAGGGAGAAGGCAGGAAGTGAGTGAGGATGTTCCCTGCTGCCCCCCAGCACACAAGGGACCGTGCTGGAGAAACTAGCTCTCAAGATGATGCTGCAGGACCATCTCTCTTGCGGGTGAGTTTACTGTGGCAGTGACTGTCTCAGCAGTGGGGGTCCCATGTCCTATAGAGCCACCTGGATGTCACAGCACAACTGCCACAGTGGCATGAGGGACTAAGCACAGACCCAGGACAAACAGGTGCTTGTGGAGTCCCATCCTCTTTCTCCCCAGTGACCCACCCGTTCCAGAGATCCCTTCCACATTGTCATGGGAACACTTGATTTTGGAGTCTCCCTGAGAGAAGGTCRTGCAGGTTCTCCTTGGGAGTGACAGTGCAGGCAGCTTGTGTCAGCAGGGCAAGTTCTCACCACAGAAGGAGGGCATGGTCACACACATGCCCAAGTGTGACTTACTATCCTGCCTGGCTCTCCCACAGCACCTGAAGGGCCTCGAGGTCCTGGTAGTCCTTGTTCTCCCTGAAGAGCAAAGAAAGACAGAAGAACACACAGTGCATGAGGAGGAAAGCCAGGCAAGCTGCCCTGGATGGCACCAATGCTCCCCCTTCCTCTTGGCTGTCACCAAGCCTTGCTCCATGCTTACCCTGGCTCCTTTGTTTCCAACCTCACCGGGCAGACCACGATTACCCTCTGGACCAGGATCTCCCTGTGAGAAGGGAAAKATATTCCTGGTCAGGGATGTCCAATGCTAGTGCATGGCAGTGCTTCATGATGCCCTTCTCAAACCCGGTGTTTCTTGGTTTGAAACAATGTCAGGGCAGTTTGACCTCTGAATGTGTCTCTCAGCCTTGAGTTTTGCTGCCCTTCATCCCCTCTCTGGACTAAACCCTGGAGGAGGAGGCTGTACCTGGTGCCAGTAGCACAGTGGGAGCAAGCACAGTGGGATCTGCATTCCCAGCTCTGGTGCTGCACGGATGCTGAATGGACACTGCATGGCTGGGCCGTAGCACATCACACACTCCCCAGTCCTATACATTTGGGGCTTATTTGCAATAATCTGGGCAGTTGCTTCACTCACCCTTTCTCCTGTGCCTCCGGGAGTGCCTTTGCTGCCTTTCGTCCCTGGATCTCCACGTCGCCCCTTGGCAGACACAGAAGTCACATGAATGGGGTGAAATGGGGTGAAAGGATGGATGTCACCTGGGCAGTGATCCCGGGCTGCCCTCCCTCCTCCCTCTGAGATGTACACCTGCCTGCTGAGGAGGTGAGTTCCCAGCAGCAGGGGAGCAGGGATGCCCATGCTTCCTTTTGGGAAGCAACAGCCAGGTGTGTTTCACCACAGTGACCACAAACATACCTGGTTCATTCCCTCATGTTAAAGACTATTATTTATTTCCAGCTCATCCAGTGTTGCTTTCCCCACTGGATCTTGCACAAGGGGACAGGCTGGCTGGGCTCTGGCCCCTTGGTGCTGGTGGAGCTGTGCCAGGGATCATCCTTTCCAACCCACTCCCCAAAACTTGCAGTGCCCCATCATATTAACTTGGGTCTGTATGACACCACTGATATGTGACACTGCCCTTTTCACAGAGCTCTGCCATAATGACCACCAGATCCGGACTCTTTGAGATCCTTCAAGAAGCCAGAGGTTTGGGGAACTTGCCAGGGTACAACCAAAGTGTCCCTGAGCATCCACAGAGGCCAGGGCTGTGCGGTTATGTGGGAACACAGGATGCTTCTCTAAGGTGTACGGTTAACATCAAACTTAGGATTATGGGAGTTCTGCTCTGTGAGGATGGGAGAGACAAGGAGATCAGCATCTGCACATCTTTTGGGATGCACAAAGCAGGACAGGGGAGTTTCTCAGCACTCATCCATTAAACTGCCTCAGGTTCCTGCAGTGTGCCCAATGTCCAGAGATCTATTCAGCCACTTACAGCCTCTCCTTTGGGTCCAGGAGGTCCCACTTCACCTTTCCTTCCCTTGGTTCCAGCAGGCCCTTGAGCTCCAGGGTTGCCTGGAAGTCCCTTGCAGAAGAAAAAGAAAYACAGTTTGTTGGAAGAGAGGTCAAGGTGTGCACACACCTCCCGTTTTTATCCCGTGTCAAGCAGTCCTCCTCGAGCAGAAATGTGTATGAGCACCCAGTTCTGCTTCCACACACCTAGCATGCCCACATGACATAAGCAGGGGGTCCAGCCTTGGAGCAGAGTAAGGCTTGTCAACTGTTCCTTACAGCATCTGTCCAGTCCTGCCCAAAGGCAGAGGGGCTGTGGCTGTTCCATCCCTGGAAGTGTTCCAGGTCAGGCTGGACAGGGCTTGGAGCAACCTGGGCTAGTGGAAGGTGTCCCTGCCCATGGCAGGGGGTGGGACTGGATGAGCTTTAATGTCCCTTGCAGCCCAAACCATTCTGTGATTTTATGAACAGACCACAGTAAAACCCTGGAGACATTTGAATGCAGCATGAACCTACCGGGCTTCCTTTTTCTCCTGGGGGCCCCAGGGGTCCACTGCGACCAGGCCGGCCAGGATCCCCCTGAAAGAGCCAGAGAGCCAATGGTCATTGCCTGCCTCACCAGCACACTGTACCACAAGTAGCCCAAGGAGCAAGGCCCTTCCCTCAGTGCCTGTGCCTGGTGATGAAATCCAGACCCCAAAGCCTGTGAGCTCCATAAGCAGTAAAGGATTTAGGATATATATATAAAAATACGGGGAATGGTGTTTAGCTGTCCCCACTGGCTGCCTCTGCCCACACTCTGCTGTCTGTCCAGAGCACTTGTACCTTTATGCCTGCATCTCCTCTTTCTCCTTGGTCTCCTGCATCTCCTGGGTAGCCATCAGGGCCCTGGGGAGGGAAATGACAAAGAACCACGCACTTCACATTGGGAACACGTCCATGCAGAATAAATCAAATAAAACTTTCTAATCAAATAACATTTCTAAGCCAGCGCTTAGAAAGTTGCTCTAGAGGCTAAAGTCATTTTTGCTTGTTGCTAATGYTCATGAAAGGGGCAATTCCTCCTCCCTATGTGGAGGGAAGGGACACTGGGGGCTCCCAGCTTGCTTGTCCATGGAAAGGAGGCACAGAAAATCAAACCATGGTCTCCATTCCAGGGATCCCAGGTCTGGGATCAGATTATACAGTCAGTAGGAAAATGGGCCAGTAACCTCTCACTGGCCACCCTCCTACCTATGTAYCACTCAGCAGCTACATAACTGAAGTGCTGGTGAAAGAGTAAAGCATTCCTACCTTGTCACCAGGGTCACCCTTGCATCCTGGTGGTCCAATTCTCCCCAGCCTGCCCTGGAGAGATTACATTCAAAAGGAAAAGACTGAGAAGTTATAGGTGGCTGAAGGGAAAACACAGCTTTTCTTGCTGACATTAACAATGTTAATAATGTTAGCATCATCCGCTGACCTTATCTATCAACAAGAGAATAAACAGCAAGTGTATTCCTTGAACATGGAGAAAAGTGGAGGAGAAGAAAGCGGACTAAAGGAAATCAGGCAGGCTCATCCCATGAGTGTACCCTGAGAGATGGGAATGTCCCTTGAGGCTGGATTTGGCGGTCACTCATGCTCAGGGTTGTGCTGCTCCTCTTTCATGCCTCCCCTGTCAGAGCAGCTTAGGTGTGCAGCAACCACTCTGTCTGACAGACACCCTGAGAGAAGGGGCTGCCTCACCCTGTGTCCCAGAACAGCTCTGTCACTGAGACAGTCCAGTGCTGAGTGTGCTGAGACAGCTCTGGACAGGGGCTGGGGGCAGCTGAAGGGCTTTAGTGTTTTAGAGTGGGGAGGAGTGAAGGATGTTTTAGAGCTTCAGCAGTGCTTGAGGAGTGGGAAGAACTGTTATTACCCAAAGATACACTGGGGGCTGGGTATAGGAAACTGAGCAAAGCCAGGGTGTGCTGGCCAGTGGATAAAGCCAGGGACTTTGCTGTGAGACCTTTGAATTTGTCTTTAGGGCTTTAACACTAAATATAAGCTGTGGTTTAGAGATGAAGTGACAAACTGCCCTGAAAACCAAATTTCTGTGAAGCTTTCTGTGTCCGTGTCCTGTAGGGCTCACTAACAATCAGGATAAGGTATCTACACCCAAATTACCTGGCCTTATCACCTTCTCAGCAGGAGCACAGACTGGGTCACGTCCTGCAGAGAGCTTGCTGACCAAGGGACACACTTAATGGCATGGAGATGTGGGGGGGATTTAGGCTGGATATTAGGAAAAGGTTCTTCCCCCAGAGGGTGGTGGGGCACTGGACAGGCTCCCCAGGGAAGTGATCACATCCCCAGTCCTGCCACAGCTCAAGGAGAGTTTGGACAACCCTCTCAGGCACAGGGTGGGATTGTTGGGGTGTCCTGTTGAATTGGACTTGATCTTTGTGGGTCCCTTCCAACTCAGCATATTCTGACATTCATTCCTGTGACCTGAATTATTTCATGCATTTCTACAGGACATGCAGAATAATGTACAGATAAGTTCACAGGAACCTCAGCTGGAACAGAAAGCCAGCATGTGGGAGAGAAGAAACTAAAGAGCCTGTGGGAATKAGAGAGGGTAAAGAAACGGAACAGTGGCAGCAACATTACAGAGTGCTCCCAGTGCTCCCAGTTACCTTCTGTCCATCTGTGCCATTCCTTCCTGCCAAGCCAGGGGCACCCTTGGATCATGGAAAAAAAAAAAAAAAAAAAAAAAAAAGAGGTATCTGTTAACACACAGTCCAAGGGTTTGGGAGCTGGAAATAAGTGCAAGTTAGAAAATGTTCTTTCTTACCCTCCGTCCGTCAGATCCAATTTCTCCCTGGGAGAAGACGACGACAGGAAGTCAGACACTGCCTGCATCCCCCACCACCCCGCCTCCCCCTTCAGTCCCCATCCCCACCACCTGCCTCTCGCCCTCCATTTACATCCTAAACCCATTCCCACTTCACCAGACCGTGATCAAAGCCTGAAGGAGGAGACAGGCTTTGCGATGCCCTTGGAAATTCCTCCCCAAGCCCACAATTACATGTTAATAGAGTTGCTATCCTTCCCCATCACAGCTAATCTCTCCTCTGTGCATCAGAAAGGAGCGTGGTCCCTGCCAAGTGCCAGACAGCCATTCCATCTCTTCTTTCTCACCTTCTCTCCTTTCAGCCCTGGGACCCCCTGGACAAAGGAAAAAAACAAAACCATGTGTTAGTGCCTGGGCAGTCAGCAGGAGCTGAGCATAGAGGTCTGGGGTGGGAAATGGGCAGGTGTGAGGGAGAAGCAAAGTTTCCCTTGCTTTACCAAAAATCAGGGAATGCAAAGAGCTCAGCCATCAGCTATGTGATTCTTACCTTGGGACCAGGGTATCCAATCGGACCTTCAATACCTGGGTCGCCCTTCGGGGAGGAAGGCATGGAGAGTTAGCTTGAGGTCATCAGAGATGTAGCAAACTGAGGGGAGGATTTTCCACAACTCACCTGTCGTCCCTTCAGCCCCGGGGAACCTGGCTCACCCATGTTCCCCTTTGCACCCTAAGGAAAAGAAAAACCCAGCGTAAGTCCAGGCTTGGTGCTGACTGAGAAAATGGCAGTTTCTAGGAGATCAGAGCACATAGAGCAGGAGCAGGAGAGTGGGACACCCTTGTGCATGTGAGAGCTCTGCTCTGAGAGTGGAGAACTCAGTGACAACTGCTGCCTCAGTCCTGGTGTCCTCAGGGGCTCAGTGTCTCTCTGCAAGGCTGGCAGTGCGTCAGCCTCAGCACAGACATGGGCACATCAGTGTTGGCTGTGTCTCCAAGGGCCAAGAGAGATGCTGGGGGATATTTCCCAGCTGGGTGCTACCTGAGAAGGCAGCTGAGGTGATGTGAGGTGAGGTCTAGGGCATCCTGCAGTGGTTGTGGCAGGCAGGGGCATTATTMCCTTTCCCACAGCTAAGTGCCCTTCCCACTTACCTTCTGCCCTCGGTATCCCTTGGGACCAGGTGGCCCTGCAATCTCCAGGCAGCTCATCTTGTAGCACTGAAATAGAAGAAATTAAACTGAGGTACTGATAGTGTGCATCCCAAACTCAGCTCAGCTCTGCACCCACAGCTCTCCACATTCCTCTCCCCATCAACTCAGGGCTAAAATCTATTGGATCAGGGCTGAAGCAGCAACAAGCACACAAAGAAGTGCTGCACGTAAATAAAGAGTGGAAAGTTGCCATGAGCATGTTCATTATAGCTTGGCTCTGGGCCCAGACTGGAAGAACAAGACTGCCAAGTGTTAGAGGTGGTGGGGGCTTGCTCATCTGTGGTCATCATGGGACTGGCATGTTCTTTGGAGCATCCCCTGCACAACCTCTGTGTGCCAAACCGTGCCCCTGTGGCACCAGCAGGGCAGGAGCTTCAGCAGGGGCACCATTTACGTAATGTGTCTCCAAAATGAAGAAATGAGTCTATTGCACAGACCAGAACCCACTGCAGGTGAGGGGGAGGCAGGGAGTGAGTCCAGTGTGCCATTACAACACCTGGATAAGGGAATGTGTCTCTCGACTCTGCAGGTGGGCAGGGACYCATCCCAGGCACGTCCATGCTGTTCTGGGGTGTGAGCTGGTCTGCTCCACTTGGGGCAAATTAAACCTGTCATGTGGCAAAGACACAGAGATGCTGCTCACTCACCTCGCCGTAGGCTTCGTGTTTCTGTAAAGGAGAGAACAGGAGGAAGAAGATCAGTTGAGGTGCTCAGTCCCATGGGGGAGACAGCAGCTCACCCTTGGAGGGCAGTGTGGTGGTAAGGGAAAGGAGGTGGTAAAGGTCCCCTGGCTGTAAAGATGCCCTCTGAAGAGCCCCTGATTAACAGTGCCTCACAGCTGGAGTCTCAAGGACGATGCTGATGGTGAGCATGTGTCTCAGTATGGCACACTTTTCCACATGCCTCTGGATGGGGAGCAGGCTGGGGTATGGCCTGGTCTTCAGCAAGAGCCAGGACTAGGGTGACAGCCTGCGCAGACATGCTGGGAAACGGAGACACAAACCAAGGCATCCTGGCTAACTACCAGAAAAAAGCTGTACTTTCCCTACAAAAGGTTATCTCCAAAAGCCAACAGAAGGGAAAGCATCTCCCATCTGTGAACTGCTCCTCTTGTGCCCCCTGTTCCCCTCCTTGCACCTACCATAGCCTGGATGATCCTGTCGATGGTGTTGACATCGATCTCCAGGGTGTCCCTCTGGGTGATGGCGTAGTTGTTGCGGTACAGCTCGTGCGGCAGGTTGGCAATCTCCCGCAGACCCTGCTCGTACACCTTCTCGCTGGGGGCCACCGCGAACAGCTTGATGCCCATGTCTCGTGCCCTCTCAGCCTGCATCTTCATCCCCCCACAGGGGCTGCCTGTTACATGGCCATCGGTGATGACCACCGCGAAGTTCACACCGTTGGCCATCTGGGTCTGGATCTGCTGGGTCATGTTGGAGATTGCACAGTCTGTGAAGGTGCCCCGGCCCAGGTAATTAATGGCAGACAGCCTGGGCAGGTAAATGTCTTTGCTGCTTGTCAAAGGGCTGTAAATTTCTACCACATCTGAGTAATGGAGCCCACCAAACTGCCAGGTGATGTAGACTTGATTCTGGTAGAGCTCGCTCTCCAGTTTATCGATGAACATGGGGATGAAGCGCTTTATTTGGTCCACGAGACTCTGGATGGGCACAGTCTGCAGAGCCACGCTCTCTGAGGTGTCAATGATGAAGTAGACATTGATGGGGCAGTTCCTCTTTTCTGCATGGGAACATTTATTCAGACCATGTCAGAGCACTTCATGCACCCCCTTTGCTGTCCCCCAGACACTTGGACCAAATGTGATGCCGGGAAATGCACAAGTCCCACCTAGCTCTAGAAGTGACACTTGTGTTTGGGTCAGACGGTTCCCCAGTGACCAGGACTTCTAAGATCTGCTATAGAATCACAGAATAATTAAGGTTGGAAAAGACATCTAAGATTATCAAGTCCAACCATTAATCCAGCACTGCTCAGCACTAAATCAATCTTGAAAATCCTGCTTTTTTTGGTAAGAGTCCGGCTGGACCCGTAAATCACCTCTGCARTGTGATTGAAAAATGAGGAAATCACCAGATTTAAAGTGAACAATTTTCTGGCATCAGATAGAGAGCTGACTGCTGGCGACTGACTGGTGATTGTTACTGCATCGGCTGGGAGAGACCACCACTGGCAGACCCCCAGCTCTTTCCATCTCTAGCTCTCTGCACACCAAAGCAAACATGGAAATGTGATTTTGGGTGGAGGACAGTGTTCCCCAGAGATGGATTGTTACCACAGGAGTGCAAAGGGCCAGGGGAGGTGGAATGTCCCACTATCAGTTCCTGGCAAGCAGGTTCTACAACTGAGCATTGTTTTTGTTAAAATTGCTGCCAACTAAGGTGACGCAAATTATTTGGTTAATACCTGCACAGGAGGTAGGACTGACATCTCCACCATCCACATCAAGCTGAGCAGCATGGAGAGGAACTAGAGCCACACAAAGGAGAGTGGGAAACAAGACTTGTCTAAACATCTCAGCAGCCCCTCAGGATATTCAGATGCCTGTGGAAAAACACAGGTTACATGTTTAACATGATGCACAATCTCCTGACTCTGCTGGCATGACACTAAGCCAGCCTATGCTCCCTGTAAATGCTCCCTTTCACTCCCCACGGAGTGAAAGGACAAATAAAAAAAATCTCTTGAAGAAATGCACATCTTCAGTGCTCAACCCATCACCATGCCTCCAAGGCCCAGCTGCATTTGGAGTTTATTTCATGTAGGGTTATGACAACTTAAAGCAGCAGAAGAGTTAGAGATCTGGTC
The DNA here is from genome assembly GCA_014549065.1 of Cardinalis cardinalis. NCBI lineage: Eukaryota > Metazoa > Chordata > Aves > Passeriformes > Cardinalidae > Cardinalis > Cardinalis cardinalis. Next base: position 173,223 of record JACDOX010000522.1, on the reverse strand, counting down.
TGAAAAGTTCTTAGGAATCTATGGAAGTGTTGAAAGGTACATATGATTCGAAAGGATATTCTCAGGCAACATTCAAGCAACACTTGTCATCATCGTGGAATATGGAGGAAGGGAAGATGCTCAGCTTTGCTTCTAGGGGACCCCAGAACCAACCAACATGGCCCTGTGGTGGCCCAGAGATGTTTCTCTGCATGGTAGCCAACTCAACACTAACCAGTAAGGGGCATGTGGGATGTCTGTTATGAAAAAAGGCCTGAATCCAGGGCAAAAAGACAGTTTCTTTCTTGAATGTTTTGGGGGTTTTTTTTTGGTAACTTTTGGAAGAGTCCAAGGCTTGAAGGGACACTGAGCATGCATTTGGTGGTAATGGCAATGCAGGGGGAGGGCAAATGAGCAATGCAGCTGAGTTCTGCCGCAGCTGACTGAGGAACAGCATTACTGAAGAATACAGGCAACTCAGCCCTCCCTGGCTTCCCTTGAGACCGCTCTCCACATGGTGCCCTAGCTCTTGCCTGGTGGGACATGTCCCCTTCCAGTTTATAGCGCCAGCTGCAGTGCACCACAGGATTCTGCAAACTGGTTTATGCTGGAAAGGTAGGTGTCAGTGCTGCTGAGACCCTGCAACAGTGACAGCCCTCCTCCACACTAGGGCTTGTGCTTATGAAAGAATTTGGATTCTTCAGTCTAGAAAAGGAAAGGCCCTGGGGTGACCTTACAGCACTGGCTGGGACCAAAAGGGTCAACAAGAGAGCTGGAGAGGGACTTTGGACAAGAGCCTGGAGTGATAGGACAAGGGGGAATGGCTTCCCATTGCCAGAGGTCAGGGTTATGTGGTGTATTGGGAAGAAATTGCTCCCTGTGAGGGTAGGGAGGCCCTGGCACAGGTTGCCAAGAGAAGCTGTGGCTGCCCCATCCCTGAAAGTGTCCAAGGCCAGACTGGATGGGGCTTGGGGAAACCTGGTTTAGTAGAAGGTGCCCCTGCCCATGGCAGGGAATGGGATGGGATGGTATTTCAGGTCCCTTCCAACCCAAACCATTCTATGATTCTATGATGTCCCACTCAAGTCAGTGTGGCTAAACTTCCATTGTGCTGCAGAGAATAAGAGGGGTATGGCAGGGATAAAACGCTTTCATGCTAAATGGGCGTTTTAGCTAAGATCAAGATTTCACCTCTCTAAGCCTACTGCAGGCTTTCCTTGTTTTGTTTGCCCCTCATAAAACAGAGCTGCAGGAGATCCTGGTCTTTTGTAGGGCACAACAGCTTCGAGCCTTCAGACAGCACCATTTTAAAGCCAGCCTTTAGCTGAGGAAGATGGAGACAACTTTTGGAGAGGCTGGGAGCACTGAGGGCTTTGGCCAAGTGTCTGACTCATCACTGCATGCTGAGTTTAACCACCTCCCTCTCTCCCTCCTTCTTTCCCTCTGTGTGTGTGGGTGGGAAGGCACTGTAGAGCAGAGCAGYTGGCCTGCACAGGCAGCCAGGGCCAGCTCTGGCACAGGACAGCTCCTGCCCAGAGCCCCTGGGGCCTGGGACTGGGTCAGTGAAGCACCACAGCCTTGGACTCTCCATGGGCGGAACAACAAGGCAGGAAAGCGACTCCTGAAAACACAAGACACAACTCACTTCCCTGGGATCCTCTTGCACTGTCTCCTCTATCCCACTCTGCACCTTGAGCTCTGTTAGTCTCCTGCTCTCCCAGCTTCCCACCTGGTATTAAGCCCCTGGATACACGGCGGGGGGCTGTTGGGAGCTCCAGTACCCACCTCAGGGGCATCCAAGGCTGGGGTGGGCGATGTTGCCCATTTTGTCATCCTCAGAGCACCACCAGCTGTTGTGACGTTCTTGCAAACCTCGTAACATTTGATATTTGACTTAAAATCCCACCTGCCACTGAAAGATGCTGAGATGGAAATCTCAGATTTCACCAGTATTTCAGACTAACTGTTTTCTGTATGTTGAATGCAATTTTTGAACACAGTTCAAAAAACTAATGCAAAGAGCAAATTGGGAGCTGACTCATAATGCCTGAACACTTGGGTCTACCCATCCTATTCTTCCTTGACTTTTCTCTCTGCCAGAGCAGGACCTTTGTTCCTATGAGGCCTTCTCTCAGTATTTGTATTTTTGAGTGTATCACCTCCTTCACCCTGCACACAAGGGAAAAACAGTAGGGAATCTCAAGCAGTGGATCCTCTGAAAAATTTTTGAGGGCACTGTGTTGCACCATTCTCCCTGAATGAGGGTCTGTGCTCCTACCTCAGGTGCAGAGAAATGCATAGTCTTTGCTGGTCCCACACGGAGATCCCAGGCGACCTGGCTGTTACGCGCATAACTGAAAATATGTGGATTTATCTAGACAGAGCCCTGCAAAAGAGTGGCCTTGCAGGAGGACCCAAGTTCTCTGCTTGCTTCTCTTCCAACATGAGCAACTGAACCAAAAGTGATTTTATGGCAAACAATTCACTTGCAGTGGCTCAAATGTGCAAATTGTATCTGGTTATTTTTGCTCTCATATCTTAGTGCAAATCCCAAGTAATACTTTGAGCAGATCCCAGTGCAGTGGAAATGTCACCTCATGCACCTGGCCAGGCAGAGTCATGGTCTGCTTTATCCTATACATTGATATTCCTGAAGGTCCCCCTGGTGCACTGTGTATGTCTCCTCCAACACCAGAACACCCATTGTAACTGACCAAACTGCTCCCCAAATTCCCAAAAACYGAGATGCTCTGCTGTCTAAATTAACACTGCCTTCAAGGAACTTATCTAAAGCCAGATACATTTAAAGCCACATAAATTGCATTCCTCTCAAGAATGGAGAGTTATGCTGGCTGTGCTAAAATATTCAGAATAAAGTTTGAAGCCTCCCTGCTGCTCAGTCCCAGCATTTTCCGTGGCCATGCCCAGCATGCAATGCCTCACTCGTGCATGCAGCATTTTCTCCACTCAGATGTTTGATAAAKGAAACTAGAAAAGAAAAATATGTCCCATTTGGAACAAAACTCTTTTAAATGTACCTCCTCTTCCTTCCCGTTTGTGTGCCTGTGGTTTACACGCTGCACAAGGAGGGAATTTCAGTGCTGGTTGCAGCCACTATGCAAACTTGCGTTGTAATTTTCATCCCTGGGCAGGGCACCCACGGGAGACGTCTCAGCTACAGACTTCAGATCTTCTCCAGGTATTCCATATAATTATCCAGGGATATCAGCCAGGGAAAGCCTGGTCTGCAGGAAGGCTGAGGGGAGCAAACCCCTGCCACCAAGTGCAATGAATTCCCAGGCATTCCTAAATGCGCTGCCACCTCCCAAAATAGATGAGCTTGTGCTGATGCAATTCAGCAAAAATAAGAGACAGGGACCACAGATGAGTCTAAATCATATCTTCTGAAATCCCAAAACTGAAGTGGATATCACACAGCAGAGCAGTTCTCTGCCCTGCTCCTATTGCTTCACTGTTACTGCTGAACTAATCCACCCCCTTCAACTGAGGGATTTTCTAGACCTSTGGCCCTGGCAGTTTGTGGCCCACACTACTTACACCTGGAAAAAAAACCCAAAACCTTGGGAAAACACCCAAACTAGCCAAGACCTGAAAGCAAAGGAAAAATTTATATTCTCTTATAGCAGTTACTGTCTAAATGTGAAATAGGCACCTTGCTGGAAAGCCAGTAAGCAGCAGCAGGCACAGGCTGAAATTTCAGACGGATTTATGTAATTCCCGACTGGAGCTCCGCCAGTAAGTAGCCACAGAACCCCTGTACTCGGAGTGAAAAAGTCTGCCTACCTGGAAAATTAGGTCATCAAAACTTCGCCCCCAAATCCCTCGGCAAGGTAAGGAAAAAGGGCTCTGTGGAGTGGCCGGTGTCAGGACGGCTCCCGCATCCCCGGCTGGAGGGTGGCTCCGGGCTCTGGGCGCTGGGATGTGCGGGATGAGTGACCGGGAGGAGCAGCGGAGGCGTCTCCAGCCCAGTCCCGCTATTCCCCGGCCGCCTGGAACTGCCCTCTGAGTTCCTCCTCCTCYAGAATCGGCACTGTCGTTTGCAGTAGCTCCGGACATCCACGGAGAGTCACTGTGGGTCTACCGAGACCTGGCAGGGTCCCCTCCCCTCCGCTCCCACGCGGCTCGGGGCGGGCTGGGTCGAGGTTGTCCCTTCTGGAGCTGAAGGCATCTTTGTTTGGCGCGAACTGGAAGAAGTCTGATTTTTCCATGATGAGAGGCCCCTTTTCGGAGTTGGCATTGCTGCCCCACATCTTTATTTATACCATCAAATAGTCTTGCTCTTTCTTCCCCCCTGCTGTCCTGCTCCTCTTTCCATCCTTGTAACGCGCCCTGAGTGGAACAAATGAAAACAAGAACATTTCAAAAAAGAGCAGCTTGCCCAGAATCGCGGAATCATTGCCCTTGCAAATATGCAAGTCTTCCTCAGAGCTAGCCAAGACTGAGTATTTCCATTAATTAATTTCTGGATTTGGGTTCATAGAATCATGGAATCAGGGAGTATCCTGAGTTGGAAGGGGCTCACAAGGATCATTGAGTCCAGAACCTGGCCCTACACAGAACAGCACCAAAAATCACACCATGTGCCCAAAAGCATTGTCCAAGCACTCCTTGAGCTCAAAGACTCTGTTGCTGTAGTATTTTAAAAATTACTTTTAAATTCACAATGTATTTTTAGCTCTGCTAAATGAAAAATAAGGGCAAATGTCTGAACAAAAAATATGGAGAACAGCAATGACTTTCAGGAACACAGCCTGTTGTTCCTTGACCTATAATTTTGTTTTAAAGAGCAAAGGAAGGACTTTGTGAGGCTGTTGCTTTCCAGGGACCCTCCTGAAGCTCTGAATGGGTTGGTCCCTTTTCTTTTGGAGCTTCTTTAGTGGAGAGGAAGGGTCCAGCTTTTGCTGGCAGTGATTTACCAGACAGCACCTGAGATGTCTGAGCAAACCATCCACCTGCCAGTGATCCAGTGCATATGTCACATCCCAGGCCATTTGTTTTTCCTGCTTTGCTGCCGTGTCCAAGATCTGTTATGTCCATGGGTACCTATCAATGCTGCTTCTAATCCATTCAATGCAGCTTTTTCTAAGTGAACCTGCCCCTGCAGAAACTGTTTCTCCAGCAAGAAGCTTTATCACAAACAGCTGGACAGCACATCTGTCCCTTGCAGTGCTGGTGAGTGCTTGGAGAGGAGCAGACCACAGACCCACACCTCCACATCTTCTCTTCCTCCTCCCAGACTGGCAAGTCTTGTTTTTTTACTGAAATTTCTTGACCAAAGGACCTACCTTTAATTTTCTATGTGTGCGTCTTGAACTTTCTCATGTCAAATCAATACCTTTCCTTGCAACTTGATATGACAAAATGCCTTGTCCCTGAAAGGATTCCTGTATATTTTGCAGAACAGTTCCCTGCTGTACACCTTCCCTCAATAAAAAGGCAATCTTGGTATGTTTCGCCTGCCTATATATTCATTTGCATGACATTTGTAGGAATATTGTCATCTTCACAGCTCTGTCATATATGGGCACACCTGGCAAGTTCTTGTCTTAAGCTGGGGCAGTCTGACACACAGGCACATTAAAGTGGTGGAAAACGGGACAAAATAACCTCAAAACATCCTGCTGCCTTTTTTCGTGTGTGGGAGCGGGAGGTTGCGTGTGGGTTTTGTGGGGGTTTTTTTTGCTTGTTTGTTTGTTGGTTTGGTTTTTTGTTTGTGGGGTGGTTTTTTTTGTTTGGTTGGTTTTTGGGGTTTTTTTAGAGTTTAGAGAACATTAGTTCTTTTAGAACTGATGTTAAAGGCTTGAGATAGTTTTCTCTAATTGAGGGTTTTTTTCTTAAGAATGGGCTGAGGACATAAGAAGTTCTGAAGGGAAATGGGTGTGGTCTCTTTAGCTCCTTTTCCTAACCCTCAAATAAATTTCCCTTCTTTTTTCCTCCTTTTAGTGGAACTGCAGATTTCATGGAAAGATATTTTGCAGAGAATGTGCATGGATATGGATCAGTTACCTTCTATGTTGGACTTGGTGACTTTGGAATTCTTTTCCAGCCTTAATGATTCTATGATTCTATCTGACTTGCAAATTATTATTGCACCTCACAGAACTGAACTGAACAGATACTGAGTATTCCACTATATTTAAAATGGAGAGAGAGGAAATTGTGGAAGATGAAGGGTAGAAAGAAAGACAAAACTTGCTTATCTGCTCTCGTCTACAATTGACTCCATGGAATTCGAAGTAAGGCACAGATGGCTACTATTTCTTTTACATCCCCTTGTAGACTGAAATGTGTTTTATGGTTTGTTTAGTTGTTCATTTATAAACTGTGTATCTGCTCCTTTTTTTTTTCCTTTTTTTACCTGACTTGTAGCCCCCAATAACATCTGAACACCCCATTTCAAACATGCGTGTGCACGTGGTTCTCTGGAAAGCAGCTACTGTAGTGCCTTTGTGTCTGTCTGCAATTACAACCACTCCTCACGCCATTCTGATGTTATGCAGTGGTCTCCAAGGGTCTTGTTTTCTAACTGTGAGCAGAGAACAGAAAACTAGGCCAAAATTGTTAAGTGCTTACTGAGAACAATGCATGCTGGTTTTCAACTCTTCATAAGTATGCAGCTGATATTCTCAGCAGTTTCACTGATGACAAACAGAAGGATGGATTTTTTGCTCTTTTGTAGTTGCCACTTTCTGAAATTCTTGCTTCCTATTCACAGAACCAAGGAATGCTTTGGGTTGGAAAGGATCTTAAAGCTCATCCAGTTCCACCCCCAGCCTTGGCCAGGGACACCTTCCATTAGACAAAGTCACTCCAAGCCTTGTCCAGCCTGGCCTTGGACGCTTCCAGGGTTGTGACTTTTGAGCTCAATTCATGCAATGTGTTAGTATTCCTTCACCCCAACAGGCAAATCCCTGCCCCTCTGAGGCTCAGGGCTGTAATTCTGCTTTTTACCTTGCTGACCTCTCTCACCCCCTGAGGTGCCCCAGTCCCTTCAGACAGGGCTACCTCCAGCCCTGTCAATGTTAGCCAGCTCTTCCCTGTGTCTGTGTAGTGGGTCCAAAAGATGTCTCTCCTGGTTGGTTCGTTCATCAGCTCCATCAGGAACCTGCCTTCAAACCATTCCAGAAATATTGTGGTGCTTGTGGTGCTTGTGTCCATCCTGTGGCTCTAAGGATTTCTCCAAAAGCCTGAAGTACACTTCATCCACCTCCTCTTCTTCATCAGGTGGTCTCCAGCAGAATCCTACTACAACATCCGTGCTGGACCATCTTTCCAAAACAGACTTGGCTGACTCCAAGGCATCTCTGGCAGATCTTGCCCAGAAGATATCTATTAAAGGAAAAAAAAAATATATATATGTAAAAGAAAAGACAATAAACTTATTTTTCTGGATTAACCCAGTTCATGCATTTGAGCAACAGCCCCCACTGAGCCTGACATTCTCAAACTGTGGTAAGACAAGGCACAAAGGAGAATATTTCTGAAGAAAAAAGCCAATATTCATTTTATACCATATTTTAGCAGCATTTCCTGGGATTTAGGCAATTAAAGCCAACTGCCCCAGGATGTTTAGAGTGTGCTTATGAACACACCAGTACAATCTGAGGCTTTGCATAATTTTTCCTATTTTAATATCCCAGTGTTAACTTTTCAGACCCCTGTGCTCTTGCAGCTCTTATTTACTTTGCACCCAGTTTTTATATACAGCTTTGTGTGCTTGAAAATTGTTGCTTGACATAAGGAAGGACTGTTTGGAGTTTCTAGAATTTTATTTTAAACAACCCCAAGATTTTCCCAACCTACAACATTTTTGAAGCTCTGCCAGGCACAGGTTGATATCTGTAGTCTTGTGTTTTTTCTAGACTAGACTAAGCTAGAGCTCAAGATCCTTAGGGGGGTGAAGATATCCAGGGTCTCTGCACTGTGTAGATATAGTGGTGAGAAATCCTGATTCTCTATGAGTTCTAATAATCTTCCTGAAATGGTTGTTTACATGCCACTAGTGTGGAGGCCCTTGCTCCAATATTTGTCTCCTGTGTGCTTAAGATTTCCCTTCTTAGAATGCATTGGAGGACACCAGCTTGAAGAAGCAGCAGGGATGCTCCTTTGCCAAGGTGCACAATTTCTTTTGCTCTTTGGAGTAATTAAGGCCATAATTATGAACTTATAAAATATTGTACCTTCAGTTCCTCAGTCCAAGCTTATTGTCTACAGCCAACTTTTTCATGGTGGCTCAGCATCTTCTGGAGCTGATCCCTTCTGGAAGGGCAAAGTTCCAGAGCATTTCTGGGACTAGTCACTATCATGGAGGGGGTGACAGTGCCATTTCAGGCATTTCAATGCCGGGGAAAGAGAGAGTGCCCAGGATTCTCCCAGAAGTGCCAGGCAGCAGCAACACAAGATCATTATGTGAACACAACAAGCAAATTATTTAGGTTTAGGTTGGATACTAGGAAAAGGTTCTACCCTCAGAGGGTGCTGGGGCACTGCCCAGGCTCCCCAGGGAAGTGGTGCCGAGGCTGCCAGAGCTCCAGGAGTGTTTGGACAACGCTCTCAGGGATGCACAGGATGGGACTGTTGGGATGTCCTGGGCTGAAGGGTCAGGAGCTGAACTGGGTGGGGCCCTTCCTGCTTAGGGGATTCTTCAACTCTATGAAAAGTGGGTGGACAGAGAACAGAGAGAGTGGGGAAAGGATGAGCTGAAACCCTTTCTCCCAGAATACTTCCCCTTTTACCAGTTTCCCAATCTGTGCTTTTTGATGCTTTCCCCTCTTGCAGCACATTTTTTCCAGGCAGCCAGTCTGGATGGTGGAGTCCCAAAACTTGTTGACTCACTGAGAACAACCTTTGCATAGTGAAGCAACTGCATTCCGGGTCCTTGGCAGGGCAGGACCTTAGAGTGATGGCTGATGCCTCCGTGGCCTGGAGCACATGCTGGATAATCCCAAGATATCTCTGTGGAGATTTCAGGCCATCTGTAGTTTTGCAGCCCTGGGTGTGGAGGGAAAAGAGTTAAAACACACAGTGTGTGTCTTTGGGGCTTCATGGTGCAATATAGCAAGAGCAAAAGGATCCAGCTGCATTTGTTTTGTTTTCTTGTCACCAGAGAAACGAGAAGGAAAAATTGCAGTGGTGTTTCCATGAAATTAAGGGAAAAAATCCCACATAGTTTATGGAGGAAACCTCATCCCCCTTCCTAGCTTTTTACTGGTGATGTTTCAAAAAAAAGTACATTTTTGAAACTTAGTCACATCCCATCCCACCCCACTCCACCCACGGTCCTTAACGCCATGTACAGACCTAGGAAAGAAATTTCATTTTTCTTCCTATCTAAACATTTGCTGGAGCCTGGAGGTGCAGACTACAGCCCACCCCCCCCCCCCAGTTCCCCCCCCCCCCCGCCACTTTCGCCATGAAATGATTACTCTGGCTAAGGTTACAACTAAAATAGAGATTTTCTCCTTTAGATTTCAGCTAACTGCATGAATAATATTCCCTCAAGACATACTCATTATATTGAACCATAAATCTATGGGGGACACTTTTGCAATGACTAATGGATATAAATAGAAAGGAAAGGAATTAATTATTGCCTTATCCTGGGAAAAGAGGGGGCTGAAATGGAACAGATAGGGGTAAAAAGGCTTTTTTTTCTGAATCTGGAGGTTATCTCAGTGTGGGCTGCTGCACTGGAGGGGAGCTGGCCCTGGTTTCAATGMTTTCCCTCAGGAGGCCAAGTGGCCTGGCAAGGCCTCTTGGGGGGGGTCTGAAATTGAGCTGATTTATTTGAAATGCTAATCGTGTCTTTAATCCCAGCTTTGTCTCTGCAACCACGATATTCTGGATATTCTGCCCTCGGGTCTTAAACATTAGCCTTTGTACGGAGCTGAATCCTTGAGGCAGATTATGTCTAGTTCCCATTTCAATGGGACTTGTAAAGAGGAATTAGAAAGGAAATATGAAAAAAAATCTATCACTTAAACCAATGAGAGAGGTTTTGTTGGCTTTAGGGACCTGTTATTTAGGTGCTAAAAGAAAATCTGTGACTTCAAGCTTGCAACTTGCTACTAAAGATGTTCATCAAGAGAAAGCATTAAACTGAGGTTTTTGAAAACCCAGAATCCTCTGGGAGGCTGAGGAATGAGCTCCTGCAGTGGTAGGGAGCTTTCTCTGGCTACTCACTTCCATTCCCCCAAATTCTATGGAAGACCAGTGCAATCCTGGAACAACGGATTCCATTGTTATCCCTTTCATGACCTCAGTATGGGGCCTAAGTTTTCAAGGTTAAATTTGCAATCATAATAATTTGCAAAATAACTTGAAACCCCAAAATTTTGCAGCTGATTCAAGTCTTGCTAACAGTGTATGCCACAGGCACACGTACAGAGGTGCATACATACAGAACTGTAGTGAAACCCCCGAAATCTGTGTCCACCTCAACCATCCACTCAGGAAGCAAAATCCCAACTTGTCTCCAGCCCTCCTTGGCCTGGCTTTATGTGCTGAGCCCTTCAGGACTTGCTTCTCTCCACCAAGATGGAGGCTGTCGGAAGCTGCCCCACTCTGCAGGCATCCCTGTTTGGGGAGGGTGGTGGGCAGCCTCCCAGCTGCTGTTCCTGGGGTTGCTGAGCTTTTCCACTGCTCCGTGGCTGCTGCTCCTCACGTATTTGATGTTGATCCAGGGAACCCTGTGCAGCTCTTCTGCTCAGCTCCCGGGTCACGTACAGCAGGGTGTTGCTTGTACTTTTGGCACAGCTTTTAACACCTCCCCTTCCCTTACACACATGCTGGAATTCTTGCTCTAACACAAAACAAGGCTCTCTTCCCATTTGTGGCTTTCTTTATGCTAAAGAAATTTAGAATTCTGTAATGAATTGTCCTCCTGGCCAAATACAACATGGCAATAAAAAATTCCCCTCTAYCATCACGTGAACTGGGAAGGAAAACAGTTTTTGCACCAAATGTCTTAAAAGTTTGAACAGGAGTTTTGGGCATGTAAGAAATGAAATATAATTAGATACATAATCAGTGTTAAGACAAAGATTCCTATCTGAGCTGGTTTCAAAGGTGTTACTACAAAGTAACAGCAAAAAACCAACCAACAAGCAAACAAAACCACCAACAAAAACCCCAAAGCAAAACAAACCAAAAAAGGTTCATTATTAAATAGGTATTCCCCTGAGACAAAGCAAGTACTCTGCAGAGTGAGTTAGGAGAGCTATATTCCATCCTTCCTTGGATTCCTTTCTGATGGTACCTTAAATCAAGCCGAGAGATCAGGGTCACAAGGAAGTTAAAATATTTTTGCTGGAGATGCAACATCACCTTTTACCAGGATAACTGAAATTCTGCTCACTTAATTGGAGCGTTAATGTGAGCTCAATCTCCAACATCAAATGAAATAATTTTGATCACGCACACCATAAATAACATCTTATGTTTATACTTGTTTTACTTAAGGCTGCCAGTGGAACTGGAATGCTTATCTGCAGTCCAGAGAGGCTTGAGATTTTCCAGCTTCAGTGTGTGATAAACAGAATGAAGAGCAAGGAGGGGAAAGTGCAGGGATGTACTCACTGGCTTCTACATGCACTTCCTTTGCACACAATTTTTTTACAAACAGTCCTTCTTTTACCTACTGTTCTTTTATCTGCAGCTCTTCTTTTTACCTAGAGTTCTTCTACCTACACTTCTTCACCCTCCCTTCTGTCCCTTCTCCATCCAGGCTCTGGTAGCCTCTATCTACAAATATGAAAATGCAAAGAGATGCACAGAAACGAGGAAGAAATAATGCATTACTCATTTTTAAAATAATTGCCATATTTTAATAGAAGCCAGAGTTTCATTTTACATTGAGATTTCCCTTGCATTACTCTAAGGAGTCCCAAAAGGATTGGCATTACCCAGCTGAGTGCCTCTTCACACAGCAGCAAAACTACTGTCAATGAATTAAAAATGTGCTCTGCCATGAAGTCATGAAGTAAATAATTTGCGCCTCTCCTAGACCTGTGGTGGTGGTTGTGGCAGGTTCACCTGCTCACAGGAGAATCTTCGGGGTTTAACAGCTGAACTTGTGTGAGCTCAGGCCAATGTGAGTATCCCCAAGAGCAGCCCAGATTCGCCTTTGCACACCTCACCTTGCTTGTGACGTGTCTGCTCAGCACATCTCTGCCAGTCACTAAGAGAGAAAAGGTGAGTCTGTGATGAGATGCTATCCAGTAGACCCCACCCTCGGGGAGGCGTGAGGACAAGCACAGCGAGGTAGGATGCTGGACCAGGGATATGGGAAGGATGGACTTGCAGGAGCCATTGGAAGCCCTGTGAGGAAATCAGTCTCTCACATCCCTTATGGGGAATCCAGATAATTGAAGGCTGTGGATTGCTTGATAGAAAACCCCAGACCAGGGATGATTAAGCTCTCCAGGCATCTCATCAAGAGCACATGGCTCCCATCGAGAGACCACAGTGGACAGACACCTCCTTGGAGGAGGACTGAGGGCTGGCAGCAAGACACAGCAGCTGGGTTTGGCAAAGCCTCTGTCCGGATTTGCCTCTGGGAGCAAATAGCAAGCTTGCCTTCAGTCCAGGGTTTTGCTCTTGAAATCTTTGGGAAGAGGTGTGGGAGCACAGGACATGGTAAGTGATCTTTGTCCCTCAGCAGCTTTGGGAGTAGATTCTGCAGCCACCAAGAAAATTCATGGCTGGAGCACACCAGAAGCTCCAGCAAAGATTACAGCCTGGGTTTGCTGCCTTGGCGCTGCTGACACCCATGAGCAGCCCCAGCCACAGTTTCAGCAGCATTGTGTGACTTAAGGGTCCTCTGCTAGAACTGAAAGCTGCTTTTGTGCAGCTCAAAGTCCACCTTTCAGGAGAATATATGTTTAAGAGCTGCCATTCGGGTATGTGTTTGTTTCATTCCTACATGACAAAGTCATTTATCATCATCACACCCTTAACAGATACAGGCCACAGGTGCTACCTTTCCTCATGGACAGTTTGAGTGGGACTCAAACTCCCTCACTCTACATGGTAACATCCTCACCCTTCAAAACACCAAAAATTAAGCAGGTGTTACAAGTTTAAACACACATAGGAGACAAGCTCCACTCTGCATGCCTGTGGAGGTCCTGCAATAACCTCCATGCTTTCCTCGTGCAGAACAGACATCCCAAAACATATCCACCACCTGAATATTCGCCTACTGCAGTCTCCATGCCCTGTCACTCCATGGGGCTGCCCCTTAGAACAGCAGAATTGACCCACTGCTCCACTTGTCCCTAAAAAAAGTTTTTTGCCCTGCACATGACACTCTGTGTCCTAGCAGCTTGTTTTCACAAGCCATCAGCTGCATCCCACCCACTCCTTTGTCCCAGCTCCATTGTAGCTCCCCATTTCCCTGTGCTAAGTGTTGGGGTTCCTCTCTGGATGGTGGTGTGGTCACTCTTCTCTCTCCGGGGGCAGTTTCAGTGCTGCCTTCCAACCTCACTGTTACCCCATCAGCAGCTCCTTGGACCCCCTAAATCTCCAGTTGGACTTTCCATCCCTGTCAGGTGAAGGTCCTAGATCCAGGCCATCAGGAAAGCACTTGGCACAGGACCCATGCCAGAGCAGCTTCTGATCTGTGGAGAGTGCTCTGGGGTCTCACTCCTTTCTGAGATTCTCTCCTGTTCTTCTCCCTGTTTGGATGGAGGAAGGACTGGGTCGGACTCAAGATCTTGGGAAAGGGATAACTTGGTGACTAGGGATGAGAGTGAGGGTTTCTACACTGTGGCGGGATGGTTTTAAGTAGCTCTGATTTTCTTTTATTGAACCTTTGTCATAACAAGAGCTGTAGACAGGACTTCCCTCAGCAGGTTCCAGCAATAACAATGCGTTTGTTCCTCCCACGGTGACTCCTGTGCTGGGGAGGTTTCTCCATGGACAGAACTGCTGGGGTACATTTCTTGAGCTCTTATTGTAGCATCAGCCTCATTACATGGTCGAGACAATAGATAGATGGCAGAAGCTCACATACAGCCAGCAGCAGCCAAAGATTTCTTTGTAACAGGACATTTCAAGAACTTTCTAGTCAATAGCATATTGCTAGAACTTACAGACAGTTGTTCTAGCCAATTACTAAAAGTATACATATACCTGTTGCACAAAATGCTTGCTTGTATGCTTTCTATTAACAATACACAATACACCATTATTAAGGTTAAAACCTTCTACTATTTTGCTAAGCATATTTTCCTGCAGTCTTAAGGTCTATCTTGGCCAAGCCTAAAACTGAAGCTGCTGTTTCATCTCCTTGCTTGCTATACTATTGTAGCTTTTTCTACCTTCAGACTTTGCAACAGCAGCTAGTTCTAATTTTCTCTGCTCTTTCTGTTTCTGAGGCCTGCATTTCTAGCTTTCTGAAAATCATCCTACCTTTACTATTTCCCACATTTCCCCCTCTCAATACAACCAGAAAGAAACCTTCATCACTTTGTCACTTATTAACTACCTTGCATTACATAGCTCTACTATAATTTCTTTTTGCTTGTTTGAATCACGTCTCTTGCTTGCTTTAAGCCTTGCTTTTTTTCACCACAGCAATTTTAATGTTGTAAAATATCTGGTCTGTTCAAAGGATATAAGTCAAATCCAGTAGTTGTTACTATTTACTGTTCTAATAAGTCTCGTCCGTTCCAAGGTCTTAATTTCAAAGCCTTCATCTATGTCTATACTTGCATCCAATACCTCAGTAAGATCTTGAGAACTTTCTGTGATTCCATTTCCAACATCTCTCTCTTGTATGATAAAGACTTCTTTGGTAGTTTTGTCCATCATTTGTCACACACACCAAAGTATACTAGGTACTACTACTAGTATCACTACTAAAACAACCAACCTGTTTTGCAAAGTCCTCTCAACCAAGGTTGTAAAGCTCCATCCTTTGAACAAATCATCTAACCATGATCCACTGTCCTCTTTGATTTGAACTGTTAAATCTTTCAGCTTTTGTATACTTCTGCGGATGGATTCAGAATGGTTGGACAAATTCATGCAACACAATCCTTCAAATTTCTCACAACTATGTCCATGTGCCAGTAAAAGAAAATCAATTGCTGCTCTATTTTGAAGGGTAGCATGTCTAACACTGCTGATGTCTGTCAGCATATCACTGATCGCAATGGATATGGCATTGGTTTGTTTACTTAGCCAACACCTAACTCGATCTAACTGTTTCAATGTCATCATAGCAGAAGCAAGTTGGGGTAGAAGTAAACCTGCTGAAACTCTTTTTGCAGCTTTCCAGGGCCTACAATCACTCTTACAATTTTCTTCATATTGATGGGCAAATATTTTCCTCTATATTTTTTCTTAATGACTGTCTTAGAACCAGGTGCTAGCACAGTAAGTTGTCCAATACTGCATGGAACACGTTCAAGGCTTGATGGAATGCCTTGCCAGGCTCTATCTCTACAAATGAACCAATATCCTTTTGGCAATTGTCGTGGATATTGGTCAGCCTCGGAAAGTCCTCTCCAGCTATCTGAGTAATTACACCGAACATTTGAGTTTCTGTAAGCAGGGTAATTGGGAGTGGCATTGTATTTTGGAGGATCATTCTCTCACCAACTGCTATCTGAAAATGTAAGACAGAAATCCATTGTTAAGGAGCCAAGAATCTCCAATTCTTGGGGCTCAGAAGGTGCTTTAGGAAGTTCTTTGGTCCAAATGTCCCAGTCAGCCACAGGACTGCTCCTGTTGCAACCTCACCTGATTTACTATTAAGTTGCTTTTTGGTCAAGGGATCATAATATATAGGTATTGGCCAATCTTTTACTGGCACACTGATGAGACAGGTTGAAAAAGGCTTTTCTGGGTTTGAATTGGACAGACATATGGTGTCTGAGCCTGCTGCCTTGGCTAAGGTCACATAAACATTTGTTTTTGGCTGCTCTGCAGGCAAATCTGCACTGCAAGAAGCAAGCAAGGCTAGCCACCACTCAATTTCGCTCCATATATTTTGTGAGCTATTTTTTGACAAAAGACTTCCCCATATATTTCAACTCACAAATTCTACTTTCGTTCCTTCCCAAAGTTGCCTAGGGAGTAAATGACTGTGTTAAAAATGGGGTAATTTCACCTTTAAAAATCCAATGAGGGGATTCACTTTCTCTGATTCTATAACATAACACAATAGAAACTACACTTTTGCCGAAAGTGCTTTACGAAACCAACAATTCACACTTTTATCATTGACATAAAATCAAGGTTTGCAGGTTCCACAGGTACATCAGGTAGTCCCTCTGTTCAGCTCACGTCTCTGTATTGTTTCTCTGCTTTCGGACTCATCAGCATGTTCTCGTGTCTGATATGGTTTGACGTTCTTCACTGGAACCCACTTAGGTCCTGCACCTGTAGAGACACAAGCATACCCTTTGCCCCATGTTAGTAGCTGGAAAGGCCCTTCAATTTGTCCTGTCTCAATGTTTCTAATTGAAACAGGGGGATTGTCTTTCAGTTTTGCCTGTGTGTTATTTGAAAAATGCCTAAAAACTGGTGAATTGGGTTCTGTAAAAGAGCTGTTCAAAAAGCTAAAAACATATAAAGCTTTGCTCAATCTCATCTGTGGTGTCACCTCTACTCCCCCCTTCTGTTGATTTAGAATGTGTTTTATCATGTGATGAGTCTTTTCAATAATTGTTTGACTTGTGGGGGAGTGAGGAATACCAAAGGTGTGACGAACACTCCAATCTATTAAAAATGTGGTCACTTTTTGGGGTATATATATGTGGGGCTATTGTCTGTTTTTACTTCTTGGGGCATACCCAGTGAGGCAAATGTTCGTAAAAAATGTTGAGAGGTATGATTACTCATTTCTCTTATGTGGACAGAAGCAAAGACTGTATCTGAGAACGTGTCCACTGACATATGGATGTTTAAAATTCCTAAAGAAAGGGTACTTAGTGATTTTTGTTTATTATAATTGTAGGTTTTGTAAACCTTGTGGGTTGACCACTCCTGTGGGTGAGAGGGTTGTACAAGTTGACAATTGGGGTAAGTAAGTACTAATGATAGTTTTAGTTTGACTTTTGGAAATGTGAAACATCTGTACAAGTGCTTGTGCATTTTGGTGAAAAAACATGTAACTCAGTTTTGTTTGTTTAAAAATGTATGGTAAAGTGTTTGAAACAACTATTGTCAGTTTATCTGTTCTTGTATTTCCTTCTGCTATAAATCCTGAAGCAAGGAACGAGCCTTAATGTGAGAAACAATATATTGGTGAGTTTGGTGTTGTCAAATTGTATAAAGACATGAAAGCCAATGATATAGGGTATTATTACTATCATCTTTAAAACTGATCCTTCTATTCTTTTAACTATATTAGCAACATAAGCAGAATCTGTAATCAAATTAAAAGGTTGTGGAAAGAGTTGAAAAGCCCTCACCACAGTAGCTAACTTGCCAATCTGAGGAGAGCCTTCTATTGTTTGAATGTCTGATTCCCATGTTTTAGTTGTTTGATTTAACCATTTTATTACTGATTTATGTGTCTTCCCTGACCCATTAGTGAAGAGAGTTATAGCATGCAAACCTATGCTTCACTTAGCATGGGTTTTTCTTTAAAACTCAATTTTACTTGTAGCAATTTGTGGGCTGGATAATGAATAGAACAAACACCTGAAAAATTTAACAATGTATTTTATAAATCATCTGAATTTTGTAATGCCCAACCAAGATAGTSTTTTTTCAGGGGTAAAGTCAGACTTTTTCAGACTGTAAAGTCTTGACCTGTTAAAGTTAGCAGTCTTGTTCTGGATTTAATTATGATTCATGTTGTCATCCCCATAGTTGTAAAAATTGTCTTTGGGGACTTGTAAGAAAGAAAAACCTATTCCATTATTAACAAAGGATCTCTTTTAGAAGGGTCTCATTGAAAAATGAAACCATAAAGTTGTAAATTTTTTTTTTCCCTAAAACTACAAGGAAGAAAAGATTTTCTGGAGCAACAACAATGAGCTTCTTTCCTTTGGAAAGCTTACCCTCTCCCTCCCTCGCTATTGTTTCATGTCCTTGCTTACTATAATATTGTTAATTTTTCTACCTTCAGACTTTGCAGCTGTAGCTAGTTCTAATTCTTTTCTGCTCTTTCTGTTTCTAAGGCTTACATTTCCAACTTTCTGAAAATCATCTTACCGTTACTATTTCTCACAACTCCCTGTTCAGAAGAGCTGAATGCTTTGATTGTGAAGGAATCAGCTCTGGCAGAGATTAGGCCTTTTTGGCTGCAAAAATTGATGCTCTGTTTGCAGATTTCTCCAGAATTCCTGTGTTTCTGCAGAATATCCTGAACCCTGCCAAAGGTTTGAAAGGAAACAATTTAGACATGGTGATGTTAACTGTAACCTGAGGAGGCTGTCAGGTCAGTTCTCCCATCTTAGCACTCCTTCTGTTAAGAAGGAAGGGCTGGGAGGAGAGTCCCCCCCCACCTGCAGCCACCTCTTTCACACACTAAATTTCCACAAAAATACTTGGAGCAGGAGCAAAAAGTACAGGATTTTCAATGTCTAGGTGGAATCTGGCCTTAAATGAAAAATAAGTTATTTTTCCAATCTGGTGCCCTGGGTGAGGAAAATTATTTGGGGTTTTTTTCTCAATTGTTATGAGGCATCCATGTTCTCCATGTGGGCAGGATGTGGGGAGTTGGCACCAAGACAAGTCACAAGATGAGGTGCAGCATCCCAGGGTTGTTCCCCCAGAGGCTTCAGCTCAAGACATGGCAATAAGCTCACAGCAGGCACATCCCTTTTCCAGCTCAGGTCATGACTCTGTTTCATCTGTCCTAAAGCTCTTCATAAGCCAGGAATGCTTTTTTCCATGGGCTTGCCTGAGCAGAGTGCAGCGTAAACCTGCACATCTGTAACGCCTGGGGGGAACCTGGATCCCACATGTTGAGTCCCTGTGACCACATCCTCCCTTCCCAGAAGCCAGTAAGGAGCACTCAGGAGCTATTCAGGATGGGCACAGCCCCGAGGGTCTCCAGCATCTGCTCTCATGGCCATCCCTTCTCCTGGGCCCCTGGCAGGACCAGGCACGACACCCAGATATTCACAGGGACAACCAGGTCACATGGTTGCAGCTTTCTCCTTCCCAGCTTATCTGAGGCCTGGGCAAGGAAAATATTGACAACCACAATGACCTCTCTGCTCTTGCCACCAGACAGGCACAGCACCCGCTTCTGGCCAAAACGATCCCTTAAGGAATCCCTGGAGCATCCTAGGTGGCATGTTTCTGTGAGAGAGGCTTCAAATTTAAGGTGTGAATATACACAGCTGGTTTCTCCTGATGTAAACCCACAGCTTCTCCCCTTGGAGTCTTTCCAATTGTGTAGCCATTAGAAGCAAAGGGGAATAAAAAATCCCAGCCATAAATGGTAACGTTTGTAAGGGACAGGGTCAGACCAGCTGCCAGTTACTGCAGGATGACTAAGCAGCAAAGTCGGCACAAGATCCTGCACTTTCTGTAACTGCTGCTCTTTCACACAGACAAAACCCATGCAGACGCTCCCTGCTACTCCTCCACTATTCACAGATAGAGCTTGATGACCAGAAACACAAAGATACTGAGAAATAGTAAGCAAGGGGGCCACTAGCTCCTGAAGCCTGGCTCTGAGTGCTCTGAAGCAGAGGTGGTCCCAAATCCAGCAGGATTACCTTCAGATAAGAAGTCAGGAACCATTTCTAAGTTTACAAAGATTAACCCACATTTTCCAAGTCCTTTCTGAGTCAAGGTGATGCACTCAAGAGGGGAGAAGATCCCTCTATAATTTTCCTGTGCCTTGTGTAATGCTTTGGGACTGCAGAGTGAAACCCTCTGAAACCCTGACTAAGGCAGGACTCTGCAGGGAGGACTTTCTGTTGCCTCTGGTGACAGTGGGGTCTAGCAGAGTCACAGCTAAATGGTTGAGGCTGGCAGGCGCCATTCAATCCAGAGCCCTGGCTTGAGCAGGGTCAGCCAGAGCAGGATGTCCAGAACAGTGTCCAGGGTTTTGAGCGTCTCCACAGATGGAGAGCATGCAGCATCTCTGGGCAACCAGATCCAGTGTCTGACCACCCTTACTCTAAAAAACCCAGTGTTTACTTGTATTCAGGTTGAATTTCCTGTGTTTCAGTTTGTGCCTGTTACTTCTGGTCCTGTTAAAATCGCTTGATTATTAAATTTCTCTTAAGGTATCAGTAATAGGTATTAGCCGCTGATTCATCGAATGATTAGCATTTAAGACTACATTTCAAACATTTTAATATAACTCAAGGGTCTTTTTGGAGGGTTTTGATGTAAATTTCCTGGGGAAAAATGCGCACTGCTGTAAATCTATTTTTACTGATGCAGCACATGTGTCCAATCTAGTGTTGAACAAGCAGTCATTAACTTTAATGCAACAAAAACAGTGTTTGGGGGTCAACTGAGCACTTCAGTTTCAATTTCACAACTGCACAGTGAACATGTGTTTCTAATCTGGCTATCAAAGTCATGGGACTGAAAACAAGCTGGAGACAAAATGGTCACAGGCTTGATTCAACTATGCAAGCTTATGAAAAATAAAAATCATAGAATCAGAGAATCTCAGAATGGTTTGTGTTGGGAGGGACTTTAAAGCTCATCTCATTCCCACCTCCTGCCACAGGCAGGGACAACTTCCACTATCCCAGGTTGCTCCAAGACCCATCCAGCCTGGCCCTGAACACTTCCAGGGATCCAGGGGCAGCCACAGATTCCCGGGACACCCTGTGCCAGGGCCTCTCCACCCTCTGGGTAAAGAACTTCATAATATTTTTTCCTAATACCTAACACTCTGCAAGAGTTGAAGAGTGGTGTGAACTTCTGGGATACTAAGGAACCATTCATTTCAGAAACAGCCACCAGGGCCTCCTTTACAACTGGTGACTTGTATGGACCAGTTTGTCACCCTCTGACCTGTCTGATACAGCTCTGGACAATTTTACTCTTGACAGGTTTACTTCTTGGCCCTGCTTTTACAGAATCTGTTGCATATTGGAATCAAAGGAGATAGGTTCTGTTCCCATGTCTCCCACAGTCTTGGTCTTGGGCAAGCTGCTAATTTCTTTGGTTTGCAGCACCCCACCGACAAAATATCTCCCAAAATATTTTTCCAGCACCATCAGACATCACAAAAAGTATTACTCAAATATCTTTGTCAACTACCTTGTTTAAAATATGTGAGACAGGTCCTGGGATGTGGCAATGGCTGGATTATGCGGTGGCTGACTCACCATTCAGTCATGGAGCATCTACCATCAGAGTGATTTTTGGCCATGTCTTGCCACATTAATAAGGGCCTTCCCAGGCCCTGCAAAAAAAACATAAAATGTAAAACCAAGGAACCCTGAATTCACAGGAAATCCCAAATCTCCTTGTGACTATGAGGAGTGGAACCACTCAATTTGTGTTTGATAGAATCACAGAACCACAGAATATCCTGAATGGAAGGGACCCATAAGGATCATTGAGTTCAAGCCCCGGCCCTGCACAGACACCCCAACAGTTCCACCATGTGCCTGAGACCACTGTCCGAACACTCCTTGGGGTCTGTCAGCCTTGGGGCTGTGATCATTCCCCAGGGAGCCTGGTCAGTGCCCCAGCACCCTCTGGGAGAAGAACCTTTTCCTGATATCCAACCTAAAACTTTGCAGACACAGCTCTAGCTGTTCCCTCAGTTCTGTCACTGACCACAGAGATGGGTGCTGCCCCTCCACTGCCCCTGATGAGGATGCTGCAGATCCCAGCAAGGTGACCCCTCGGTCTCCTCTTCTCCAGCTGAACAAACCAAGTGACCTCAGGTTCTCCTCAGTCAGCTTCCCCTTTCCCATGTTGGAGTCCCTTTGAACATTCCCCAGCAGCTGTGAGGCCCCGGGCTGCTGTAGAGGGAGCCCTGTGCAAGGCCAGCCTGTTCCTGCCTAGCAGTAAATGGTACTTCCAGCAGCACCCTGCGGCGCCTCAAGGCACATCCCAGGCTGCTGTGGGGATGGCTGGTTTCAGGCACAGTAATCTGCCACATGTTCTCATTTCCCCTGCATGCCAGGCCCCTTTTGACACACTTTTCAAAAGAGCTGCGGAGCTCCAGATGGGGCTCATCCAGCCGCCCTCGGCTGTGTCCTGTTCAGTGCGTGCCCAATGCTTCTGGCTCTTGCAGCCAGGAAAAACTGCAGTGTGCAGCTCATGGCCCAGGATTTAACTGGGATAGGCTTGCTTCAGTAAAGCAGCATGCTGGGTTTACAAGCTGCCTTGAAAAATCTCAAGGACTTCAAGCCCTGTGGAAAATACCACGTGTAACTGTGTTCAGCTTCCATGTTCACCAAAACATAAGGCTGTGTGCAGGGATAACTTTACTACTGGTGGTGCTATCAGAAATACAGAGAAATAATCCAGGCCGAACTTCCCATTTATGCAGAAGTAAGCAAGACTCAGGTGAAAGAGCAAACATGTTGTGGCTCCTGAGGGTTTGGATTCTTTGGGAGCAAGAGAGGGATTTGCAGGGATTTCAGAAGTTATAGACAAGCACTTCCATGTTTATGAAGGTTCAAACTGTCTTCTAAAGCCAAGCCAGGAATTAAACAACAACCAGGCTCTGACACATATGCCTTCCCCCCTGCTTTGGGGGCTGAAAACTGTGGGGGCCTAGGTTATTCCTGCTGATTCCTGCCCTGCTTGCTTTCTCTTAAGCCATGAAAAATGCTAGTTGAGGGGAATGGGATTTGGTAGTGAGGACAGACTAAAAGAAGGATAGAGAAAAGCAGAAGGGGGCAACCTTAGAATCACATTTAAGGATCTTTAGGGTCTTGTTACACCAGGCCTGTGCTGTGAGAAGCCTGCTGCTAAAATGGTGTCCTCAGGCCCACACTCTCTGCGGCCTGTGCTGCCCCTGCCTCAGGCCAGACCCAGGGCGGCAGCAGCAGAGGTAGAGGGAGTTTCTATAGAAGGCAAACATGTTTTAATATGCAGGACATATCTTGAAACCTTGGATTACCTCTATGGCAAAAACTTTGGCTGCCAGGGCTGGCCGTGAGATGCCTAGATTGCAGCATGAGTCCTGCAAGTGGGCTGGTTTGGTTTGGTCTGACTGCAGGAGAGGCATTTCTGACATGGCAGAATTCCCCTTCTGGTGAGCAGCAGCACCTGAGGTTTAATGTGCCAGTAGGAGTTAATCCCCCCACTCCTAACTCAGGAAAAGCTGGTTTCTGGAAAGCAGGAAGGACGTCAAAGAGCATCACCCCCCATGCAAAGGGCAAGGAGAGATTAGCAATTAAATTACCAATTTCTAGTGATTTTTGGCATGGCAGACAGCAGGCAGCATCCTCAATGAAAGGAAAAAATGAAGCATATGCAGGGATGATCCTGAGAAAGGTCCAACTCCAAGGTTTTGATTGGGAGGGACCTTAAAGCTCATCTTGTTCCAACCCCCTGTGACATAAGCAGGGACACCTTCCACTAGACCAGGTTTCTCCAAGCCCCATCCAACCTCTTCCAGGAAGGGCACATGTGAGGGATGTGGGCACCATGAGGTCTGGCAGGTTGTCTCTCCTCCTCAGATTGATTCTGAGGAAGGATGCTATTTATTTCCTCTTGTCAAGCTTCTCCCAGGCTCGCCTCTGTGACTGGGAGCTCTCTCTGAATCTCATATTTTCTAGGATTATGGATCAAATTTCAGCTTCAAAAATTATTTGCTGCCGGCTGGCAGAAACTTGAGGATAATTCCAGCTGAGTTCTACCAATCCACATATAAAACAGAGGTTGCCTTCCTCAAAGGTGCCTGTGCACAGATAATTTGTGACTTAATCCCTTCCCAGTCTCCAGGACAACTGTGCAAAACAAATTGTGTTGAGGTTTTTCTAGCCAGAAGTCTAGTTTGGGTTTTTAATCTGCTCCATGGAATGGCTTTGCCATGTCCCAGCACCAACTTTATGATGAGTAGAGGTCTCAATATCAAGGAACAAGCCTTTGGACTTTCTGCCATAGCCTGACCTTGTTGTGCTCCTGCAGGCTTCTGACACCTGAAACAAGAACAGAGTATCAGGTCATGAGAGGAAAAAAAAGCACAAGTAAGGGACATCAGGTGATAAATAACTTCAGAAGGGAAGGAGAAACATGACGTCTGTGTGGGGTAAAACATTCCATAAAGGTAGAAAATGGGCTTAATGACCTCCTCATGCCTTATTCTTGGTGACTAAAGAAACCTGAGTTTGATGAGGCAGCATCTTTTATGTGGCCACTGGATTATGGAAAAAAAAAGTTCTTAGAGTATGAAGTTTGTGGCTGTACTAAGACTGCTATAGCTTTGTGCAGTCAAGTCAGATTATGTTGTAATAATAGATGGCCCTCAAAGTTTCTTGCATGGTTTTTCCCCTCTAGGAAATTCATCTCCAGAAACAGTTTATCTCCCAAGACCTTTAGAGGCATCCAGAACAAAGAATTATTTGTACCCCATCCCTGGAAGTGTTGGACAGGGCTTGGAGCACTCTGGTCTAGTAGGAGGTGTCCTTGCCCACAGCAGGGGTTTGGAACAAAATAATTTCCAGAGTCTCTTCCAACCAAAACTGTCCTATGATTCTATGATTCTATAAAGTGCCATAACCAAAAGTGAAGAAAAAAGAAAAAAAATTTCTCCAGATGTACGTGGTAAAGGGTAGGAAGGGTCTGCTTTGCCTCTAGCTTCTGCTATTTTTTTCAGTTTTCCCTTTTAAAAATATTACCATCAAGAAGAGGCACCCCAGCTGCATTCTTGTCTAGTTCAGCAGCTTGGATGTTAAATGCCAGCATTTTCACAGGGATGATAAAGCTGAGAAGTGTTTCCTGCTGGTGTCTGCAGAGATGGATGGGACCAGGAGCACTGCTCTGCTGAGGCCATGAGCAGGTGGAAGGGCTGAGCAATACTTCGGGGGGAATAAGTCATTCCATGCATTCCCAACCCTCAGCGGGAGGGCTGTGTCACTGCCACAGCGTGCTCCTGGGGGCATCTCTGTAGTTTCCATGTGTGACAGGGATGCCCATACCTGTAAGAAACTAAAAGAAACAAGAAAAATAAGGAAACAGAAATTAAACAGGGCCCCTTACTGTGTTCAGAAGTACATCTCACCTTTCTCGTGAGGCCCACCTGGCTGCAGTCCCCCTCCTGCCATACATCCTCCAGAATCTCTGCTAATGCAATATACATTTTCTGTGTAAAAGCATAGAAAACAGACACWGTGGATCCAGTCTGAATTCCCTATAAAGAAATGAGGAGAAATTTTGAGGGGCAAGACCCTGGTGGAGCATCTATGTTTGCCTGTGGGCATACCTAGGGACAACCAGGGAAGGCACTGTTAAGTGTTGTTATAAAAAATAATTTTTTGTCAAATTAAAGTCTTCTCAGCCAAGTCAGATCATAACAACTTATTTAGTCCCATTATTACATTGGTCTCTAAAATCTAAGCGACCTAATTATGGATGGGAATTAGCAAAAACTAAAATTGTTACATGCAAGTCTCCCAAAGCTGCACCATGCTTTGGTGATACTCTTTCATCCTGCGCAACATTATGGGAGGCCATCAACTTCCTAAATCCTTTACCTGGAGAGGGAGGGTGATGATGATGGTAGTGTGTGCTGGGGGCAGGGAGGGAATGGTCTTCCTCCATGGCCTTGAGTTTGCTGAGAATGAATTCTGTGTGTCAACACCATATTTCTGTACTTCTTAATAGGTTACAGTCTTTACTGTTTGTCCACGATTCTTTCTTATAAAATGCTACTTATTTTAAGGGGAAAACCCATGCAATTGGACTAAATAATGCCTACCTTAAACTAAAGCATGCTTGGGAATATGAGCTAAAGCAAGCCCCAAACCACAGAGGAGCAGGAGGCATTTGAACGCTCAGTTATTTGGCTGTAACAGCTAGGAGAGGCAAGGCAACAGATCTCTGCTCCTTGGGAAAGTCGTGGGCACAGGAAAGCTCCTAAATGTACAGTGCAAAATCATCCCAGAGCAGCTGGGTGTGTGTTTTAGGAGTCCTACCACACTGGTAAAGTGGTCTCAGCAATCCAGTCCTTCCCCAGCCATCACCTTCCCATGAAGGGCCATGAATCAGCATTGCCTCAAATGAGGAGCATTTAGTCAGAGGAAAACAGAGAAATGTGGCCCAAATTCTGTTGTTGTTACATAAACCCCCTTGCAGAACATCTGGAGAACATCTGAAGCTTAATAAAGCAGGCCTGCAGACAGAGGCATTTTGACCTTCCCTGTAATGGAAGCACAAAAATTGAGACTGAAAAGAGGGGAGTGAATATCACCAGAAATGGAAGACAAATTAAGCCCAGCATATTGGGGCCAATTTTGTCCCAGACACCTGACAGGGCTTCCACAGTCCTACCTGAGCAGTGCACAACAGTGGGGAGAGACAAGGCAACCCTGCTACGCACAAGGTGCTGGGCACTTATGAAAAATTCCTGCTGGTCCCTGTCTCCTGGGAAAGCCAACCTGCCACCTGGTTCTGGTTAAAATTGTGATTCTTCTGGGCAAATTGGAATTTAAAGGGAACATTTAGATTTTTCTCTGGATGACATGGTGAAATGATGGGGAAAGCTGACAAACACTCAAGAACTGAGGCTCAGAATCTGGCATTTTTCGCTGGTTTGGGATCTTCTTTTCCTTTCTACAGAGAGAAAATGCTAGGGCAGGGTTAGGAATGGAGGGGGAAAATGAACAGAAAAACGAAAGATCCCTCCTGCCGCCAACCTTTTTTAGCAAAAAGCTGTAAACCAGCCCAAAGACAGGGAGATCTTTCCCCGGGTGCCTTTTTCATCCCTGCATTGGATATGGCCCAGGTGGGATGTGAGTGGGAACATGCAGCAGGGGGTGAGCAGAAGCCCCATTGTCCCACCCCTTCCTGCTGGCAGCAGCCCATCCTGMGGGCTGGGCATCCCTAGCCACAAATGTGTAGCCTAAGGGCTTGTCCCTATCTTGTTCCTCCATGCCTGACTCATGCCAAGGACTGTGGCAAGCCATTAATAGGTACTTCTTGAGCTGTAACAAAACCTGCCTTTCTTAGGGCAAATGTGAAGGCATTTTTTCCTGACTTTCCATGGAAAGGAGAGCAGGGCATCTGACAAAAACAGCTGCCACTCACAGAGCCACCCCAGAGCTGCTCCTCAGACTTTCCATCTGTGGGTGAGGTGTCACTAGCGCTCCAGGAGGCAGCATGACTAAGAGGAGGACATGAGACAATGTCCTATTGAATGTCCCCACTGCTTGGGGAACAAGTCACTTTGCAGGAATCCACAGTGAAAAGCTGTGACGAGCCCCGGGACACAGAGGTGTGGGGTCCCAAGGAGCTTTTGGAGATCTCTTAGGATGTAAAATCAAGATCTGGGAGAGAGGAAGTCAAGTCAGACAAACGCCCAAAGAGATTGTGGAAAATTATTTATTTGACAAATTTCCAAAGTGGACAATTTTAGTAAAACACAGGCATAAAATAAAACTAACTGGTACAATGGGGTTTTGGATACAAAGTAAAGAGTTTGGGGTCCCGATACCTGGCAGTTGCTGTTGGTTTCTCTGAAGTGCATGAATTCATAGCAAGAGCACCAGTGGAAGCGCTGAAACAAAATCTTACCCAGCCAAACCACATTTTCAGTGTGGTCCTGGAAACAACTGTGTAAACACCAAGGGTCCACATCACCCACAGAAGTGATAGCACCTTTGTCAATATATCTTAGAGTGTGAGTCAAAGACCCTGGGAGATGATGGCAGCCTTTCACTTGACTTCTCTGGCCTGAGGATGAGGCCTTAATTCAATATATAGTGCAGTTAGTGGGTTTCCCTACGGCCCAGGTGCCTAACTCCTAGGTGGTCCTATAGAAACAGTACTCCAAGAGATCTTCCTGGGAATAAGTCAGTTTCACTCTTTTAAAATAAAATTAAAAAAAATAAACAAAAAACCCAAAAAACCGCCACTAACTGGGCTCAGAGAGATTTTCCAGAATGGAACTTGACCAATAAACAAGTTATCAGGTTATTAATGAGGTTCCTGTTTTCACTGTAGGACCATGAGATCAGTAAGCGAAGGAGTGCAGTTATGTTGCTTCTTTTAAGGGTTTCCCCCCTCCTGAAAGGCTGCTGCCCATCTTTTCTTTGGTTGGTGTGTAGCCTCCCTGCCCTGAATGGGAGCATCAGTTCTGAGGGATGCTCCATCACCCACCTCTATCCCAGCCCTGGGAAGTGAGTGTCCCATGCCCTGGCTCTGGAGGCCAGACATGCTTGCACACAGCTTGGGTAGTGCAGTCCAGCCCTCCCTCCTCCCCAGGCATGGGAGATATGAACCAAACTTGCCAGCTGTGACAATGATCCCCTCTCAAAGCTTGCTGAAGTGTGAATATTTCACTCAAAGCACAGCATTAGGTTAGGATCATGATGAGCTGGGCAAGTGCTCAACTGATATGTGAAAGAGAGAAGGAAATRAAAAAAAAAAAAGGTAGCTAAAAAGAGAATAATCAGCCTTAAGAGACCAGGCTAGATCTTAGTGGTACAAAAGCCCTCTTCCTGATTCTTGGCAAAAACACAGTGGGATGAGGTTGGTATTTGTGTTCTGATGGCTTATTGCTAGGCATGCTTGTGTTTTCCTGCTGTGGGGAGGGAAGGCAGTCATGGGCAGCAAGGGAATTTGAGGCTAACAGAGTAGAGACACAGATGATGAAGCAGAGAGAGAGGGGAAGGGACTATGTACAGCCAGGCTGTGGCACTATGGTTATCTGCATAGATGTAAATTCCTCAGGTTGGTCAAGAATAAGGTTACATTTTTTTTTGCTTTGTTGGTTTTCCTTTTTAGGTGAGACAGAAGCAGCTATGGCCTTGGCAGAAACCCACCCAGCTGCTCAGTCAACAGCTATCTTCCTGGACACAGTTTGGTAGAAGACACCACGCAGCAGAGAGGTGTAGTCAGGCACACGGAAAAGGTGCCGCTCCCCGTAAACCACATCGTAATCTGCACTCTTCCCTGTAACCAGGACACGAATGTTGGGCTCATTGGCTTGGCTTCCCACTGCCAGCACATAGATCTCAATGTCAGCCTTTTGTGCGTCCTGCACAGCCCTCTCAATGGCCCTGGCGGTGATCCCTTGGGAGTGTCCGTCAGAAAACACCAGCACCCTCTTCTTGGCCGCAGCGCGGGCAGAGCGCCGGTACATCTCTGTGATGAACTGCAGAGCCGAGTTCACGTCCGTGGCGTCATTCATGAACTCCATATTGTCAATGGCCTTGGCAATGACTGTGTAGTTGTACTGGAACTGAGTTTCCACTTTCTGCTGGTTCCGGCCGCTGTACTGCACCACCGAGATGCGCACGGAGTCGTCAGTGGGCTTGCTGGCCTCCAGGAACCGCCCTGCCAGCCGCTTCACAAACTTCTTGGTGGTCTCAAAGTTCTTGCTCCCCACGCTGGTGGAGCTGTCCACCAGCAGCGTGATGTCGGCTGGCCCAGTGAAGGTGACTGCAAGGGGAAAGGTCCAGGGCTTGTTACACTTTGGCTCTTCCATGGAAATCCCGTGAAGTCACTGGCTTGTCTCACAGGCTTCCTGTCTTGTCAGACTTGGGAAATCTCCATTCGTGCTAGCTTTCTTTCCCCTGCCCCGGTGCTGTCCTACATTTGTCCTTTCACCCATTCATTCCTTCTTTTATTTGGTTTAGGATAGGCTGTCGATGTTTATTTGGCTGAGATAATCTAGTGACTCTTGTTTAAACACAGTGACTCTCCTTGTGTGTCTGGGGAACCACTTCCCTTCTTTCCATGGAAATTCTGAGGACTGATTATGCTTCTGACTTGGAGGTGTTCTCCATTAAAACCCTCCCTGTTCTCAGTTTTCAAGCACCTTTCTCCAATATCCCTGCCACAGAACTAATTTTGCTCATGCTTCCACTACTAGATAGTAGGAGCAGGTAATGAGGTCAGTTGCTAAAACCTGGGAGGGTTGCGATCTTTCACAGCCTCCTCTCTAGGTTTGAGATGCCAGAGAAACAACCATCTACGCTTTTCTCCAGCTGCTTTGGGCTGGTATGTGTGTGTGAGAAACCCTGAGAGTGTCTGACAGATCTTGCTCACCTCTCCAGACCAGGAGCATCCTCATTGCAAGAACTGTCGAACCTGTGCATCCCCACAAACAAAAGCTCCCACTTCCCCCATCACACCACCCACAGCCCCTCAGCGTGGCATGAGGAGTCAATACTCACTTGGGCAGGTGTAGTCAGGACATTTTTTCTCTGTTAAGAATATAAGAGAGATTAATGTCACCAGCTGGCCCAGAAAAACCACTTGTCCCACAGATCCACAGAAGGGACAGAAGTTGCCCTCCAGAATGTGAACACCCACCTTTGCCACCTGTGCAAAGGCTATAAACATGCATGAAAAATGGTGTGGACAGACATGTCCTGCAGCAGATGAGGATGGGGACGTGACCACAAAGTATTCTGAGACACAAGATACCCTTGTCCCTGCTTAAGAGCGTGACTGAGGGGACACATCCTGCATCCCTCACCACCTTTCCCATTGCCTCCAGCCACTGCCTTTCATTCACCTTGGCAGATGTACGAGGTGATGTTCTGCAAGAAGGTGTCATCCAGGAGCTCAGCATAGTTGTCCCTTTGAATGGACAATCCTGGCCTGGTTGGTCTGCTTAAACAAGCAATGTCATTCAGGTGATCTGGATTTGGAGGGTTCCGGAAAATGTCACCAATCCCAAGGGAAACCACCTGTGGGGAAGTTCGAGTCCATCACTGGATGCATTCATCATCTAATGCATTCATAACTGTGTATGCCTGCCACCTTGTGAAAGTGCTTCTAGTGGCACCTGTGCCCCTGCCCTAGCCTAGTGCAGCAAGGACATGGAGATGCCCAGAGAGCTTGCACTGTGCCACACAGCTGCCGCATGGCAGGTCCCCCGTGCCCTTACCGGGGTGACATCGCACAGGGAGTTGAGCGGGGTGGGGTCCCGCAGGGTGTCGGAGCGCCCGTCCGTGATGACGATGGCCACGCGCTTGTCGGACGTGAACCTCCGCAGCAGGTTGTCCTTGGTGAACTGCAGGGCCTCCCCAGTGTAGGTGCCCCCAGCAATCCACTGCAGGTTCTTGACTGCCCTGCAAGGACAGACACCAGTGAGCCAGCCAGCCCTGCCCATGGGTACTGGAGGAGTAAGAACATGGCTTGTGACCAGGCAGACACCCCTGCATGAGGATTTGGGTGGAAAACTGGCAAGCTCCTTATTTTAGCCTTAGCACCACTTATGATGCCACCAGTCACTGCCTTCCACTAAAGGACATCTTGATCATTGCAGCTGCAGGAGTTGCTGGCCTGGATATGGAGGATGGGGGGTGAGCAGGTTCCCCTGGGCCAGACCCCACAGACTCACTGCTTGAGCGCTCCAATGTTGTCAATGTTGGCATCCCCCATGGCCACCAGCTCCTGCGTRTTGTCATGGCTGTACTGCACAACACCCACACGGGACTCCCCAGCTTCAAACTGTGGGACAGGACAGAAACCAGTTAGGGGCACATACCTCAGGGGAACCCAGAGTCTCAGAATCCTGCTGATGGTTTCTCCTGCCTTCATGATGCAGGCTCTGATTCTCTTCTGCCTTATTCTGGGCAGGCAGAGCCCCACCAAGAGTGGATGCGCATTGGGCCCAATTTGGTGAGAGTAAATGAAAAGGAGACCCAAACCTAGATCTCACAGCTCACTCGTCTCAACAGCAGCCACTGGACTCTCAGGCACATGGTGGAATTCTTGGGATTGTCCTGTGTGAAGAGTCAGGAGCTGGACTTGATCCTTGGGTCCCTTCTAACTCAGGGGATTCTATGGTTCCATGAGAAGATATGTTTTCAAGACTCCTGGTTTTCTTCCAACACAGTGGTTTTGCTACCCAGCTCTACATTTTCTGCTTATTACTGGCTCTTTGCCATCCAAAACGCCCCATGTATGCCCACCACACTAGTATTCAACAGTAGATTGTGTGCTTTAGATGTGGCTGGTTATACCTTCAGGAAAGTCTGCATTCCCAACAGCCCTTCAAATCACAGAGGCAAATAAAACATACAGCAGGTTACCAGAGAGGAAGTAGGAAGAAGAGCAAGCATTTGTGTCCCTCTTCAGACTGAGAGATTCACTATGGGGACAGTATTGCTGGGTTTGGGCTGCAAGGGTCATTTTTATTAGACTGCTTAACTGGGTGACCTAAATCCAAGCCTGGGAGCTGGACATCAGAAACTTCCAACACACTTCAGACACCTGAAATGCTCATCAGAACAAGGGAGAGACTGAGACACTGATTGATCAGGCTGATTGAATGCTCAATGCACCATCTGCTCTGGGACATGGAGGAAACAGAGTCTCTTTGCCCAAATAGAGTGAAATGTCTATTTTGGGACAACGATCTGCTGTCTAATCTCCATCACTTTATGAATTTGGGAAGACCCACCCCCAGATTGAAGTCAATCCTGGTGGAGGCTTTTTGGAGTGGGGGCACCTCCCTATTTTCCTGCTTGCAGGGAAAAATAAGTGAGTGCACACAAGGATTTTACAGCACTCAGTGGAAACCTCACCTTGACCCGCTCGTCCTTGCTCAGGCGGTCGATGACTTTGATGATAAAGTCCTTGGCAATCTGGAAGTTCTGCAGGCCAATGCTCTCTGAGCTGTCCAACACAAACAGGAGGTCGACGGGACCACAGGTGCACTCTGGAGCAAGGCACAGGAGCGGAAGGACATGTTTTTCAGGGAAGCATTTCTAAAGGAAGTAGCTGATGCCTGCTGCAGGCCTGCCCAGCTGGGTGCCTATGCCCCAAAGCACGGAGTAAAACAATGCAGGAAAGTAGCTGCATAGGAGACTTGAGAGCCAGTTTACAATTTTTTCCATGTGCATTTTCTCCCTAATAAGACAGGCGGCATTTTCAGGCTGTGAGTACCCTCAAACGACCCAGTAATTATTCCATAACCCATTCCTTCATCAGCCTTTTCATTTCTACCATTCACCCAGCCTAGCAGGACAGAGGTGGCACTGGTGGGCTGGAGGAGGCTGACTCAGTTTGCTCCCCTCTTTCTCATTATTGAAGAATATAATGTGCCCTTGGCCCTCCCTTCAAGCTTTTGGACTGCAAACCCAACCTATCAGGGCAGCATCACAGAATAAAGCCCAGCACATTCCTCTGCTGACCAGCACAAGATTTGGAAGGAAGAGGGCAGAACTAGATCCACAGTGTGCCCAGAAGAGACATCCCAACTGTAAAATGGGCAGAGAAAATCCACCCTGCTGGTACACAGGGCACCTTGACAGCCATTTTCCAGTTGCAGAACCCAGCCACATCAGCCTCTAATCTGTGTGGCACTCTCAGAGATTGCTTCCTGCCCTCTCTTGCCCAGCTCGTACCTGGTTCTCCCTCAAAGGCTCTCACTACATCTCCATGTAGTGAGAGCAGGGAGGGGAGGGGTGCGAGGAAGGAGGACTAGCAAATGTTTGCAGAGCAACTTTGCCAAGTAACACTCACCACAGCAAGCTAGAGGAAAACAGAGAGAAGGAGACAACATTAAATTCTTGACAAAAGGATTTTTCACACCCTAATGCAGACTGCAGGTTTGCATCTCTGCAAACCCACAGACACCTGGCCTGGACAATCCAAGCTTATGGAGGTTTCTCTCCCACTTGAAATACCCAGATTCTTTCCCATTTCAGATTGTGATGCTCTGACCTGGAGCGCCACACACACACAGAGCTCTGTGTCTGCACATGCTGATGCATTCTTATTTAAACAAAAATAAAAGCTAAGTAAATCACCTGAATATAGAGCTTAAAGTCAGTTCTCCATGTGCCCTGTGTCCTTCCAGCACTTCATTACTGGCCATGGGCCAGAAGTCCTCTGCAGGAAATATGTGCTGCTTCTCCCCATGGCAGGGCACCCCAAACCAGGCCCCCTCATTCCCAGGGGGGAATATTAGACCATGATATTTAGAAAAAAAAAAGCATTGCAAAATGGGCCACTCAAGGACTTCAACACAACTTTGCTCATGTTTTCCCTGTACAGAACCACAGACAAACCAGTTTATGCCACATACAAGTGAGACACAGTTGCATGAGCTACTCTAGAGATGGAGCTGGAGGTCTGTGGCTCAAGGGCACTTAATTGTGGCTCATGAAAGCGGAGATGCCCATGGATGGCATTCCACTGCCTGAGAACAGGGAAAAGCAGCTGCCTTTTGCTTAGCAAGGCACTGGGCAGGGTGGGAGGAGAGGTACAGGGATACTCACAGCACATCTTCATGATGATGTCCAAGATTTCACATTCCTGAAAACAGAGGAAAAGAAATGTTTGATTAACAGCAAAAGCAATGCATAGAGCAGGCCAGCAGGCAGCACCCCAATCATGTCCCACTCACATCTGGTCCTGGAGGCCCCACAGGTCCTGGTGGTCCCTGTCAGACAGAAGCACAGAGGAGTTACAGGAGCAGTCAGTCCTATCTGTGGTGTACTCTAATGGCACCTTGCCAAGCAGTGCAGAGTTGTGAAAAGCCTCTTGGCTTCCCAGTTGCTGGCCCCTGCACTGGGCTTGGAGAAGGAATATCTGCTTGTTTACATGATTCTCTGCTGCTGCATGGAGGCGGAAGGAGGAATCCACTTCCACATGTGCCGTGTACGCCCAGGTGGGAAGTCAGAGAGCACACACAGTGTGTGCCTGGCTTGGTGTTGCTCCCAGAGCACCCAGAGCATGGAGGGATGGAGGGGTGGATGGAGGGATGGTGGGATGCATGCCACTGGGACCAAGCCTGACAGGATCCCTACTTACCGGGGGACCTTCACGTCCCCTGTGGCCTTTTGCTCCTTTGATGCCACTAGGCCCAGGGGTCAGGTTCTGGAATGAAAACAAAACCAAAACTCATAAATCTGTGTGGGTCAGGGGGCAGCACTAGTGCTGTCTGAGGGTCTCTGCACAAATCACCAACGGGACGAGACTGCTGGGGAACGCCTCTCGAGCTGTTTATCTTCCAGCATCAGGCTCATTACATGCTTAAGACAATGGGAAGATGCCAGCAGCTCACATCCCTGACACCAGACAAAGAACTGCATGTTACAACTTACTTTCAAAGCTTTTGACCAATCACACAAAGCAAAAGCATATTGACAGTACTTCTATCCAACCACTGTAAGCACACGTACCTTTAGTTAAAACAATGCTCGCTTATTTAGAACACAACACCTACTTGTAAACCTTAAAATACAATGCACAGCGCTCCATTATTAAGCTTAGAACTTCCTAATATCTCACTAGATAAACTTTTCTGTAGCTTAATGATTTATTCTATCCAAGTGGTAATACACAGACCATTGTTCTATTCGTCCTTACTTTCTACTTCTTATATAACTTTTCTACTGACGAATCTTATGGCTCCTGCTTAGCTCTAATCACAGTTCTGCTGTCTCTGAGGCCTGCCTTTCACAGCTTTACCAAAACCCTCTGATTTTAAGGATTCCCACACAGCACCTTTCTCTCCAGATGTCTGATGAGCCCTGCTTCACCATTGAAGTGTTATCTGAGGTTGCTGTACCCAATTAAATGAAGACTTGGAAGGGACACTGGGGAAATCTCCCTCCATGGGCCAGGGATAAAGCTCAGATCACCAGTGCCATCATGATCAGTGCCATCTGGAAGCATACAAAGCCTTGCAGAGGTGATGCCCACCTCACCTTAACAAATGTGGAGGTTTGCCAGCTGTCAGACACAAAATGAACACCTGGAGGGAGCTCCCATTGCTATCCATCAGTCACTGCTCATAGGCAAAGGCTGAAGATTTACAAAATCTGATGAGCTCTGGTCCATCATTGCCCAAGGCTCCTGCACTGTGCTCATAGGAAGAGAGGATTCAGCATGATTACTCACATCATTGCCAGGGTCACCAGCTTCCCCTTCATCACCTTTAGGTCCGACATAGCCTTTTGTTCCCTGAAAAACAGTATGGATGAGACTGCTGCATGGCTAGCTATTGCTATCGTGGTGAAGTTGGTGCTGGCATGTGGTGACCTCATGAAAGCTGGCTTGGGACAGGGGTGCAGAGCAGCACACAGGCTCCCAGCACCAGATTTCAGTGCTCTTGATGATGAGAACTTCTTTGGTAGCTTTCACTGCTACAGAATCATGGAATTGTTTAGGTTGGAAAAAACCTCTAAGACCAAATCCAAACATTAACCCAACACTTAATCAATCCCTCAGCATAGCATTATCCAGCTCCCCTGGGTGACATTCCCAATCCCAAACTCTGGCTCTGGGACTGCTTCAGAGAGCACCCAGCACAAGCTGCTGCCCCTGGGTGTTACAGCCAGAGCCGGACACTTCCACTGGAAGCATCCACTGCAGGGAGAGGTGGGCAGAGACAAAAAAGGGTTCTGGAGATGCCGGTTGCTTCAGGGAGCCCATTCCAGCATGCAGCTGATGGAGAAGTTCCAAGTGCCAAACCACCACCAAGGATAAATCCTGTGTGGCCGAGGAAGCAGCACACTTACGTTAATGCCAGGGTTGCCTCTGTCTCCTGGCTGCCCCTGGGGATGGAGAAAAGGAAGTGTGTTAGGTTGGACAAGTAGACATAGTGGTATTACAGTTTCAAGGCAGCACAAAAAACTTACTGGGGCACCTGTGAATCCAGTTGTGCCGTTCCCAGGAGGACCATCCTCCCCCTGGAAAGGAAGGCAGACACAGATGAGATAAAGAAGTGCAGACCCCTCAGATAGCATGGCAGCAGGATGCTGGTCTCCTTGGACAGTGGATCTCCCCAGCAGTACCACTCACCCTTTCTCCCATCAGCCCAGGGTCCCCAGGCAGCCCAGGTGCTCCAGGCAATCCCTTTGGACCCTGAAAGAGGCAGAAGGAGGAGTCAAGCATTGCACAACATCATCTCAGCTGGGAAAACAATGACTTCTGAGGCAACCAGCTACCAACACGAGCCCACTGTGGAAGTGCTCTGCTTATATAAGAGCAATGTGAGGATTGATGCCAGAAAGAAGTTCTTTACTCAGAGGCTGGGGAGGCCCTGGCACAGGTTTCTCAGACAGGCTGTGGCTGCCCCATTCCTGGAGGTGTTCCAGGCCAGGATGGACAGGGCTTGTAGTAACTTGAGATAGTGGAAGGATAAGCTTTAAGATCAGTCCCAACCCAAACTAGGATTCAAACTAGGATCAAATGTTCTCGGATTTCTATGTAAACCAACAGCTGTGCTTGGCTTCCATTTGCTCCCCACCCTGGGGATCAAACCTTCTGGCCGTTTCAGGTGGCTGCCCCCAGACAGCATCTTCCCCAGCTCTCGTGATGGGAAGCTCTGTGGTTTGTGGTGTAGCTATAACCTCTCCAAGAAATGACCTGAGGGAGGTGGGGGAAAAAGCAGCTGTGGCCTGAAGGACCCATGGAAATGCCTGGATATATCTGCCATGAAGCCAGCACTGGAGCCTGTACCAATAGGTTCAGTATCATTCCAGTATCCATGGGATTTGGGGAAAGCCCTTGATGGGCAGCACCTGCTGCACGTCCCTGCATCCCCTCCCTGCAGAAGAAGAAATGATGAAGCAGCACTGACCTCATTGCCGGGGGGGCCATCATCTCCCCTGTAGCCTTTGGGTCCTGAAGGTCCAGGGTCACCCTAGGGAAACACAGAAAGTTGTCTCAAAGGGGCTTTCTCTTGCTGCCACTCCTGCCCTGAAGGGCTGGTTCCTTTGTTTTGTGATTTGATGGGTAGAGGTGCCCATTGGCAAGTTAGGTCCCCTTTGGAAAGCCTCAGAATGGACCTATAGATGAGGATGAATATTGATGGGGAGGTGCTTCAGGAGCCATGCCTGGCTTCTCCTTTTCCTCCTTCCTCCTTTAACACCATTTTCTCTGCGAAACCCTGTGGGAGGTAGATCCCTGCTGAGCATGAACCAAACCCAAAAACTTTCTGGGCTGAGGTGTGACAGGTATGACCCACACATCACGTGCTTTTAGTGGCAGCCAAGGCCCCCAAAGCCATCCCTCTCCTTTAGAGCTCACCCCAGTAATAGAGGACCTGGTGGGAAGAGGACCAGGGAGGACGGGTGGATGCTTTCCAGCAYCAAAGCACAGCTGTGTGGCAGAGTGGCGCCTCATCAGCCGTGACACAGGTGCCCCTGGAGGACGGTCCTTGGTGCAAGAACATCACCCTGAAGGTGACACAAACCTCCATGTGCCTTCTGGCTTGGACAAGTCTGGGTCCCAGCCAGGGTGGCTCTGGGGAGTTTCTGTTCTCGGGAGGCTGGAGAGCCCTGGCAGCGTGTGCTGGAACAGACCAAAGCTGTCACGCTGCCACAATCCCATCCGGGCAGAGGCTGCTTGCTCCACCAGCTGCAGGGCTGGCCAGAGGCACCATGAGACAGGAGAGGAGGCAGGAGGAGGGCTCTTTTCTCTGAGAGCTCTTCAGATGCCCAAGGGAGCCCCTCCACCTTCTACTCAGTGCTCACAGCCCTTTGCAGGGTTTGCTTCCCAGGAGGCGAGATATGATGGTGGACAATGAGTAGGTAGTGATGCTCTGCCATCACATCAAATATTCAGGCAGCATTTTGTGTGGAGCTGAGGGTGCAGCCAGTCCCCAGGCAATGGAGAGGACAGAGGGATGCAGAGACCTGGTGTGGAACATCCATACATGTCATACACACCCTTCTTCCAAGCAAAGGTGTCCTTGTGGGTGCAGAAAACTTAAAATAGAGCAGCGCAGAGCACTGAACTGCTTCAAGGCATGTGACCTTATTTCTGCACAAAAGCCCAGAAGAGAGAAATCTTGGAAGGAAGGACAGGAACTTGTGATCCTTCACACCAGCCAAGGCTGGAGCCACGGCACCCTTGGCTCACACTGGCCACTCTCATCCTCACTGCAGCCACACAGCGCAAATCCCTCATGGCCTTGGAGGAGTTCATGATGGATGGTGCAGGATTTTGGGTGAGTATATCTTGTCCGCTACTTCTCTGGGTGCAACAAGCACGTGAGAGAAGGGATGGGCACCATGGCCAGGAATAGAGAAGGGCCACCAGACCTGTCCCATGAGCTCAGGGAAAGAGCGTGCTGGCCTTTAGCTTCTCTCAGATAGAAACAGGATGAAAGGGAGTCATAGGTTAGCGGGAGCACTTTCCCCTCGCCAAGAGAAACACACTCCAAGGACCAGGGCTCGCAGATAACACAGCTTGAAAAATACTTGTGTTTGCCAAGGTCCCACTCTTACCCAAACCTAATTACATATTTATTTTTAATTTGGCCAAATGCAAGCATTTTTCCTCAGCTCATGGAAAAATCATCCACACTTTGCAACTGCTATTCAAATCTCCCAGGAGGGGTGGGAGCAGTGGAGCAGCCTCTGGCCTGGGGAGGCACCGGAGCTGCTTTTGTAATGCTTCCCTCTCTGACAGGGGTTTGGCTCAAGTTCAGTGGTGGGGAGGGAGAACTGGTGGCCCACAGAAGACAACATTCTTTCTCCTCTTCCTCCCCAACAGGAAAGGCTGGCTGAAAGTAGGATCTGTCCCAGCCTGGCTCCCCACCACGCTTGCATCAAATTTTTGTCTTCTACGTGGTCTTTCTCCTGCCTTGAACCTGGCATGTGCCTCTACCACACAGAGGTAGAGGCAGCTGGGGCTCCAGCCCCAACCTCTTTTGCTGGCACCAGCCTGCAGCACTGATCAGTGGGTCGTTACATGCACACATCTGAAGAGTTGCTTTCCCACCAGGGCTACCTCCCAAAAAGACACCTGAGCAAGCTGGATTCTGTCAAACTCTCTCTCTGCACAGCGCAGGTCTGACATGGGCAACACCGATGCTGAGGACAATATGCATGCAACAGACCCCCTTCATGTTCTGCACTCCAGATCTTCTCCAAGGGCTCTCCAACACTTGGCCAAGGAGAAAGGAGTTTAGAAGCTGTGTCACATCTGTCTGCATGCTGGCCTCCATGCTCCACCTCTTGTGGGAGTCCTGCTCTGCCAGTGTGGGAGTGTTTATCTTGATACATTCCTCTATCTCAGGATCCATCAAAACTCCCGACAGTGTGGGTAGAAGGGGAGTTGTCCTACAGAACCCAGTTCAAGGGTGATGTCAAAGTGTGCTTGCTCAGGTGCAAAGATCCTGTTGGCCATTGCAATCAGTGCCATGGCCATGAAGGAATGACCCAGCGACACCTCCAGACCTCAAGGTATCAGTTGGGAAGAAGGAGCCTTCAACTGTGCAGGGGACAGAAGCCTTCCTCAGGCTGGAGGTGGTCAACCCTGCTCTACAGCAAGGCTGTGGAGTCTGAGATCTGTTCCTTGAGGCACACAAGGCACAGGCAGACCCCAGAGCAGAAGGGTCACACCTTGCAGTCAGCAGACTTGAGGAACACTGGCTCTGGGAGAGGCTGTCTCTGCAGGATGCCAAGGGTGTCAGGGATGCCGCTGGGGTCACGTCAGGATATCCTCACAGACACAAGATGTGTCACTGACACCCCCGAGTGAAGTGAGCAGTTTCTGGCCCCAGGTCTGAACATTTTGTGTGTGGCTGCATCTTGCACTTGCCAGTTTCCAGTCCTGTCAGATGTGTTGACATCTGTTTCCATGGGATTGGGAAATGGTGTGCAGGTTGTTCTGCCCACAGCCCAGCAGCTAAGTCTCCATTTTTTTGGTCCTGTTCATATCCTGGATTCTGGGATATGAACAGGACCAAAAAAATAGAAATCCCTGCCCTTCTTCACCAGCTTTGCTTCCTGGTCTAGAAGATGCTGAGATGTTGCCCCAAGATGCTGTGGCATCAGTTAAACTTCCCATCCCACTCTCCCTGATGTCCCAAACCCTTCCATCTAAGATCCAGAAGGTTAAACCAAGCTCTTACCTGGTCGCCAGGTGGACCGAGGGGTCCTTCCCGCCCTTGGTCACCAGGTGGTCCTGGCTCTCCCTGCAAACACACACAGAGGAGCAGGTGTGGGTGCAAAGGGACCTGTGTGCAATGGGGAGCAGGGGTGCAGCACTCACAGTGGGATAGAAGTGCAGCCATCCAAACAGGCAAGGTTTTGAGGCAGATTCAGGAATTCAGAGTAGGGAGCTGTCAGAGACGGAGGAAGATAAAGACAGCCTAGTGTGGCCACATTGAATCCAAGAAGATAGCCCTAAGAGGAAGGCCGTGTGAAGCTTGCATCTAGGGGACATTTTCCCGCCCATTTCATGCCACAAAAGCAAAAGTGTGGAGAGATTAGTCTTTCGCAGATACACAGAGCTGGCCCTGGACCCAAACTAGCCACACTCTGCACTCATGGCTGCTCTTCTAGAGCAGCTCCTGCCCTGGGCAGTCTGCATGGGGAGGAGCACAGCTTCCAGGATAGCTGCATGCTTCCTCCAGCCCGCCATCCCTATGGAGCTAAGGGGATTTCCATGGGAATGAGGCACAGATGAAGAGAGACACCCACACCTCTCACTCCCCTCTCCTTTGCTAACACTCGGAGGCCTGAGCCAAGGCTCTTTGCAGAGAACTGACAGGACAGTAGGGCACAGAAAACCTGAGTCTCAGTGGTTTTGCACCCCATCAGTTCCAGTAGAAGGAAATACTGGATGGAAATACTGAAAATGGACATAGCTCAGTTCTCTTTCACTGAACAGCCTTCCACAAATCCAGCAGAGCTGTATCCCAACAGGGAAGTGTGACTGCCAAGCCGAGGCTGGCTCTGCAGCATCTTCTTCATCCAGATACTTAGCCAGGAACAAACAAGTCAGGGAGGCAGAGGAAAGGGGAATTTGGGGGAAGCGGTTGAGAGGTTGGTGACCTAAAGCTGTTGTTTGCAATCTAGAAGCGTCCAGATGCATAAGCCAAACAGCAAATATAAAACCCAACTTCCAAATGGCCCTGAGACATTTCTGGCAAGGTTGCACAGCCTCGTGCTTGGACTCAAAGTTGGAAGGAAGCAGCCCATCGTCTGCTGAACAATTTAACTGCAGGACACTGGCGTGCCTTCCTCTCCCGCACATCTGCCCCGCACACGCCGGGCAGTAACGCTGACGCTCCCTGAGCAGTGAACAGGAAGGGGGAGGCTGCCAGAGGCCCCCTCTGAGCCAGAGCTGCCCCCTCCCAAGGCAGACCTTTGCCCCCCTCCAAGCTGGTGCTGGGTCCCGGCTGTCCTCGCTGCAGGGACAGGAAATGAGTGGTGCAAAGGTGGACGGGATTATGGGATGCTGCTGTGGGATGCCCTGGCTCCCCACACCCTGCATAGAGCACCCCTTGCCCCTCCCTGTGACGTGTGGCATGGCTGTTGCTTGCCACATGTTTGTCCTGGCCTGCTGAGGGTTCCTGCCTGTCCCTCCCATGCTCACGCTTGATGACTCACCCCAGCAGGCTGGAAACATACTTTCCTAGTGATTCCCACTCAAAAGGGGAGGGAAGAATGTCTTCCCTTCCATCCGTACCCACTCATGCTGGCCTGCTGCTGATTGTACCTGTGCCCTCCTACCCGAGCCACTGGTAGCTCACGCAGCCCCTGAGCATGCAGAGGAGGACACCTTGACTCTTTCCTCTTCATTAACTAGTTTTCCAGTTGTGAGGAAGGAATTGACAGCTGTTCACTTGCTCTTGGCTTGCTGGGCATGCTCTCCTCTGGATTTTGGCTGTTTGGTGATCACCTGCCAGCATAAAGGGGCAACAGCAGATCCCTCCCAAACTGGCATGTCAAGGCATGGAGCTTGCCTGCTGGCCCAGATGCTGGTGGAGTTAGCTACTGGACACCTATTCCCAGCCCCTGGCTTCCAAGCATCCCCCCTCTAGCAAGCAAATGTAGAAGGCTGCCCTGCGGGTGCAGTTACCGGCTGTCCTCTCTGCCCACGGTCGCCCGGCGAGCCTGGGGGTCCTCTCTCCCCATTGCTGCCCTGCAAAGAGAGGGTGGCATCACAAAATCAGGGCCTGTTCCCAGCAGGCCAAACCCCTCCTTCATTGCCCACCTCTGAGCAGGCTCAGCCCCAGGCCCCCTCCTCCTCGTCCAGAGGGTACCAGCCCCTGCCCGTGGGGTGGGTGAGAGGCTCTCGCACTTACCCGTTCTCCAGGAGGACCATCCTCACCCGGAGCGCCCTGTGGAGAAACAGAGGGGTGGTCAGGGGGTGGGGATGGCCAGCAAGCACACACAGGGGCATCGCAGGTAGAGAACTCACCTCATCACCAGTCTCTCCAGCTGGTCCAGGCTCACCTCGGTTCCCAGGAGCTCCCTGCAAGGCACGGGGATGCACACAAGAAGTCAGACAGTTCTGGATCAAAGCCCTGCACACTTGAAGAGCTTTGGGCAAGCTCTGCTCCAAAGCTCAGGCTGTAGCAGGGATTCTCTCACAGAGAGCAAGAGGATGTTCACACAAGGGTGCTTCTTCACCCACCTTCTCTCCAGGGTTGCCAGGAATCCCCTGTCGGCCAGGCTTTCCATCATTCCCAGGCTCCCCCTTCACAAGAACACAAGGCACCATCAAGACTGCATCCAGCAGTGGATTTCAGCTCCCACAGCACAGAGGCTATCAGGAGCCATAGTGCACCCCAAGCCTCTTTCAGGGTTTTGGTGTCTCCCCATCCCAACAGATCCTTCCCTACTCCACTCCCAGTGAAAGCCACCCTTTCACAGCACTCCCCTGATATCTCAGGGATGCTTTGTGCCAGGCTTGTGGGCACCCTCGAACCGTGGGCACACTGTGGGTGATGGGAGCCTCCTCTAGTGAAGAGGCCAGATTGGACAGGGCTTGGAGCAACCTGGTCTAGTGGAAGGTTCCATCTGCCATGGCAGGGGGTGGAATGAGGTGGACTTTAAGGTCCCTTCCCATCCAAACCATTCTGATTCTGTGATAGTCTTGCCCCAATCAGTGCAAACAATTTCCACCTCTTCCTCCTGCATCCTTCCTCTGCGTGAGGCTGGGCAGAGCAACTCACCTTTGCTCCCTTGGGTCCAAAAGCACCAGGATCTCCCTTCGGTCCAGGCGGGCCTTGAGCTCCCTGTTGAAATTAAAGGCAGTGTCACTGAAACCTGAACTGGTGACACCATCTGCAGGAAACTGGGCATGGACTGAGCGTCCCAGCAGCCTGGCAGGCGGCACCCGGTTGGGATGGATGGGAGGGATCTGGCCAGAAGGGACTCCTGCACCATGGAGCTGTGCCAGCAATGCTGCACCCACATTGCTGAAACACTTCTGAAGGTCAGAGGAAAATTACGGAAAAGGTGGTTTTGGGCTGCTGTGGCTGGACTACAGTGACATTGGTGCCACCACAAATGTGTCATCCCAGGAGCATGGAAAAGGCAGGGAAACTGGAAAAATGCAATGTCAGGCGGCCCCAGGGCAACTGAGGACAGCTTCCAGGCAAGGATGAGGCAGAGTGCCCCAGGGTCAGCCCCGAGGTGCCATGCCTGGGATATAAGCATCACACATTTCCAAGTAATTCCCTATTTCCACACACCATCATGGCAGAGCTGTTCACTTGCATGCAAGGGGCACCCACAGGGTACCTACGTCAAATCCGGGAGAGCCTTTGCAGCCAGGTAATCCAGGGTATCCTGCTTCACCCT
Source organism: Cardinalis cardinalis (assembly GCA_014549065.1). Classification (NCBI taxonomy): domain Eukaryota; kingdom Metazoa; phylum Chordata; class Aves; order Passeriformes; family Cardinalidae; genus Cardinalis; species Cardinalis cardinalis. Next base: position 128,641 of record JACDOX010000522.1, on the reverse strand, counting down.
GTCAGGCAGCCAAAACAGAGGTCTCCAATGAGTGATACTCGCAGGAAGACCCCATCCATCATCCCAGAGCCCTGGAAGGGACATTCCAGCCCCATCCCTGGCTGGCAGATGGATGGCTCTGCAGGGAGGGAACTCCACTGCCCCACAGGCTGCATCCCCAGACCCCACAATGGTTTTGGAGGGGCAAAAGCCAGGGTGTTCAGGCCAAGCAAAGTCCCCTGGAGCAGAGATTTACCTTCTTGCCATCAATGCCATCGATTCCACGCCTGCCTTTCTCACCCTGAAACAGAGTACCAGGACTGTGAAGTGATTCCCAAATTCCCAGTGCCTCCCAAACGTCAAACAGAGGAAAATGGTGCAAAAGCAGAGTCTGACCTTGGCTCCTTTGGCTCCTCTTGAGCCCTGCAGAGGGAAGGACAGAGGTGTCAGATGTCTATGCAGAGCAGATCCATCCCCCCACCGCAGTGCAGTCCCCACACCAGCTCAGCCTGAGGACTCAGGCATTTACCACTCCTCTGCRCACCACTGGATCCCACTGGATCCTGCTGGATCCCTGCTCTTGGCTCAGGCAGTGCCAGCAGGAGGGGTGGAAGTGGGGGCACATAGCAGACCCCAACACCACGCAGTTGCAGGGCCAGCCCAGGATAACCACTCATGGGGACATAGGGATCTCTCCCAAACATCCCTGCTGTCCTCACCTTTTCTCCTCGGCTTCCTTTGTCACCCTAGAGAGGAAGGGAGAAAGAGAAATGGGAGAATGAGAACACTGGCAGCGCAAAGCCCGTGGCCCATCTCTGAACCACCTCTGTGAGCCTGCAGCCCCACATACCTTCATTCCTTGGTAGCCAACAGGTCCCATGTCTCCTGGTCTGCCCTAGGGGAGAGAAACACCGTGTAATAGACGCAGATACACTCACCACCATTGGACAGCATCCCCCAGACACCTGATGTGGGACTCAGCTGCCATTCTCTCACACAGGAGCCTCTCCCATAACTCTGCTCCTTATTTCCCTAGTTTGAGAGCACGGGACCATTGTGGAGGGCCAAGAGGACTTGCCTTCACCTCCACCATCTCCAGCTCTTCATGGAGGTGAGGGAACCTGGGTGCTTGGGGACATGTCATTTGAGAGGAAAGAGAAGGGCAGAAAACCCTTGGGAAGAAAAAATGCATGGCATGGGGTTTCCAGTTTGGGAGCACACAAGACGGGTAACTGCATGCTTAGGTGTGTGGGAGAAATGTGCCTCCCAAAAATAAGTGTGCCTAATAAAATAAAAGAGGGAGGAGGAGGGAAATAGTTTCCTCATGCTCTCAGGTTATTTACCAAAGATTTCCCTGTAACACTGCTGTACTTGTTGTGTCAGAGGACGCAGGAGGGAGCCCAGAGTCCACCCCTGGGCTGGCACACATGAGTCAGAGACATGTCCTGCAGGAGGGATGGCTATTTTGGGTGAGGAACAAGCAAGCCTTGTAGTGAGAGGAGGAGCCTCCCCACTGCACAGCATGCATGACTGCACACCCCATAGAAACAGGAATATGCTGGTGAGGATGTGTCCGAGAGGTCTGGCCACAAGCAGTCAAAAACCAGCCCCTGTGCAGAGTCACCAGGGCTGGTCCTTCACTTACTGGGTCTCCAGCCTCTCCTTTCTGGCCGGGAAGACCTGGTTTGCCTCGTTCTCCCTGCAATACAGGAGAGAAACACAGTCAGTTTATCATCCCCAGGAGCAGAAGGATGACCTGTTGAAAGAAGAGCAGGGAGGATGGGAGCAGAAATGCTCCTTAGATAGAGGGAGCAGATGGTGCTGGCCATATGGGAGCATGGTGTGGGTCCATGCCCCACAGGTGATGTTGGGAGCCTTTTCCAACCTTCTTGGTTCTATGACAATGATTCAAGGTCTCTGAGCATCCCCAGTGAGCCCATCCCACTGTCCCAGTCCCACAGTGCAACCACAACCAGTCCCTCACCTCGTGGCCAGGGTCACCAGGAGGTCCAGGGGGCCCTCGGGGAGGCTGCAGGAGAGATGTGTGGGTTAGACCAGCCTGAGGCACAGCCTGGGACCACAGGGATAAGAGGGAAGGGGACAGGGCTCTCAAAAGCCTGACTCACCTGGCACTCAAAGGAGCAGCACTGCACAGAGAGAAGGAGGAAACAGCATTAGAGGAGGTGGCAGTAGCAGGGTCAGCCTGCACCCTGCTTGGGGGAGGGCTTCCCAGGCTTACAGGAATTGCCTGCAGGACAGGGCTGTGCCACCAAGCCCCCCTAGCCATGGGTCACCCACAGGGGACAGGCTCAGTCCCAGGGCGACACTCACCGATTGCTCCGTGTTAAGTTTCTGCAAGACAAGAAAGCAAAGAGAAGGGATTTAAGAGGGACGGGGGGGCCTGGGGAGGGGGCGGGCTGGGGAGGGGGTGGGCAGTGCTCACAATCATGTCGATGATAGTGTTGATAGTCTCCTCCACATCGATCTCCCGGGTGGGCTTCAGGCTGGTGGCAGTGAAATTGCGGCGGTAGGCATGGTCCGTGGCAATGATGTTCAGCCGCTGGTCCTGGGGATGGGGAGGGCAGAGTGAGACCTGTGGGCACCTGTGAAGGCTCTGAGAGCCCCTCCTTTGTACCCTGGGGGTCCCATGGCCCCACTGGGGACCCCCTGCCAGGAACATCCCTGCTGTGTGGTCCCTACCAAGTGGTTGGGGGAGATGGCAACAGAGAAAACTTTGATCCCCAGGAGTTTCGCTTCATTGGCAGCATCATCCAGGCCTCCACAGGGCTCCTTGTAACCTTCCAAGGGATGTCCATCAGTCACCACAATCAGGTATTTATTCTCCTTGTGATGGGAACCACTGGAAGGGTTTAAACACAGGATTTAACGCTGAAAGAATTTAGCTGGAGAGGAGTGGTTGGACACCTGGGGACACTCACCCCAGACAGTGCCCCAGCCTGCGGTCAGGGCGTGGCTCATCCCAGCAAAGCTGRAGCAACTTGCCATCCCTTTCCCCACACTGTGAGCTCTTTTCCCAGCCTGGGGACAGCTCTGCACAATGCCCAGGGATGTCCCAACCCTGAAGCTCCCACCCTTCACCGACCAGAGCCACACCATCCCCACCCCGCTGCGGCCTCGCTGCCTGACCCGATGAGCAGCTCCTCGATGCCGCGCTTTATGGCGCAATCGGTGTAGGTGCCCTTCCCGATGTAGTTGACAGACGACACGCGGTTCTTCAGCTCGCTCTGCCCGCTGGGCATCGGCGTGAGGCTCTTGATGAGCACCACCTCGTCACTGTAGTGCAGCGCTCCCGCGTTCCACACCAGGTTGCGGTCGCAGCGGTAGTACCTGCACGGACACACCAGGACACAGGGTTTGCTGCGCTCGCACCAGCATAGAAAATGCAAATCCTCTGCAGAACAGGGATTTGCCAGGGTTCCCTGCTCTCCTGCAAAGCTGGGACATGCTTCCTGTGCAAAGCACAGCATTGGACCCCAGGGTAACTTGTCCGGTGGGTGGAAGGGCAGAGCGATGCAGTGGGTGGGCATCTGCAGGGATCAAACAGCTTGGCAAGAGAAGCTTCTGGAAGAGGTGCCAGGGGCCGGAGCTGGGCAGGAGGGGCTGAGCCAGATAGCCAGGTGTGTGTGTGTGCAAGGCAGTGAACCACTGAAACACCCCGCAAAGAGGTTTTCCACTGCCAGATGCGTTAAATTCAGAGAGAGATGCCTCCCTTGGAAGGATGCTCTGACTTGGGAAAGGATGAGTGAGCGTGTGTTGCAGCCCTGTTCTGTGCACTGACATATCCAGTACCTGTGACTCCCTGGGAAAGAAGCACCACCTGTGCTTTGGCCATTGCCCCAAAACAGATCTTTTCAGGATATGGGGACCAATCCCAAAGGGATGTGATTTCTTTTTCAGTAAGCGGGGGCCAGTCCCAAAGGAGTGGTGTTGCACATCTTCTCTCTGCCCATCAGGAGCTGTCCCAAAGCCACCTGAGCCTTGTCCGCAGCTGTTCCCTCTATCCCCCTGCAGAACTGAGCCTGCAGGCCTGAGCACAGGGGAGAGTGATGCTGCACTCATGGAGGCGTGGCAGGTTGCTCTCAAGCACAAGGCTCCTGATCACTCAAAGCCTTGTGAGACAACTCTTCTGCCTGGGCAATGGACAGGTGAGCTGCCCCCCTCCTAACCCTCCTGAGATAGGGCATTGCCCTTCCAGCTGGTGCAGCACTGGGACATCCCCACAGTGCCCCTCTGGGCACCAGCACACATCTCCTGCTGCCCTGAGGAGCTCAGCAAGACCCATGTGCCTCCAGCACTTGTGGTGCCCCTGTGCATCCATGGATCTCCTGCCTGCAGTCAAGCCCAGCACCATCCCCTCTGAGATCCAGGAGCTTTGGTGCTCCTGGGCATCCCTGGGCATTCCCTGGGGAAAGCCAGGGTCCAACCTTGGTTGGTGGCTGCAGAGGTGGGTGAGGAGAAGACAGATAAAGAGCTGGGGAATGGGATGGGAAAGGGGCACCCAAAGCAGGGATGCGCCAGTGGGAAGGGAGGGTTTGCTCTGCAGCTCACCCTGTGAGTGCTGAGTTTAACCCCAGAGGTGCCCTACTGCCGCCCCTGCACCCAGCTGGTTCTGGGCCTGAGTACAGGGACCAGCATCGCTTTGGTGCTCCACAATAACCACACAGCCACCCAGACGTGGTGGGGCTGGGCTGCCGTGTCTGCCACTCCAGCAGTTCCTGCCTTTCCTGAGGGTGGGTGCTAGCAGCCCTGTTAAAGCCACGTTGCTGCTGTCAGCACAGACAGAGACAAAACCAAGCAGTTGAGCACTGGGAGAGGGGGGAGAGGCTCCCATCCCCCTCCCCAGCATCCCTGCTTTCCTTTTTTTCTTCTGTGGACAGACACACAGGGGGATTTCAGCATCCCACCCAGCAGCAGGCTCCATCCCCAAAGCAGTCTGGATAAACCCCTGGGGGGTGTACCTCTGGGTGAGTTTATCAATGAACCGGTTGGTGAAATCTTTCACTTGGGTAACCAGGTCCCCAAAGGGCTTCACCCTCAGGGCAACACTCTCTGAGGTGTCCAGGACGAAGAACAGGTCCACAGGGCAGTCTGGGAAGAAGTGGAGAGGCAGGAATTGGCCAGGAGTCCTGCTGCATAGCCTCCCCCTCCCAGGCTTCCCACACTGCCCACCCCATTTCCCTCTTAGCAGGCTCCTGGGATCTGGGCTAAGGGGAATGCTTTCACATCCTTACCCCCTTGGCATCAAGAGTAAGCAAGATCACTTTTTCAGAAAACATAATTTTGTGTAATTTAACACTTTCCTATACTTTCTTCCCTGTTTCCATTCAAAGGATATCTTTGCAAGACCTATACTACTTATTATACCAAATAACATGCAGCTGCAGGAACCACTCAAAGAAATGAAACCAGTTTAGCAATCAATGCAATAAGAAAGTTAAAATTTTCTGACACATCGTGCCAAAAATACAATTTTAAGAAAGAGCAATAACATAAACTTCCCTTAAGAGCCAGCATCCAGCCCAGAATAGTTCAGAAAGCTGGATTGGTATCCACTGTTATCCCCCTCTCCTGCATCCCACTGCTATGGGTAACTGCAGACCAGACAGAAGCAAGGAAAAGGAGCTAAAAAACATGAAAGGGGGTACTTCTTGCAGATCCTCTCTAATCCTACACTGCTCTCCTCAGCAAGCCCAAACGTCCCGACAAATCTGTGGTGTGTCTGCAGCAGAGGCATCCGTCCGGCGGGAAACAGCAGTCAGCCTTCTCTGCTGATCCCGGGAAGGAAAACCACCCCGGCAGGCATTCCAGGCTTACCTTCTGTGCTGGAGACTTGGGTGATGATTTCTGGGCGCTGAGCACATGAGCCCCTCCACAGGAGGCCGGCCGGGAGCAGCAGAGTGAGCAGAAAGTCTCGCAGCCTCATGTTTCTCGGTTCAGATTACCATCGAGCTGCATCCAAGGAAATAAGCAGGGCAGGAAAACCCAGCAGCTGAGCGAGGCCACAGTCTGGAAGCAGGAGTCGCTGAAAATATTTTTTTTTTACCGCTTTCCTCTTGGTTTCTGTGGGAGGAAGAGAAGGCAGGAGGGTAAGGGTGAGGAGGAGACTTCTCCACCCTGAGGACGGAGGGAGGGATCAGGAGGTGTCAGCTGTGAGTCAAACTTAGGAAGCATTTCTCCTTACGCTTTTTATGGATGTCACTATACCTGCAATGGCAGCCCAGCCGCTGGTGCCTGGGACCCCCACAAGCCTTGCAGGGAGCCCAGGAGCAGGCAGTGCCCATCAGCGTTGGGGCTCAGCCTGCTTTCCGGAGCAGGGGGGCTTGGGACACCTGCCAGCACTTTCCTATCAGCTCCTGGGACAAGATAGCTGCGGCAGGGGGACAGGCATTCCCATCACATCCCAACCTGCAGGACATCTGCTCTGGGTTCTGCCAGGGGAGTCCCCACCACGCGGCACAGCTGAAGCTGGGGGCGTGGGGGCACCATGGAGGCACAACATTTTTTGAGAAGCACTTTCTTCAAAGACTTTTGGAGAGACTCTCTTCTCAGTTTTGAAGAAGCGCCTTCTTCACTTTCTTGACTTTCAGGGCTTTCTGCTCAAGCCAGTCATGAACAAGAAAGGCTTGGTACTGAGGAAAAACCCACAGGGTCACCCAAGATTGCAAAAAACCCTTCTCCTCAGGGCCATGTTCAGGGCAGGGAGTTGGGAACAGGGTCAAAGCTGTCAAGGTCAGGAGGTCCTGTCCAGCTGTCAAGAAACAGGAGCACAGGTCCTTAGGGATATCTGGAGATGAGCATCTTGTCACTTGGTAAGATGGCAGGAGAGCCTGAGGACCTCTACAGCAAGGCACCCCAAGGTTGGATTGATTGACCATCTGCTCTTTATGGCCAGAACTGGAGACAGTCCTGGAGAAGTCCCAGGTCCTGCCAAACCCCGCATGGGTGGGAGCATTAATTGCTATGGAGGGGGAGGGGGAGAGGTGAAATACTGAGGGCTGACCCTGGTACAGCTGCAGCTGTAACTTGCTCCCTAAAGCACAGGAGGGCACCAAAAGCTTTAAATAAAACATTTTAAAGCATGAAATAAAATAAAAATAAAGTGTTAAATAAAACATTGATGGCTCCAAAGAGCAAAGAGTCAACAGCACAAACCCAGCTGGCACAAAGCTTGCACCCAGGCTGGGCACACGGAGGCAGCAGGAGACCTGTCACACTGGGGGACCATGAAGGGCTGCTGCCACCTCTGTCACCCTGCCTGTCCTCTGACAGCATCTCTGAGGGGATGGCCAGGCAGAAGCGTTGCAGGTTTGGCTGTTGGAGGTGTCCCAAGTTGAGACAACTCAGAAGAACTCCACTGATTACAAGTTAAAGCAGTGGAGGACCTGTCCACTCTACACAGGCAGATACCTCAAAAAACAACACTTTGGATAAACAGCATCCAAAACCAGTGGAAAATAATCTGCAGACTGCTGAACTGAAACCTCACAAACCCAAAAATCTTCAGGCATACTTTTTTCACCCCAACATGAATTTACAGAATCACAGAATAAGCTGAACTGGAAGGGACCGCCAAGGATCATTGAGTCCAGCCAGCCACCCAGGCACTGAGGTGTGTGTGCTTTGCTGGGCTGCACATGAGGCACCAGGAGATGAGGGCACTGCAAGGCAAATTTTCACAACATCTCAAACCTACTGAAGATGCTCTCCCAGAGAGCAGGCATGCCCAGGGACAAGTCCTGCTGCCTGACACTTCATGGGGATCAGACCTGATCTGGCTTTCCAACACACCTCCTCAGGCTCCCACAAGGGAACTCTCCTGGGATTTTGAAAACCAGCCAGCAACTCCCAGAAAAGGATTGCTGGGAAGGGATCTGTCTTCATGCATCAGCTCAGCAGAGTGAATTCCTCTTAGCATTCTCCCTTCCTCTCTCCCCTTCCCTCACAGGGGATTATCCCAAGAAGAGCTGACCTCCCCCTCCCTGCAGGCAGGGGAAAGCAACCCCTGCTGGGAGCAGCTCTGCAGAGCTGGAGAAAGCTGGAGGCCAGCTGGCTGTGTCAGCAAAGACTTAATGATTGTGGTATGGCCTGTGCAAGGCGCCGGCTGACCGTACAAGGCCCCGAGCAGCTGCAGCCTGTCAGACCCCGCATGCCCTGGGGAGCTCTTCCCGCCCCACTGGGGACCCCCGTCCCTGCCTGGAACCCAGGCCTGGCCCCCCATGGCTGTCATCAGGCATGACGTCCCAGGAGCATCTCACCACATCGCTGGACTGGAGCAGTGTCCAGCTTCCAAAGCATTTTAAATCATTGTCTTTTCCAGGTCTGTGGTGCTAAACCACGGACAACAGCCAGCAGTGTCCTCAGGACATTGAATAGCTATTTCTTTGGAAGAGCGTGAGCTAGTTTTGCAGGAAACAAATCCACTCCCAAGTCAGTGGAACTAGCAGCATGCCACCGTGTCTCAAAATCCAACAACACATGCCTGTGAAGGATGTTGCCTCCCCTTCCTCTTCAGATGAGGACAGAGAATTGAGCCCTATGGCTCTGCCCCCCCTGACAAGAGCAGGGAACCTCCTCCATCTATCATCCTCACTCTGGAGTGCCATGAAGATGGGCAAGGGAAGCCCCTCCAGGGTGCCTAAGTGCCCCAGGGAATGGGTGTCCTCCTTTCCCTGTCTCAGACCACAGCACTGCACTAAACTTTCAGTCCAATTCTAGACCAAACTGGGTGCTGGGAAAAAAAAAGTACACTTGAGACAGAATTTTTGCTTTTTCTTCTCCCAGAGATTGAGAAAAGAGTGAGTTTGCTCTGTTTTTCTGATATTAAGTCTTCCATATAATCGTTTCTTCCCTTTAATCAAATCCACTTGGAAATGGAAAATAGTGCTTCCACAGAAAACATGGAAAGGAGCCGAAATTAATTCCCATGAGAGAAGCCAGGATTGAACCCATCAGTACACACAGAACAAAAGGGTGCTTTGGAAAGCAGAGAAGGACCGAGTGCCAGGTTGCAGCTGGGCTACTTTGTCCCCTCAGATGGTTCTGGGAGGTGCCCCAGATAGGGAACACCAAACTTTCCCTGGTTGTAGCCACACAAAGCACACCAGTGCCCTGCCAACTGCCTGAGTCATCTTTTTCACCTTCCCCCCACTCCTGGGGACGTGGGCACCCAGCGACAGAAATGTTTGGGATGATGGATATTTCCATGTGTCTGGTTACCGTGGGTTGTTTGAGCCTGTTTCATGGAGGAAGGTGAGATGGACAAGTGTGAGTCCTACGATGAGGAATGGGAGGAGGAAGTGTAGGGCGAAGAATCGGGTTAGTGTGGGGTTATCTACGGAGAATCCACCTCAGGCTCATTCGACTAGTGTTTGTCCGATGTAGGGAATGGCTGAAAATAAGTTTGTGATTACGGTAGCCCCTCAGAATGACATTTGGCCTCATGGTAGGACGTATCCTACGAAGGCGGTTGCTATGAGGGCCAGGAGTAAGATAACTCCAATATTTCAGGTTTCTTTGTTTAGGTATGAGCCGTAGTAAATTCCTCGGCCRATGTGGAAGTAGATGCAGATAAAGAAGAAGGCTGTAGGACCCCAAGCTGTCTGTCCCAGCCTCCATCCCAGTGTCCTCCCCATCTCCGTGCCCAGTCCTGCCTCACAGAAGCAACCGTGCTGTGAGCCCAGTGCTGCGCCAACCACAAACCCCACTGGAAAGAACCTGGCTTGTGGTGCTTCTGCTCATGGTAATTCAGCTTTCCACAGTGGATCTCTGCAGGAGGAGGCAACGGAGAAACCCCTCTGAGCAGGAAAACATCACCTCTCCCAGAGGTGCCTCGGGAGAATATCACCACGGCAAAGCAGGCCTAGGCAGCACCAGAGGGGGGTCTGGCATCCACCCACCTGCAAAAACACCCCAAGGAAAAGACAACTCCTCTTCCAAAACCCTTGACAAAACCCTACGAAGTGGCCCTTGGCACCCTCTCCTTGCTAAGGGCTCGAAGCCACCCCAGAAGACGCAGCCCAGCTGGGACATTGGTGCTTCTCCGAAGCGCTGACCCAGCACGAACTTGCCTGCTGTGCTGCTCGCCAGCTGCATCCGAGCTGGCCGGGGGGAGCCTTCCCTCCCTTCCAGTGCTGCTTGGGGATACACTCTTCCCTTCCCAAGCCACCTCAGGGGGTCACCACCACTCCAGCAGGGATTTCCAGCTCCCATCCATCCAGCACACAGACGGTGTGAGCATCCCCCTCCAGCCCGCTCTACAGACCCCTTCCATGCTGGCACAGACAGGACACAGCACGGCTCCAGCAGCAGATCCACATCCCCACACCCAGGACTGTGCGTGCTGGGTTAATGTTTTCCCCATTACTTCACTCTGGCCTCTTTTCTTATGGAAAAAACCAAGCCATCTGGTAATAATATTTCCCTAATAGCTGTCTGGGTCTGTGGGAAAGCTTGGCTCAGCTTCTTAGGGAAGATGAGAGGGTCGAATGAGAGGGAGGTTGTGGATACCGCGTGGGAGCTGGAGGAGAGGAGATAATGCTTTCAGGATCCTTTTCCTGGGCCACCCCAGTGCTTGCAGGGATTCTCAACTCACAAGGGAGCCATAGGACGCCAGGATGACACACTTTCAGGGTACCCCACAGTTTAAGAGTCACACTCTCTTCCTCTGTCCCACAGTGGAGGCGTGAAGGTGGGCAGCAAGATTCCCTTCCAGGACGTTCCCCCCACCTTCATTTTACACTCAGAAAATAGAAACAGCCCAAAGCATGGGGTTTGGGGAGTTGGGAGCATCATTGTTTGGGAACAACACTGGCTCAAACCAGAAAGATCAGCAGCACCTGCACTGTATTCCTGTTCTTGGAGAAAAGGCAGCACCCTGGGATATGCCACCTTCAGCCCTGGGGACATCACTGGAGGGACAGGGGACAGAGGAACCCCCTCTTGTGGAGCAGATCCAGGAAAAACGGATGGAAAACCACGCACTAACCCCATCAGCAGCTGAGCAGGGAATATTTTCCACTCCTCTGCGATAATAGGCGTGGCTTGGGTGATTCCCAGGAAGCAGAGCATGCCTGCCAGGCTGGGCGCATGTTCCCTGGGGAAGGCAGGCCCCAGGTGCCCAAGGAAAAGCGGAGCAGCCACAGACACAGCCCTGCCTGCAGCTGGGGGGACTGCAAGCGCTGGTTCCAGCCAGCCCCACGCTCCCAGAGCCCGGCCTGCACGTCTGGACTGCGAAGGGACGAGCTACACAGGTTGAAAACCTGCTTTTCCTCTGCCGTGGATTGCAGCCCCCCTCTGCATCCGTGTGGGTGCAGGCATCAAACCAAAGCATCAATCCCAAAGCCTTGGGGAGGACAGAAAAAGCATCTTCCTTGTTGGCTGCCTTCTGCATATCTCAGCTGGCTTCCTGGCACAGCGCAGCACAGAGCCAGCCGGATCCTTTCCACAGTTTTCCACAGGGATTGTCCACCCCAGCCCAGGAGCTTGCACGTATCTAGCAAGCTCCCAGAAGTTCCCACTAGCCCCTTCCCAGGCTGTTTCTGCTCCCATTTTTATTAAGCATGCGTGTTCATACTCGTTATTTTTACCACCCCAGCAGCTGTCCACGCTCTGGGTGTGTCTGTGCCCTCCCAGAGCAGTGCCGTGATGCAGCAAGGCGTGCAGCCCAGCTCCCTCCACACCAGAGCCAGATCCAGCTGCAGCCTTTTCCTAGAAGGATGAAACAAGTCAACCATCCTTCCTGGCAAGAATGCCTTCCTGGCCCACTCTAAGCTGTGCCGAGCATCTTCCTTGGATCTTTCACAGACATTAAGGAGCAAATGCAAACCATCCAGCCATGGAGAAGGGGGAATGACTTTACACTGAAAGTAGGTTTTTGTTGGATATATGGAAAGAAATCCTTCCCTTTGAGGGTGGTGAGGTCCTGGCGCAGGGTGCCCAGAGCAGCTGTGGCTGACCCTGGAACCCTGGAAGTATTCAAGGCCAGGCAGGACGGGGCTTGGAGCAACCTGGGATAGTGGAAGGTGTCCCTGCCATGGCAGGGGGTGGAATGAGATGGTCTTTAAGGTCCCTTCTAACCCAAAACCACCCCATGGTCTAGGATTCCTCCCCTCAAGCCTATTTCCTCTGCTCCATGCAGCAGATTCCAGCACAAGCTGCAGCCAGTGGAATCCCAGCAGGGTGTAAAGATAAGCATCTCCCCCCAACAAGTTTATTATTTTTTAGAGGAACAGCCAAAGGTAAACAGGCTGTTTTAATCTCCAAACACTCACCCTCTCAGCAGGAAGCCACAGAGCTGCAGCCAGCACAAAGGGCTGGATGCAATGAGCAGGGCTGTGGGGCCTCTGCGCCCTTAAATGCCTTCAGTGGGGCACAGCAGCTTTCTCTTGCAGCTGATGAGTCCTGCAGAGCTTAAGCCAGTGCATTCAGGCGGTTCACACCCCTCTGCATCCCACTTCTCCAGCCTGGGCAGGGATTCAAGCYGTGTCGGGGGTGGGTGGACACAATAACCTTTGGGGTTGTTTGCGCGCACAGCCCCACCGACTCCTTCCCCAGGGCTGCTCCCACCTGAGCTCTGACTCTGGGAAAGTCTCCCAGCTCAGCAAAGGCCACGGAAGGCACTTCATGGATAGCTCTGGAGTTGCAGGGAGGGGGGAAAGGAGCCCTGAGCCACATTTCCCAGAGCATTGCTCTGTCTGTGACACCCCGCTTTGGGGGGGTCTCCGTGGCGCTGCTGCTCTAGGAAGGGGATGGGAACAGCAACAGGGGCTTTTCTCCAAGTGAAAGCATACAATCAATTCCTGGGCAGGAGAAACCCAGGAAACCTAGTTTTTAGCCAAAAGTGGGTGCCAGGCCTGGAGCTGTATGTTGTGGTTGGCTTGTCAGGGAGCAGGGCTGGGCACCCCAGCCAAGGGCATGTCAGAGGCGGCGCAAACAAGGGGAGGATGACTTCCAGATTCCACAGAGATTTGGAGCTGCTGGTGCCTGGGTTTGAGCAAGGGTGTAGAGAAGGGTGAACTGCCCTACCTGCCTGCCACAACCCCTTTGCAGGGCCAAATGGAAGAAGGGGTGATGTGCACTTGGAAAATATAATTCCAGATGGAGAAAAAAGGTTAATATAGCTTTTTTGCCTTTGTTTCCACATAAGACAGAGGTCTGGGCAGGCAGTGCTGGCCTCTCCTGGATGTGTGTCAAGCTCAGGGCTGGATGGGCTGGAGACGGAGACCCTCACTGCACCAGGGCAACATGCAGAGCTGGAGCAGCGCTCTGGCTTCTCTTCTCGAGTAGAAAAGAAGCATCCCAGAGGAAAACCATGCCCCAATGTGTCCAAAAATAGCACCAGGGCCGTTCCAAGGTCCAGCAGGGCTGGCACCTTGTGGGGTGTGTTTGAGAGCTGCCATTGTGTGGGGCTGGACGGGGAGCCTGTACACCATCTGGATTGCCAGCAGCCCCTGGATTGCTGGGCTGCTCCCAGGGCCCGGCAGTGACTCACACTTGCTATAAACACGTCTCCCGAAGGATAATGAATCCCAGTCGTCACCGCCTTTCAGGAACACTCTGGATTCTCTTTGCAGTGCTCCTCCTGTCCTGTTCCCCCTCCCTCCTGGCAGCCCTGCTCCCATGTGGGATCATTTCCTGATGCTGAGTGGAGCCAGGGCTCTGAGGCCCATTTCCCAAACCACATTTTGCTTCATGGGCTGAGTTTCCCCATTAACCATTCTGGGGGCATCGAGGCTTTTGTGCTATGGGGGCACCCCCAGCACCCCAGCTCTCGCCTTGTGGGTGCCCCACTGCCCAAACCCCGGCTTGCTCCTCAGCCTCATTCCACTCACCACGGAGGGCACTTCAAGCAACAAAAGCTTTATTGCAATGACACGGATAAGCCATGAAATACATCACAAAGCATCAGGGGCGTGAGGGGCGATGAGGAAGCGCAGATAAGGGCGGTGGGAAGCAGTGGCTCGCACTGGGAACCACTGCACACTGGCTGCAAGCTGCTGTCCTCCTGAGTCCTGCTGCCCCAGCCCCCTGAGCCCGCTGCTGCCCCATGCCCCGGCTGAGGGAGCAGGGTCTGGGCAGCCGTGGGTGGGGGGTTCGGGCAGTGGTCCCAAGGGTGCCAGGAAGGAGCGGGAGAAGCTCGCAGGAAGCCGGCAGCATCTTCGGAGGGGGCTCAAGCATCAGCCATTGGCACCAGGTCAGGCGGTGAAGGTGTTCCTCCCGTGGGGGTCAGGGTCTGCAGAGCTGGGGGAAAGCAAGGGAGATGGTCAGGGCTCAGCCAAGGCTCCCGTACCGGCGCCTCCTGGCCTCTCAGGCCACACCAACGTGAGGCTGCTTCAACACCCTGAGAAACTCTCCAGTGTGATGCTGAAATCACCCACACCCCAAAAAGCCAAGCTGGAGGAGCCATGCCCACACAGAGCTCTGCTACACCACAACAAATCTCCCTTTTTTTCCATGGGAGCTCATATCCAGCATGAGCTGGGCTGCCAGGTGAGCTCAGGTGGTTGCCCGGCATGCTGCATTTGCCTCATGGGTTCTCACTGAGGGCTGAGAGTGGCCTTTTGGGAGTTTCAGAGAAGCCATCTGAACACACAGAGGCTGTTGCTGGGCTGAGGATCTGCCCTTTCTCTGCCCTACAAACCCATGGCTGCAGGGATGGTGACTGCGGAGAGCTGGTTCTGCTGGACCCCATCAACAAGACTTGGGGGTGATGAGCAAGGGCAGAGCTGTGCTGGGGGTAATGGGCAGCTGAGAGAGGAGCACTGGGGAAGGGCACACATTCCCTACAACCTCTGCCTGGTGCTGCACTGCACCGCCCTGCCTCTGGAAATCACACTTAGCCCAAAATATGTTGAGGGGAGATCTACTTGCAACAAGAATAAATTTTAGAGTCTGCAACTGAAAAATTGTTTTAAGCATAGAAATGGCAGTTTCTCTGGGTTTGCATTTTTAACTGGCTTTTTACTGACAGTTCCTTTGCAGTGCTCCTGTAAGAGCTTTGGGAGCACGGAGCAGCATCCCTTGGGAAAACCACATCACCAGCTGCAGCAGCAGTGTCAGGTTACATCACTGCAATGTCCTCCCACCAAAAAACCCTCCACACTGCTAACTGACTGGTTTTGGGTGAGCACATTATGGCCTGCTCCTCTTTGCACTGGGAAATCCCGTTGGATATCTGTTGTGGTTTGATCCCAAGCTGTGCATGCAATCCTCAGTTCTGGAGCGATGCTGCCCCATCCCTCGGTGCTCTGTGGGCCTGGCCATGCTGCCAGCTGGCTGCTGGCGCATCACCACTGTGCCCATGCTTGCACAGAGCATCCCACACCCTCAACATGCCCACGCTCCCATGGGGCATCCTGTGCCACCCAGTCCCATTGGACATGAGAAGCCCCAGAGACAAGTGCCACTCATCCCATTTGATCCAGACACAAATGCTCTCAGACACAGGCTTTCTCCAGGGACAAACAGTGACACTGCCTGCAGGCAACCAGGACACGGTGCTCCAAATGTGCTTCAAATATTCCAGTCCTCATACACATCCCAGCCTATCCTTTTGGGATCAAAGCAATTCCTTCTGGAAAGAGCACGTGTGTCCTAGATCAGCCACAGTTCTTCTGTTCAGCATGGGGCTCACACACAAAGCCTCCTCCCACTGCTCCATTCTCATCCCCATCTCCTGGCTGATTTTCTCCCCGTTGTGCAGAGCGGACTCTATCATCATTTCTGGGAAGAGACATCACTGTGGTTAAACTGCCTAAACACAAGTGTGGGAATCCAGAGCCAGCCTGGCTTTGAACTTGGCTGTATTTGTTCTCTGGGATGCTTTTGGAGCAATCTGGAGTGTCATCTTCCTCTTTGCAGGACAAGGGCTCTGGGGCAGTTGGAGGAGGGCTGCACATCTGGGTGGAGGGAGTTGCACATCTGGTACATTCAGTACTTCCTAAAAGTCACTGCCACGTTACCCTTTGGACGGGGGCCTGGGGCTCGCTGCACAGCATAGCAGATCAGGATCTGCAGCTGCATTCCTTCTGAATGGAAAGCAAAAATATCCCTCTCAGCAGAGTCCCAGCTCCCTGTAACGTCCAGCATGGGAGCAGAGGGACTGCATGGAGACCGCGACCTTTCTGCAAGTCATTCCGGCAGCTGCAGAGGCTCCTGCTGCCAGCCAAGGCACAGAGCAACCAGCTTGGGAATGCCTCCCTGGGGCCCACAGGCACGGAGACCCGTTGGACCTCCCCAGCAAAACCTTGTCCTTCCGCCAGCCAGAGGGGCTCGGGCCAGCACAAGGGGGTGGCTTATGCCACCCATGGCCAAGGAGGCGCTCGACACACGCCCTCGCCCATGTGGGCTGGCTCCATGAAGGTCCCAGCACTGACGGGGCCGTTCTTGCAGAGGGGCACGGTGCCAGCCACCCACCCGCGGGATGTCCCTGCCCGTCACCAGCGTCACGGACACACACACAAGAGCCCACTCCCTTCCCAGCAGCGCGGGATGTCCTCCGCACGCATCGGAGCAGCAGCTGGAAGCGCGGACATCGCAGCGCCGCCCGCATCCCGGCGTGGCTGGGGATGGATGCATCCATGAAAAGCTGGGCAATGGGGACATCTAGCGAGCAGCCGGAGGCGCCCAGGGCCGGGCTCTGGCTAACCCCGGGCGGGGGCTGCAGCCAGGCAGGGCTGGGGCAGATGCCTTCCATCCCTGTGGCCAAGGAGAAAATGGGATTAAGCATTCATCCCTGCCACACCACACAGAGATCCCCCAGAAACTCTACCTCTGCCCGCACAGGAGGCAGGAAATTACCCTTGGTAATGGAGCATAAACTGGGAATTAACATAATTAAAAGTGACTAGCATGGATACAATAACAAATGCTGGAGTAACAGCTCAAAGAGAGTATGAAATTTAAAGTCTCCCCGGTGAAAGTCACTTTCCCTTAGGGGAAACAGTCTATTTTTTTTCAGCCTTATTCTGTACTAGAGGAAAAAAATGCACAGAACAATACTCCAAACAATTTTGGGAGCGCCATAAGGATATGCCGGGTCAGTGGGGACCTTCAGCTGAGGCTAAAGGGCTGAGCACACACCTCAACTGGCCCCCCTCTGATGGAGACCCCCACACTCCAGGGACAGGAGGAGGCATTGAACCAATACTTTCTAGTCAAAGTCAAAATATCCCCCTAAACAACTCATTCCTAAAGAGTTTGACTGAGTTGGTTGCTTCGAGAAATGTTAAATCATTCTGGCTGGATAACACTGCCTTGTTTTGGGAAAGAAAGCAATGTACTAAAGCTATTCTGTTGATTAACTAGGACATTCACCTTGTACTGAATATTCTCTGCAATATTCAAGTTTGTTTTTTTTTTTCCCAGTGGCATGGCTGTGGTCACATCATCACAGTATTTTAAGGTAATCTAAAATGGAAACCCAAGACCTATCACAAATCAAAGCAAAACACTAAGGCTCCTTCCAAAGAAAACAGAAAATCTCCTTTTGAGTCATCCCAAGGAAATCAAAGCTGAGTTTGATACATTCCTTGTAATTTTGTTGTTATCCTTGTTGATATCAAGATGCTCCCAGGAGATGCTGCAATGGTTTCAACACCTCTTTCTCCAAAGTTAGCACAAGCCCAGATGATGAAGGATAAGCTAATTCCCACATAACACTGCAGTTTCATCTTTTTCTTTTTCCTTTTTAAATTTTCAAAATAAGCTTGGCAATGTGACCCCCAAAGAAAAGTTGTGAAGCCAAAGAGAATGCCAGGAGGAGGGATGCTTCAGGTTGTCCTGTGCAGTATCAGCAGCTGGACTCGATGATCCTTGTGGATCCCTTCCAGCTGAGGATATTCTAGGATTCTATGACTGTGCAGTGCTCCTGTGAGGTGACTCAGTGACTGCAATGCCTTGGACTGTCCCTTGTCGCCCTGTGGCCGCATCCAGCATTCCCTGGAGCACTCCCATGAGCACAGATCCTTGTGGCAGCACAAGCCTTGACACAACATCTCGGACACCTGCCTGACGCCGGAGCAACACTCACATCCAGCCTCTTCTGCCTCACCCCTGATTCCTGGGGTGACTTTCCTGCAGCCTGGCTGGGTGATGGATGCCTGGCAGTGGGCTGAGATGCGGATGGTACCCAGAAGGGGTGTTGTCCGTGGGTTCGCTGGTGTGGGGATGAGTGCAGAGGTATTGCTGCAGTCTGCTCCCCCTCTCCAGCAGCCTCTGAGCTCAGCTGCGTCTGGCAGACCCAACCTGGCATTTGCTATTTCTGGCAGCACTCTCTCTGTGGAGGTGGGGAACGGCACAGGGAGCACACAAACAGAGCCGAGGAATTCAGGGCAGCCGTGATCTGCAGGCGCTGTGCAAAGCCATTTCTGTGTCCAGGACGCTGTCACATTCCCTGACCTTCCACAGGCGTCCGAATCCCACAGCCTTGTTGGCCTGGGATGGATTTCCCAGTCTTGGTCAACGTGATTCTGCTGCTGCTGTGCCTCCATCTTCTCCTGATGAAGCAGCTCTCCTCATGCTCCAGCTTGTCCTACAGCTCCACAGAGGAGCTAAGAATGGCAGGATGGGCTGGCATCCTCCATACACCGTCCCCATCCGAGGAGACAGCACCCCATGGGCAGGCTGCCATGGAGTGTGGTGGAAGTGGGATGGGAAGCTTTCGCCTTGGCTCACCCCCCAGGCCACCAGGGTGGTTATTTTCACTGGGTCTCACACACACATACTTCATTCTTCCAACAGATAAAACACTTGTTCTAAAGCAGAATGAAGAACAGGAGAAAATGAGGAGTGCCCCTTGCCAACAGCTGGCTCGCCACCTTGGCAGGTGGGTCTGTGCTTTGCTGGCCAGTTGGTGACTTGGAGGAGGCCCCGTTTGGTGCCTGCCTGCCTCCATCCTCAGCATCAGCACAAACACATGGGCGAGGTGACAGCAACGGCTGCCGGCTCCACCGGAGCCCCTCAGCACTCCCCACAGCACCTGTGCTCCTCTGGATGGGGAACCAGGGGATGCTCTTGAGCTTCTGTGGCTGCTGGGCCACCCAAAACGCACAGCTGAACCCAAAGTGCCAGGGAGAGCAGGGCAAGCAGTTGGAGACAGGCAGCAAAGCACCTTATGGAGCACCTGGGAGCACCTTTCAGCCACAGAAGCTTGGAATGTTTCAGACAGCTGAGCACGAACAGGTTTCAGGATACCTGGGCAGAGCAAACCCTGATGCTCAGGGGCACCACCTTCACCTTTCTGGCTCCTGGGCTGTGCTCTCATCCTCACCAGCTCCCTGCTGCAGCCCACAACCCCCTGTCCATCCTTGGCCCCACTGATGCAGTGGCATCACCTGGGATCCCTGACACAGCCTGTGTGAGTGCTGAGCAGGCAGTGCTGGAGACAGGAGGAGAAGTGGCCCAGCATCCTGGCAGGAGAAGGGTGGGAAACTGCCAGTGGTGCCTGCTGGTACTGAGGGCTGAAGAGAGGGAAAGGCCCAGGAAGTCTTGGGGCTCACCTCAAAAAACAATGCATTTTCCATGTGGTACAGTGCAAAAATGTATTGTGTGGCTGCCTCAGCTGTCTGGGGACACAGTGTATCATGGTCCCCTCACGTGCAATCTGGGAAAAGGGACAGTCAGGAATTAACAAATGAAAAATGTACATTTCCCTGCTGGAGAGGCAGGAGAGAGAAGAAAAGCCTGGAAGCAGAAGGCAGGGCTGGGCAGAGGGGGTCTTGGGGAAGGGTGTGGGAGACACACATGGCAGATCCATCCAGACAAGGGGGCAGTGAAAGATGATGGTTGTCACACCGCAACTTATAAATTAATCTCAGGGAAAACCAAAGGATTATGCAAGCCAAATACTCTCCCTTTGGAAAAAAAAAAAAACAGAAAGCATGGAATCACTCAGGAAGTGCATTGGTCATTTCTCTAAAAGAATGAAAACAAAAAAATTATGATGCCGATGAGAAATAATAATAGTAATAATAGTAATAATAATAAAAAAATTGAGAACTCTTGCATACAACTCCCACCTTCCCTCCAAGTAGCTAAAAAGGTGTGGAAGGATTCAGAGGGAAGGATGGGGCTGGCATTGTTGGGGCGACCCAGGAGAAGAACAATCGGAGCCCATCAGTACCAGAGCTGCACAGACATTTATTGAACACAAACAACGACAAACACAGCTGGCTCACAAAGCTTCCTGAGGTTTTGCTTGTGGGGGATTGCCAAAAGAGTGCTTTCAAAGGCCCCTGGGGGTGTGAATCCCATACTGAGAGTTTTTCCCACTTCCAGGTGCTTGTTAGTTAAAAAAGAAAAGAGTATTTGTGTATCTGTGTGTGTGTGAATCCCTTAGTTTAGTAGGAAAATGGGCTTGTCTGGACAATGCCATGTTCCAAGAGAGAAGCCTGCGGGCTGAACCCGTACTTGGCTTCTGCTTCCCAAATAACACAGGGTGAAAAGAATGCCCTTACCCTAAGGGCAGGGGCGCGAGGCGGCGAAGGTGAGCCAGGACAAGCAAGGGGGAGCACCAAAGGAAGGAGGGTGAGAAAAATTAATTTGTCTGAAACATGCACAGCTCTGGGTGGCATCATTATGTCCATAGGCTACAGAAAGTACCGCCAACATCAACTCAATGTATAGGTAGCTATGCTAGACTGACACTAGAGACCCCGCCAGCTGCTGAAGTCTTGCCAGTGAGAGAAAAAAACCAATGACACCCCCCCCTCCCCCGTCCCCATAAAGCAGATGAAGCAGGTGAAGAATTAACACCCTAACGCTGAAAACAAGGACCATAACCAAAGAGTTTGGGAGCAGCTTCGGGAGCACAGATTAAAGAGCTTGTAAAGAAACGTTCCAGTGTGTGCATACGCGCCCGTATGTTTATATATATATATATATATACGTTAGTAAAGAAAAGAGTATCTGTGGAGGCAAAGGGAAGACGGTAAATGTACAGGCAGTACAGGCTGGGTGGAGTGCCGGTGGCTGGAGAGGGTCGGGTGGTGCGGAGTGGAGGATGGTGGGTGGAAATTAGAGTGCGCCCATTCCAGTGACCTCAGACGTCAGCCTAGAATAGACAGGGGCAGAGAGAGGGGTGGGGAGGAGACAAAAAACAAGTGCTTAATCACCAGAGCAGAAAAGAAAACGAAGACCCTGTGGGGCAGCGCTCCTCCTCTTGCCCAGATCCCGCGTAGATGGAGTGGGCAGAGCATCACTGGGTGGCCTGGCACTTCCCTGAGGAGGGCATGGGGGGCTGGAGCACAGAGCCAGCACAATGGCTGGCTGGCTTTCCCTCTCCTCACTGCAGCCAGGCCGTGGCAGGGGTGCCACCCACCAGAGGTGCTGGCAGGAGTCATCCCAGAGCACAGCTTCTTTTCCAGCAGCATCCCTTCACAGGGGACAGGCAGCTGTGCCAGCTCCCCAGGCTGCTTTGTTTTGCTATGGTTGAGAGAGGCTGAGCCCTGTTGTGCCGCCCCACCAGGTCACCTCTGCACAGGGGCAGCTCAGCCAGCCCTTCCCAGCAACTAAGAGCCACTTCTTTTTCTTTTCTTTCTCTCTCCTGTCTCAGGGAGGGGAGGGGGGCAATTGGCAAGGATCTGCAGGGAAGCCACTCAGCCATGCCCGCGGGTGGGGGCCAGCCCCGTCCCTCACCCGAGCAGGGGGAGAGGTGCCACGGGCATGGGCAGCGGGGTAGCGGGGCAGGATGGGATGGCGGGAGTCTACTACAGGTCAGGGCTCGAGTGGGTTGGGTGCAAGGAGGAGGAAGCACATACAGACCTCACCGGTGCTCCCAGCCCACACCCCAACAAGCGTCCGTCATCACCAGCAGCCCCCTGTCCTCGGGGCCCTGCCAGCAGCCTCCGTCCTGCACGCATCCAGGGCTGGCAGTGGGCTGGCACAGCATCAATCCTGCCCAGGCGGATGGGCCCATTTGAGTGGCTCTGCCAGGTGGGTGCAAAGATACCGGAAAGGTCCTGTATCCCCTTACACTCACTTCCCACAAGTCCATAGACACAGGGAAACAGGTCTGAGTGAGCACCCTGGACCCAGCTCCCTGCCTGCATGGAACAGGTCCCCAGCTCATCTCTGCAGCTACGCCTCACCATGGCACGGGCTGCATCTCTCCCCAGATGGCAGCAGCGCTGGGAACCCCTGGCCCCCGTGAAGTCCTGCAGTGCCAAGCTTTTCATGATGAAAAGGAAGCAGTCAGGCCATTCCCATGTCTTGCGTTTATTGGACTGATTGTTTTCATTGAATGGAGGAAAGCCTTTTGGAGGCCTGGAAGCACATGGAAGAGGCAGTAAGCGATGCTGGGATCCCAGCAAGCAGGTCTCAAGTGACGCCTCCCTGCCAGTGGCTCAGCTCCACTCCTGTCCCCGTCCCCTGCCTCATTCACAGGAAAGATGGTGGCAACTTTGCCCACTCACGAGCAAAATCCTTGAGTGGRGGTGGAGGGAAGGCAGGCGCCCGGCGCGACCTTTGGCCACTCCGCCAGCAGCATGGTGGCTCCTGGTCCCCAGCCAAAGTGCCAGTTGAGGCCAGATGTCCTGCTGGCAATGTCTGGTCCCTGCTCAGAGGTCTTAGCAAGACACCGTCCATCCCAGCCAGCCTCAGGAAGCCCCTGCTGGCCCATGGCACCGGGAGCATGGGTTGCTCCCAGCGAGCCGGCGGGACGGGATCGGCCGTGGCGGGAGGCGGTGGAGGTCGGCAGGGGGTCTCACCTGGCGTTGATGAGGTACTGCGCAAGGCTGATGTTTGCAGGGGTTCCTGTGATGGTAATTTGGCGCTCCGATGACCCTTCCGTGGCGTTGGCGATTTTGATCTGCGCTCCCGACATCTGCCGAATTTCATTGATTTTGGTCCCTTGGCGTCCGATTATGCAGCCTATTAGCTAGGAAAGAAAGCACGGAGGGAATGTCTGAGAAGCAGCAGCTCTGGCAGTCACCAGCAGGACGTGAGCACACCTGGGACAAGAGTGACCTTAATGCTCATGAAAACAGGAGAGGGACAGCCCAGGGTGATTCCTACCAGCACGTGAGCACGGTCCTCCAAGGACACATCCAGAGTCCTGCCCTGCTCTGCTCCTTGTGGGGAAGAATCTCCATTATTTGCACATGATGCCCAGCACCTCAGAGGGCTTCAAGGAGGGCTCATTTCAGCAATAATAATTTTCATGGTTTAATGAATGGTCAATGTTTTGCAAGTACTTATCCCCTTCCCAGTCAAAGCAAACCCAAAGGTGGTTTGGACACATTACTAGACGGAAACAAGCCTGCTACCTTCACTGGGAACAACCCCAGGAGTCCCATCATCAGCTGGTGCAGTGACCCCACCCCACATTTCTTCTATCCCACTGAGACACCCTTAGTGCCTCTGCTACCCCCTCTAGCTCTTTTAGTGCAATGCAGTGGCTTGCCAGCGGGCACAAGTGGCACCCACAGAAAAGGTGGACTCTATGTAAAAACACGTCTTTCGTACTCTTTTGAAAAAATCAGAGCCAGATAGAGACTTGAATTTCCTCAACTGTTCATCTCTTGAATTTCCTCAATGATCCTCAGTGTCTTGAATTTCTTCAATGGTCTTTGCTCATTTGTGCATCTCCCTCAAACAATCTCCAAAGCTTGGTAACACATACGGGGATATCCAGCTTGACCAATACAGGCATGAAATGCTCTGCATGGCCTTTTTGACCGTTTAAGCTCTTTTCCAAGGGCATTTTATACATGGGATGTTCATCTTGGCAGCTGCTGGATTTCTGTACAGTATAAGTAAAGATGATTGCTCCTCCAAATACTCCCTGATCCTTTGATCAGACCAYGGGGCTGCCATGGTGGTTTATCCCATATGGACTTGAATATACACTGGAAAGGTATCCACTGTCCCCAGGTCTGTGGGGGGATGTTCAGCCCATCCTGGTCTTCACATCACAGAAATAACTCTGAGATGGTTCAGCAAATGAAAATCTGCTGGAGAGACCTGAGGAGCCAAACTATTTAGGCAGATGCTCAGTTACACCCAAGCTGAACAGCGTTCAGGTTTCTGACAGTCAGAGGAGCAGCAAGATGGGTATCATCCGATTTCATTCCACTGTAGCACAACTCCGAGCTATGCCACTAAACACACCTGGTGACTCTTAAAGGAACACAGATCTGTCCTCTGCTTCCTGAGAGGGTGGCAGTGGGTGTTTAAAAGCCTTTGAAACAACAATGGGGAGAGCTAAGGAGTAGTTTTTCAAGATGCAGGTGATAACATCTAATATCTCCCAGGCCTGGTGAGAGCTCGGCCTCTGGTGAGTGAACGCTCCAAGTGCTCCTGAGTTCTCAGAGGTCTCCTGGCATCCTTTCCTCCCATGTGAGTTCTTTTGCAAGGAGGCTCTTTATATTTCTGAAGATACTTTCACTGCCACAGTCCTCCATGCTCAGCAGACATGGCTGCTAGAACCTCAGGAGCGCTTGCAGAGCTCTCTGCAGCTCCCTGGAGAGGGGTCCTTGCTGGGTGGAGCAGATCTGGGATCAGCACCGACTGTCTCCTCTGCAGATCCCTCCTGTGGTGATTTGACCCAGGGTGAAGCATCTCCAAGGGTTTCAGTCAGCAGGTGCTCACAGGCTCTTGCACTGCATGTCTCTTGGGTGGATGGAAGTCTTGGCAGAGGTGCCTGGCAGCTGCAGCCGGGATTGCTGACCTTCCAGGGCACTGCCAGCTGCTGGTGAACAGCAAGAAGAAAGAGCAACAGCCACCAGGCCTTATCCAGAGACCCCTGATGAGGATGGGCTGAAGGTACTTGTTAGTGATGGAGATGGGAACAGAGACTGGATGTCATCTCTCCACTTGCCCTCATCCTGACTTGAGCACAGACTGGGTCTTAATCCATAGAAACCAGTCCAGAAGCAAGTGAGGCTCATGGATCCAGGCGGTGGCTGTGTCACGCTCTCCATCCCACCTCCGCCCTGCCCAACATGGCTCCAGCCTCCTCCCAGCAAATATCCCAGTCCAGCACCCATGGTACCCCAAAGCTTCCACCTATCGGACCCCACAGCTGCCTGCCAGCAGTACTGAAACACACTGTCCTTCAGACACTCACGTGGTGCTTTGTGGCATCAGAAATGTCACTTACTTACCTCCTCTTGCCCACCACCCCACCCCATCACTACCCTTGAGCTGGAACATCATCTCAGACCCGCCATGGCCTGATTAAGCAATTAAGAGTTTAATCAGGGCTGGCATGGGAGCTCTCTCCCTTTCCTAATGCTGTCAGCTGGGCATGTTTCATGAGCACTGAGTTCACTTGGAATGGAAAATGGAGCATTAAGGACTGTACCCAGGCAAGCTGCTGACGGAGCAAAGTCCAACGGGTGCTTTGTGCTGCAGATGATCCCCAACCAACTGCACAAGGATGAGGGAACATGGGGAAGGGACATCTCTAAATATATTTAACAAAGCCAAA
The DNA here is from genome assembly GCA_014549065.1 of Cardinalis cardinalis. NCBI lineage: Eukaryota > Metazoa > Chordata > Aves > Passeriformes > Cardinalidae > Cardinalis > Cardinalis cardinalis. The sequence continues at coordinate 103,215 of JACDOX010000522.1, read as the reverse complement.
TGGCTGCACATTATACATAGATATATGCATGTATATATAAACACGTATGTGTATGCACACACACACACACACACACACACACACACACACACAGGCATGCCAAGGAAGCACTTGGATTTACTTACATCATTGGGAATGGTGAGTTCATGAGTACTGGCCGGGGGACTGGCATCCAAACCTGGGCAGATGCAAGGGAACATGGTTAGAGCTGGCAGAGGCAACGCGATGAAGCTCCGCTGCTTTCCCGCAACACTGCCAAGGCTGCGTCCTGCTCCAGGCTGGGAGGGGAAGGGGATCACACACTCTGGGACAAGGAGGAGGAAGACAGCTGCTACCTGACTCTGCTGGAGCTGGGTGTCACCTTCCCTGCATCCCACGAGTGCCTCGCTTCCCACCCTTCATCCTTTCCACTGGGAATGGCTTCAGAGGAGGGTGCAAGGTTCCAGCATCAGCGAAGAGAGGTGGGTCATACACCTTCCCACACAGCAGCAGAGAGCACGCCAGCTGGGACACCCACCTGCTCCACAGGAATGCTGTCCATGCACCCTCCAGCCCCCTCTGGATGGAGCAGCATTGAGCTGCTGGCATGTGACAGCAGCTTCGTGCCCCAAAACCAGTGTCCCTGCAGGATCTGGCAGCACAAGTCCTCTGCAAGTTAAGCCCCACAGACTCTCATGCTGAATTTGAGACAGACTGCTAAGACATGCAACCTAGCTGGACCAGGACCAGCTGTCCCTTTTATTCCCAAAAGAAAGCAAGATGAACAGTATGGAGATTTAGATCCTGCTTCCCTCCAGAATCACAGAGTAAGGAGCRAAAGCAGGGGCGTGCTTCCTCCCACCCTCCCCTGGGTCAGGGAGAGCTCTCTCCTCCATGGTGGGAGTGGCTGGAGCCAGCAGGATACCCTGTGAATGCAGCTCCAGAAGTAAGAGGACACCCTGCCATAGTGCTCCTGGGTTTCCCATATTAAATCACCTCAGCGCCGAAGCAGGGACGTCCTGTGTGAAATCTGCAAGAAAGAAGCTGTATGGTGCCTGACAGGAATTTGCAGTAACTGGAAAAGAAACCCCTTATCCTTATGATATAAACCACTGATGAAAGCTTGTAAGAGCAGAAGAGACTGCCAGATTCATGGAAAGAGGGTGGTTAAGGAGGTGCAGAACGAAGAAGCGCAAAGAGACTGGAACTGCAGGGCTCCTGCAGAACAAGACAGCAGCAGCACCCAATTCCTCACATACTTCCATGGAGGGCCTCAGCACAGAGGAAGAGGAGCTCTGGTTATCTCTGATGTGCCTCATGCATGATCTTAGGATCTTAGGAAGTGAGGGTGAGGAGGCCCTGGCACCAGCTGTCCAGAGAAGCTGTGGCTGTCCCATCCCTGGAAGTGCTCACGGCCAGGGCAGATGGGATTTAGAACAACCTGGTCTGATGGAAGGTGTCCCTGCCCATGGCAGGGGGGTAGAACAAGATGGGCTGTAAGGGCCCTTCCAACCCAAACCATTCCATGATTATATGACAATGTACTTCCTGTGCTTTCCTGAATGCCTCTTCCCAGACACACATCGCTGACATTTGCCTGCAGGAGGCTTCCTCACCAGACTTTTCACTTGGGACCACAGAGAGGAGAGGAATTGCAGGGAATGAGGATGCAGATCCTCCAGCTGGCAGCCCTCTGCTGTCATTCACCCCTGCCAGGGGTACTAATGCCAAAACCTGCACAAAACATCACCTGCCCAGGTATTATACCACAGCCAATGCTGACTTTACAGCACACATTTCACCTGGACTGGCCGGTACACGGAGCCTCCTCACAGTATGGGGCAAGGTGGACTGCACCTATCACAGACATATCCCTCTGGTGAGGGCGTCCCTCTCCTTTGGCCATGTGTTACAAGGCTCAGTTCAGCAGCAGCCTGAGTGTGGCAGAAAATGTCTTCTAAAGTGAGCAGAGCACCAGTGAGGGCTCTGAGCAGCACTGAGGCATCCAGGGATCTTAGGGAACAGAAACTAAGCTCCTCAGACTCCTAGGCAGCATCCTCCATCCCACACTCGGGTGACATGGATGATGCTGAAAGTCCTTGTGACACCTGGTGCCATGGTACTGCACCATCCCTGCATCACACAGCCTTTGAGGAATGGCCACATTCTTCTCCATGATCTGGAGACTGTTTATTTCATCACTCCAGATCCTCCTTTTCTGATATGTACAAGCAGTCCTTGAGGCTGTAATGGGGGTGTCAGGGCAGGATTAATGCCTTGGGTGACTGCAAAGGGCAAAGGGGGCATGCAGAAAACATGGCTGCACAGGTCAGTGTCATGAAATCTGTATTTCTGCAGTCTTGTGGGGTCTATTTGCTCAGGCTACACTTGCTTTCATAATTAGGCGCTGTCACCAAACCTTTGAGGCATGCATGGGATGGCTGTGTGCCCTAGGTCTGGCTCATCCTGCCTGTGAGCCTCCAGGTCTCAAGACAGCAGCTCCTCTATGCAATGGTAGGAAACAAAAGACAAATCTTTTTCTCACATATGGATGAATGTGGCACATCTGACAGCAAAATTTCTCCAAGGCTGCAGCCATGCTTTGGGTGGGTCCTCAGGGTCCTGTCCCACTAAAAGTGCAACTCACCCTGAATGGCTCAGAGCTGCCTGTCACGGCTGTTCCCATCAGCACTGTTCTGTTGTTTCTGAGCAAAGTTTATGCAAAATTAAATGCAGGAATAAAGGTGATGACTCTGGTATCTTCCTGGTACACAGACAGCATTGAGGGAGACCTTATCACACCTGAGGGGCAGCATAGATCTCTGCTCTCTGTAGCCAGCGACAGAACCCGAGGGAACAGCATGAAGCTGTGCCAGGGGAGGTTTAGGCTGGATATCAGGAAAAGGTTCTTCCCCCAGAGGGTGCAGGGGCACTGACCAGGCTCCCCAGGGAATGGGCACGGCATCAAGGCTGCCAGAGCCCAAGGAGCACTTGAACAATGCTCTCAGGCACATGGTGGGATTGTTGGGGTGTCTGTGCAAGGCCAGGGGTTGGACTGGATGATCCCTGTGGGTCCCTTCCAACTCAAGATATTCTGCGGCTCTATGGCAATTGCACACAAACATCACAGAGCCAGGTAATAAAGCCCAGGCACTTTTCCTTTGACATGCTGCACAAGGAGAAGGGTGCTGCCCGATCTCTTCCTGCACACCAAGACAATCTGCTGTCTTCTCCATGAATACCATGATTCCTCTCGGAGCACAACAACGGCACAGTCCTATTTACGGAATACATTTCAACCAAAGCCTGCTTACTTCCCTCTAGCTTTGTGTTTTACCTGATGACTGGCCCATCAGATTTTGAGCTTCTTCGGAGGAATGTAAGGGCAGCTTTTCTCCTGAAGAGCAAAGAAGAAACAGGTTTAATGCTTTTCCCTTCGAGGAGATAAGCAATGTCACTTCATCTAGGAAGCTCAAAATATGATGAACATACTGTCAGAAAAGTAATTTCCAAGCAGTACTTTATGTACCTCCATCCCCTGTGCTCTATCTGCTTCCCAGGTCACCGGGAACATGCCGGCCTTGAGGACAAGGCTCGGGCCATGCCGGGGCTGGCTGTCCTCCCGTCAGCGCAGCCCCCTCCGGCCATGCCTCCTTCCCACTGCGGGAGTGCCGTCCTGCCTGGCTCAGCACCGCTCCCCGAGGCAGCACCCCTGGCCGGCCCCGAGCCGCTCCTGCCAGGAAGGCGCGGACGTCCCGCCGGGAGAGCTCGGGCGTCCTATCGGGAGAGCTCAGACGTCCCGCCAGGAGAGCTCGGGTGTCCCGCCGGGAAAGCGCGGGTGTCCCACCAGAATCTGGAGCGGCGCGGGGCAGAGGATGCTGCCTCCTCCGTGGAGGGAGGGATGATGCTCATGGCTTCTGCTGGGAAAGCCCAGGCTGAGAGCTCACCTTGAGCACCACAGCCCCCACAACATCCGTCAGGACTCTCCTTAACCTCTCCCCATGGATACTACCACTTTCTACTCGCCCTGCTCATTTCCATTAAACAACAAGAGTTTAGAAAGAGAGAGAAAGTCTACAGGTAAGAGAAGGATATCTTGAAAGGGCATGTGGGTACGTACCAGGGAAAGCGGGGGTGGTCTGTCCAAGGGGAGTAAAGGGGGTTTGCTGCATAGCCAACTGGTGGAGCTTGGTCAACTGCTGAGGGGTAGGAGGGACATTAGAGCTAAGAAGGTTATTGTCATAGAGTACAACAAGTCACACTGAAAAGCAAGAACAAAATTATAATGGGGCGGGTGGGGGAAAAGGAAAACAAACTGAAAAATCAAAAAAAAAAAAAAACCACCTGGAAGAAAAAACCAAACCAGGAAGCCATGGTGAGACATGGCAAAAACATCAGCAGAAAGGACTTGGCCTGGGTATAGTGCAATAAAGCCCAAATCTTTGGCAGAAGTGCTTGGTCAGGGTCTGAAGTACGATACCAGCAAGAAGCCCATTCTTAGTGTCAGTTCAACTCCTCTGCCTCCGTGCAGGGCCAGCTGGTGGGCGTCACAGCCAGCACCCAGGAACCCTCTTTGTGCCACCAGAGCCACATTGTCACMACTTGTCCCCGCAGCACACATTCTTGTGCTGTGCCTCCAATGGGAAGGGCCTCTGGGAGATGGATAAACTGCATTTCTAAATGCCAGCTCATAAGAAATATGGGGAATTATGGGCTTCAGTCATGACCAGTAGGTATTTCAGATCCTTGTATCCCTTGTTGTGCTGAGGAGGTTTTGCTGCCTGGTCAGGAAGTTTTATAGAGAGGTGTTTGTTTGGAATACATTTTGTGCTCAGTTTTACTGCTCCAAATTAAAAAAAAAAAAACCAAACAAAACAAAACTAAACAAAACAAAAAACCAAAAAGACAGGAAAATAAAAGAAAACAAACCAAACTGGGCTGAAGACTGGGAGTGAGCAGGAGGGAGACTCTTTAGAACCTCCCACCTTCACAGGTGCTCTGGGAGTCGTCAGCACCATATCACCCCCTAAATTTAAACTGCTTCTTTTGCCCATCATCCCTGGCAATGAGGAGGCAGGAGTTATAGTTTCAATGTTTTGGGGGACAACAAGACTCAAATGTCTCCTTGCTGCTGCAGCAGGGCTAGGGAGGGAGAGTGAGGAGGTCCGGCTGGCAGCAGTGAGGGCGAAATGCTGGGAAGAGCTGACCTGGGGGCCTGAGCACACTGGGGGCGGCTGGAGGGAAGCAGCAGGAAGGAGTGAAACACCTGAAAATTCCTGGACAGGTTACCTGTGGGATCCCTGTCCTGCCTGGAGAGGCATGAGGACACCCAGCCTCTGCTGCCTCAGGGGAGAGGTCTCACCACTCCACAAAAAGAGGTGTCTGCACATCTCTGTGCCTATTTTGGCTGTCTTTGGCTTTTTTTAGCCAAAGGTGTGATATGGTGGGTTCCTGCTACAACACAGCTGTCTCAGATAACACTGAGCATGCTACTGCTCCTGCAGGGAACAGGGACATCAGCATCTACTGGTTTTTAACTTCAGAACTATCCTGGAGCTGCACCCTGTTTCTGGAATTCCTTGTGACACCTGGTCCCACTGGCAGGACTACAGATGAAATCTCTTTGCCCAGTGGGCCCCAGCCATGCCCTGGGACAGGGGTCCTGCTCTGCCGCATGGGGGAGACCAAAATCCTTTCTAACACTGACCAAGCAGACCTTCCAGACATAGTTCAGATAGWGGTATTTATGCAGCTCCTGCAATTAGAGCAATAAAGAAGTCTAGGAGAGCAGAAGATGGCTGCATCCAGGTGTCACAGAAAAAGCTGCTACGCCCATCGCTTCCAGCTCATCCCCTCTGCTCTGGTGAGACTGTACCTGAGGTACTGCATCCAGCTCTGGGGTCTCCAGCACAGGAAGGACATGGATCTGTTGGAGCGAGTCCAGAGGAGGTCACGGAGATGCTCCAAGGGGCTAAAGGGGGTCCAAGAGAGCTGGAGAGGGACTTTGGACAACAGCCCGGAGTTACAGGACAAGGCGGCTTCGCATGGACAGAGGCCAGGGTTAGATGGGATTCTGGGAAGAAATCCTCCCCTGTGAGGGTGCTGAGGCCCTGGCACAGAGTTCCCAGACATGCTGTGGCTGTCCCTGGATCCCTGGAAGTGCCCAAGGTCAGGCTGGACGGGGCTTGGAGCGGCCTGGGACAGTGGAAGGTGTCCCTGCCCTTGGCAGGGGTTTGGAGTGAGATGAGTTTTAAGGGTCCTTCCAACCCAACCCTGTCTCTGACTCTGATCCTGCAGCTTTTGGGACAGCAGGCAGCTACCCATCACACCCCAAACAGCCAAAAACACCCAGGCAATGCTGAAGCCCCTTATGAGCCAAAGCTTCCTCTGTCCTGGAGTGTTTCTCCAGGGACAAAATCATGGCAGGAGAACACACCGGGCATTCAAAATTCTGCCCGCTTTGCAAAGGGCAGCCACTAAACACAGATACCTAAAATGTTTTTAAAATGCCCTAAAAGCACATTCTAGACTGGATTCTGCACTGAACATTGTTTAAAATGACCAATCATTGAAAGAACACCCTGAGAGCAAGGATGGAGTGAGTAGCCCCTGTACCAACAGCTTTATTCAGGAAATTTTCTGGGAGTGGGGTAGAGTGCAGTCAGCAAATGTATTTTAATCCTGACAATCAGAGGAATATAGGAACAAGGAAAACACTGAGCTGTTGGTACCACTTGCAAAGAAAAACTGGGATAAAGACTGCATTGATCTACCCTAACTATACAGGTTATTTAGTTATATTCTGCTTTTGGAGGAAAAGCAAAGAGTACATAATTAGGAATATTTCTTATCAACCATCACAGCAGGCTGTTCAGAGTACATACATACTGGTGTCACAAGCCAAAGCCTAGATTCCTCTAATTCCAGTGAAACCATTTCTCCTAGGATGAAAATCCAGCCTATAGCTCCCAAATGTTCCCATACCGGGCAGGCATTTGTGATATCAAACAGCCTTGCCACATTCTCAACCATGGGAAAAGTAATTCCATTATTTAGTACTCAACGCACTCACCGGAAAAGGGAGCTCTGAGCCGCATCAACCCCTTGCCACAGGTGGATGACTGGAGAAGGCTTTCCACCTCCTGCCACATCCTCAGCCCCACTGCAGATCCCTGCCTCACAGCAAGAGAGACCATCTGCAATGGGGCCTGATGGGTATTTTATCCCCTTGGAAACACCTTTAGAAAGTCCCTGCCTTTTCTAAGAGCCATGACCACCTCAGAAGCTGAGCTTCACTGCTTTCCTCAGAGAAATCCTTCAAACAGACTGATTTTCTATTTCCCTTGGTAATTTCAGGGGCACACATTCCAGCTGTTGATCCCTCCACGTCCCCCCACAGGCATGGGAGCCCAGGGGATGAGCCCAAGCCTCAGTGAGAGCAGCTCAGAGCAGCTCCTGTCCTGCCCCAAGGAGCCCGAGGTGAAGTGGGGGCTGTCCCCATGCTGCCCTGCCACCCACAGCAGCGAGACAGCCACCAAACCCAGGGTGACCGCACTGGTCTGGGGGCCCTCAGCAAGGTGAGATTCAGCATCAACACCTTCCCCGTCCTCTGGGAGACACGGTGGGGGGTTTGTCCAATTTCCATGTCACCCAGAGAGGTACCCCTTCAGAAAGGCACATTCCTGCACAGGCTTGGAAGAAGCAGAGCTCTGGCTTCTTCCCACCCCACCAAGGCGCTCAGCAGATAAATATGACCTTGGATTACCAAAATTTTAAAGACAAGGGGAAAATAGAAGGGAAAGTTTTGGGGGTTTTTTTTCCTATTTTGATAATTTTGAGGCACAAAATGCACAGGTTTCTCTCAGAACAAAGGGATAGCACTGAATAATGCAAACAATTTAGCATCAGGCCAAGTCCTCAGAAGTAATAAAGTTTAGTGCTAACAGGTTAAAAGGCTACTCAAGGTATTACAGATACTACACACGGCCAGTTACTTTGAAAATACACTATTAATATTATTGGCTAATATTAATATTATGTGAATTGACAGTAGCATGCAGGTGACAGAAAAGAGTATAAGAAAAATTAGGGTAAAACTCACATCTGGGTGTGGAATAGCATATTGTCCCTGAATTGTATAGGCCTGTAAAGGAAAAGCAAACATGTTACCAGGGCTGGCAGGTCATGAGGAGAGAACTCCATCCCTCTGTTGGGACCCCCTGTATCACATTAAATTCCCTGGGGCACCAAATCCTTGGGGCAGGAGGGAGATGTTCCACCTCCCATTCAACCTAGAGCATGCTGAGCTATCTGACTTCAAGGGCTCAGGCTCAGTTTGGCCTTTTCAGAAAGAAAGAAACAGCTCTTTATAGGTGCCAGCATTGCATGGAGCAGGAATATCAGGCTGTGGCTGGTCTTTGCTGTACAAAAAATAAGGATCAGTTGCATGGGGGTTGAAAGTAGAGGATCTTTAGTGCCCCTCTAACAACCAGAACCTGTGTAGCAGGTGCACAGTGACATCACTGCCCAAGTGTGATCCCAAAAAGCAAGCCAGCTGTGTGAGCCTCTCCGTATTTCCAGGTGCACAAGTCCCAGTGGATCCTTTACATCCACCCAGTATATTCCAGTGCTCTGCTGGGGCATTGGAAAGGCATGGAGGCAAGGGCTGCCTGCACTGCGATGCCTTTCACCAGCTGTAATTGATAAATCCATGCAAGTATCTGCCAGGCAAATGGGTTTATGTGTTTTTCCCATCCTTTACAGCAATCCTTTCTCTTTTCATTTGTAAATAACCTCAAAATAAGTACCAATGTGGGTGAAGAGCCAGACACTAGAGAGCCCAATATTTAGGACTTAACCAGCTAGCAAAATATGTCTCACTTGATGACACATTATTCAGATGATTCTGAAAGAAATGGCAAAAGAGATGGAGAACACTTTGAAAAGGGAGAGTAAAGATTGCCAAGAAAAATGAAAGGAAAAAACCTTGGAACCACCTGCAAATTTGCTGCATTGTTTGCAAAGAGCAAAGTGCTTTGTGTAAAGGAAACCCCCAAAATCATGCAGGAGGAAAAGGGAAAATGGATGTCCACCAGCATCCCAACACAATGAGGACGTGACAGAGGCTGAAAAGTTGCCTGTCCTGGTGGTTTAATTTAGCCATTGGTATTTGATTAGAAAAACTGAGTCAAAAAAGGTAATCAAGGGCAGGAAGGTGTCTTGGACAGATGCAACTCAACTCTGACCTTTGAGGGCTGGTCCCTTTGGCAGCAGCAGTTGGCTGCTACATCACTCAGCCTGCTGAGCTCCTGGAGGCTCATCCCACCCCAAACACCTGCCACCACTGTCACCAGCTGTCCTTGACCCACCTGCCCCGTTCCACCCCTCGGGCAGAGCCAAAGGGCCCCCAGCATTAGGAAGAACTCTCACTTCAGAGACAGTTGCTTCCCCCCATGATGTTACTTCTGTCCAAGAAACCAGCCATTCACAGCAGAAGAACTGCTGCCTCCATCTCACTCTCCCTTTTGAACAGACCAGGCAGCTGGACTCAAAGTTCTTTTCCAGGACGGCTGCTCAGATGGAGTGACATACTCCTGATCATGGTGATTGACTAATTCAGCCTAAAATAACGTGTGCTCTGGGCTTTGCTCCAGTTCTTAGTTTGTCCTTCTATTTATTATGACTGGAGAGAAATTAAGTAACTTTTGTGGAGCTGCTCTGGGTAGCATAAGCTGTGGTTTTGTGGTGCTGGCCCTGCCTGGATGGTGGAGCTCTTGGGAAGGTACATSCCCTGCTGGATGTCATGCACCTCAGCAGAGTGGCATCTACAGGCAGGCCCTCAGTCACCAGGTGAGGTGATGAGATGAGGTGGAGAAAGCAACAGTGCCAGTTCCCTCTTTAGAAACAGCCGTGTGCTCAGTTGCTCTTGTTTCTGCTGATTTTTGATTTCAGAATAACCTACAGCTCACCCATTTGATGGTTATCCCACAAAGGAAAAACCACCCCAAAGCTCATGGCTGGAAATAGCATGAAGCGTCTGCAAGGCTGCAGTGTCACTGGGGTGACACAGTGCAGGCTCTGGCACAGGGGGAAGCAGTACCCCAAACCAGCTGAGCGCCAAGGAGGGGGACACAGCTCTCCCATGGCGGCTGCCCTGAGCGGAGAAGTAGCTGTGACAAGCCCTTCCTACGATGGATCAATTACAGCTAGACAAAGGTATTTCTAATTGAGCTGGAGGTACCAGGGAGCAGTGACATCCTCTTGTTCAACAATGCTTTTCTAATCCTCTCCTTCTCAACCACTGACAAATACTGAACTTGGGTCTAGTGAAGTAAATTCTAGCCTTTCCTTTGTGTCTCCCCAGGCTGACTGTTCCCTTCTGCTCATTGTCCAGCATCCATCACAGGAGCTAAGCCAAGAGCTTTCAGTCCAGCTGCCGTGGCACACAACGGATGGGATGACACCATGCAAGTCAGAAGGCAAGAAACCTGAGTGCACTAACGGGCAGCGGCTGGTGCTGCAGTAAAAGGCTGAGGTTGGCAGTGGAGGCTGCAAGCGGGTCGGCTCTTACCTGACCACCTGCAAAAATGACAGGGGTGGAGGCGGGCTTTGGGCGGTAGGGAATGGTGGCACCTTTTGGTGGGGACTAGGAAAAGGGATAAGGAGAGGGAGAGAGAACATTAGAACAGCTTTCCTGAAACGGCGGCAAAAAGAGTGTTAGAAAGCACCTAACGAGGCACGGCCCCCGGGGCCGCCACGGCAACACCCGCACCAGGCAACACCGCGTTTCTGGACAGGAGCACACGGGGGAAAGGGGGGTTTCATGGGCAACAAGGACAACCTGGGGCATGGGAGATCCCCTGCCAAGGCACGGGCCCCTAAATGGCCTCCTGGACCTCCGCTGCCTCCCTCAGCTTTGCTCTGCTCTGCGCAAACCACATTGCCTGCTCTAGGCTCTGGGAACCTAAGATGGGGAGGTACAGCCCATCTGAGCAACCCAGCACCACGCTCAAGCTCTTTGGCTGCCCTCATCTTCCTCACCGCTGGAAAAGTGTCACCTTCAGGCCTTGGTGTGGTCATCGCCATCTGAGCTGTGACGTGGGTGCTGCAAGGCACCTGTGGTCAGCTGAGAGGTGTCCCTGCACATGGCAGGGGGCTGCAATTAGATGGCCTTTAAGGTCCTTTCCAACCCACACATTCTGTGATTCCATGATTCTGTGGTCTTGCTGCTCTCTGTCTTGTCCCGGGGTAGGTCTCAGCAGACCTGCAGTGAATGAGCTGCAGGCATGATGCGCAGGAGCTGCTCACCCAGGTTCCTCCTCTGGTTTTCTCCTGAACAACTTACAGGCTATAGGCAACATGGAAGTTTCTAGGGATCAGGAGAGATTTCAGCTCTCCTCTTCCCTTCTACCCAAAATTAAACAACTCAGTGACTGCTATATAAGGACAGGCAATAGAAATTACACTCTCTCATGGAAAAAAAAAATTCCTGTACATTCTTTGGATATCTACTTGTAGGAAAGCAGCATTATCTAAATCCTGCAGCTAAGCACCTGTCTGTGGGAAAGCTGATCAAAGTACATCTCCAGCACGCCAAACCCACTTGTTCTTTTACTGCATTACAAATCTTGGAGGGGACAAGAAGGGATTATCTGTTTAAGACTGAAAGGTGATACGGAACATGTCTATGAGCCATTAAAGCCAGGGCACTTTCCAGATTTCAGACTGCAAGAAGACTTGTGGGTTTTTCTCTTTCTCATGGCTGAGCTGTACAAAGGAGCAGCAGATCTTGCTTTGTGAGAAAAACTTTTTAATACAGCTGGCAAGAATCACCTCAGGCTCATCTCTGCTGCAGTCTGATGATGACCCAGATGTCATCAGGTGCTGCAGTCTGCGACCTGGTCATCCAAAATTCCTACGGCAGCAGTGCAGCTGGCTGAGCATCACAACCAGCAGGGATGGGTAATGTGACTCCTGGCTATCCCTGCTGAGACATGCTGCTGCCAAGCTGAAGATGCTTCCATCTGGCTTTGCATCACCTTCACCAAGCCTTGCCATTCACATCTGAAGCTTTTCCAGTGGGAAACATGCTCCTTCCTGCTGTGAAAGGACTGTGCAGCTAGGCAGAGTGCCTTACATTGGCCCCTGTTTTGTCTGTCTCTGGGACGCACCAGGAGCAGAATGGGCCACCATCCTGTGTCCCAGGGGCTTTCCTCCTGGAGCTTCTCCCATCTGAGGTGGCAGGTGTGGACATGAGGCATGTGGCTGAGGTCATCTCCAGCAACTGGTACAGCAGCATTTCTCCATGGGAGAGATCTTCCAGCTCTGCTCGTCACCATTTATCCCAGGAAAGGGCACCTTGGACATATATCCATGTGCCCTACAGTCCCTGCTCTCCACCAGCCTTCCTCACTACCATTCGCACTGTGCCTCACTGGAACACAGCCTTGTGCTCCCAGTTCCAGCTCCCTCAGTGCAGCGGATGCTCTGGCCTCCTCCTCCTGGTTGTGGTCCTTGTGAGGTACAGACCAGGTTCTTGGAGCAGTGGCTGTGTGCAGCCCCCATATCCTTCTCACAGCACCCTGAGTGCTGCTGGGACGCCAGGCCAGGCTGTCCCAGCTCGTTGGCAGCCCTCTGCCCTGAAGCCACCCCCTGCTCTGACACAAACCACCTCCTCTGGGGCACCCAACCAGACAGGCTTCCAGTGTGGGACTCTAGAAACTACAGACAATGGTGGGGAGAAGACACGGGGAGTATTTCCAGTAGAGGTACCAGGAAATTAGAGTGGTCTGACAATGCGTGGTGAAGGGGACAACAGAGACACGCTCTACAGCTCCCAGCACTCTGGTGGGGTCAGCTGGGATTTTTTTTGCATATGTACTTTACCCTCTTTGTTACAGACTGTACCTCCAGCATCACCACACAGATCTGTTTGACACACTGGATAATCGCGTCGGGCGTCCCCGAGATTGTCACCGCCCGCTCCGTGGAGTTGGGCAGCATGTCCCCCGCCACTTGAACCTGAGCACCTGTGGACTGGAGACAGAAAGAGAGAGGAAGGAGAAATCCCACAGCTGAACGCCTTCACTCAGACCCAGCTCCAGCCCCGACACTATGCGCCTACCGAGGGCCCGGCACGTGGCATCCCGTGGGATGCTGCTCCTACAACAGCCACACCATCCCGGGAAGCAATTTGATCCGTGATGCAGCACAGAGATCCCCTTTTCCGAGGCAGCTCCCCCTTGGGTGCAGATCAGCTCCGAGGAGCTGCACTGAAGGGCAAGAATGAAATAGAATCTGCCTTTACCTCTCGGATTTCCTTGATCTTGGAGCCCCCCTTGCCAATGAGGGACCCGCACTGACTCGCTGGCACCACCAGCCGCAGCGTCACTGGAGGTTTGCTGGTAGCGGTGCTGTTGCTCATGGAATTGGTTATGTCCTTGGGAAGGAAAAGTGCAGCACATCAGCCCCTGGTACCTGACACCAGAGCCCCCTCCAGTGCCCAGGTGGCACATCTACACACATTGTGGTCAGGTGAATAAAGTGTTCCCTCTTGAACACTTCCAGGGATGGTGACCACTACTGCCCTGGGCAGCCTGTTCCCAGGCCTGACAGACCCTCCAGTGAAGAAATCTACCCTAATATCCAACCCACACCTGAGGTTATTTCCTCTGGTCCTGTCACTTGTTACCTGGGAGAAAAGACCAACCCCTAAATGGCTACACTCTCCTTCCAAGCAGTTGTAGAAAGTGGGAAGGTCCCCCCTGAGCCTCCTTTTCTCCAGGCTGAGTCCCTCAGCCCCCTGAGCTGCTCCCCATCAGACTTGTGCTCCAGACCCACCCTAGTTAGAGATATGTGAAAGGTTCTGTGCTGAGGCCATGTCCCAGTTAGCAAAATCCAAGCAGGCACTGCTGTCCCCAGCCATGAGCTGCCTCACATTTCTCACCTCCTCAAATTTGTAGGCGATCATGGCAAAAGCCTTGAAGATGGCATCGGTGGGGCCAGTGATGGTCACAATCCGCTCAGGGCAGTTCCCCTCCGAGATGTTGATCCTTGCCCCGCTCTGGAAAGAGAAGAGGAGTCCTGGAATAGCCACGGCCAAGCAGGTTGGGTCCTCTCTCAGCCTGATACCTGTGCCAGCCTCACAGCATTCCAGCTAACCTTCCAAACCCCCACCCCCTCCTCTGCAGTGATTTCAGCCCTGCCTTATCCCAACCCTTACAAAGGGTTTCCAATGTTTTATTGCAAAGCAAACCCATGGGATCGAGATAAGACCAGTTCATGGGGTCATTGCCTGTGAAGAGTTCTGCTCACTGTCCTGACAACTCCCCGGGAGCTGCAGGCACAAAGACCCTGGAAAAACTCAAAGCACCTTACAAGTGACTTAATTTCAATGTTTCATTAAATACTTGACTCTGGAAAATGTGACAGGAGTTTGAGTGTGAAGGGAAAAAACTGGTCCACAGAGCTCTGGGGACAGCTGGCTTGCTTGTCCTGACCCTGGGAATTACTGCACATATCACACAGGGCAATATGCAGCTCTGGCCACTCTGCACCCCCTTCCTCCTACAAATCATGCACAGAGCAGGCTGCTCACCTCCTCACGCATCTTCTTCACGGTCTCTCCTTTCTGAAACAAGAGGGAAAACCAAGCCATTGCTGAAAATTCACAACTTCTACCTTTAAAACAACCCTGCCGAAAATGCATCTCCCTAATACATGCCAATGTGTAGCCAAAAACATGGAAGCTGTGATGCCTGGCCCTGCATTCACACGTGATGGTCAGCTGAAGAGCTGAGCATGTAAATGATCCAATATGTATATACAAATTCACAACTGTGAATCTTCCCAGAGTTGGACACGCTGATGGAAAAATAAGGCACAAGCATACAGGGAAAACGTGTTAATGCTGAAAATCTTTGCCACCATAAACCTTTCTTTTAAACCCACCCAAAAAAACCCCTAATCCTGTATAGCCACGACTTTCCAAAACACTGTGGAAACACCAGAGCAACTCAGGACGCTTTTTTGGACAAGGTAAATGGAGTTCTCTGGCCTCAGAGACAGAGGCTATAGAATTACTTAAAATATAATTTAAATTATCTGCGTGACATTTTTAGTATCTCTTAATGAAGTTATTTGATGAAAACACCAGAGCAACATGACTGTAAACTCCCAGCCATCACCCAGTGAAGCAGCTGGAAACAGGTTGGTGGTTGGTGAGGTTTCTAGGGGAATGGTCTTTTGACCTCTTTGTGGGTTTCTCCTAATTTCTGGCTCACAAATGCAGCACCTAGCTCAGGCACCCAACACTTTTCAGGACATCACAGGGAAGAGGTGACTATGGCACACGCCACACCACAGGCGCAGGAACAGCATCAAAGGTACATTAAAAGGCATCCTTACCTTCCCAATGATGCTTCCAACTTCCTACACAGAGAAAAAGCCAAAACCAGAGGAACTGACATTAGAAAACGTGATGAGAATCCAACCCAACCCCATAATGAAGTGAAGACCTGGTGGACATTGTTCCCAGCAGAGGGACAGGGTTGAGGGGCAGGGATGAGAGGGAGCAGGAGCACCACGCCGCCCTCCCCACCGGCAGGACAGCTATTCCTGGGGCTGGGACAGCTGGACYGAGCTGTGTGTGGGGCTGGGCAGGTGGGACAGGGACCTGTGAGGACACCCCCACTGTGGGAGCCCCTTACCTTGCCGTGCATCAGCAGCCGGATGGTGAGGGTGACGTTGAGGCCGCCTTCGGAGACCTTGGACTCCATTTCCTACCGGGAACGGGAGACGTGCGCTAGCTGGGAGAGCAGCCCGGCACAGGCAGCACCTTGGCGGGATCACCTGGGGACACAGCAGGGAAGGCTGGCTCTCAGAATAAGCTCCTCGGGCTGGGACAGACCCCACAGAGTAGCTAAAAAACAACTCTGGACCCGGGCATCAGATGAGCAGCCTGGCCAAGGGCCAGCGGCTGCCGTGGGGCTTTAAAGCGACCACAGCAAACCAATGCTCACCACTTCCAGCATAAAGCAAGCCACAAGGCACCTTTTCTGTGGCCAGGATTGTCTATCTGACTCTGGGAGCACTGAACGGGAAGGACAGAACCGGCATCCTGGTTGCCACACATCCTGACCTGAGAGCTCCCAGCTGGGCAGACTGTGGACCACACCCCTTCCAGCCACTCATGTCACAAATACCTAAGGAAACCATGCTGTTTTCCTTTTCCATTCTCTCTCTTTCCTCCTCTGCCCTCTAGAGGGTCACTGATATTTTGAAGCCAAGAGGGTGAAATAAAATAAAAACCACAGAATGGCAACAAATCCTTCATTTTTCACGCCTGATGCCTCTTTAGGAGCATCTCTGCATGAGGACGTGGCATACGAAATGTCCCTGCAGCCCATTGCATGGGGAGAGCAGTCTCGTCCCAGAGGGAGGTGCCAGCGTTCTTCCACATGCAATGCTGAGGGATACAGAGCAATTCTCCCTCACATTATTTAATCCCTCAGTCTGTATCAGATGGGAGATTTTTCATCCTGCTCACAAGCATCTGGCATTTCCCTTTGCTCAGACAGGGACTTATGTGAGCAAAAAAAGCAGAAGATAAACAAGTTCTCAAGTACAGCTTTAATGCAAGTCAGGATGAATAAACAGCAGCAATGCACAGACCGTGGCTGAGATATGGGTCTGATGCAAAACCTCTTCCCAGAGGTTATTATGAAACCCAAAATGGATAAACCCACGTGGTTTGCAGGGGGATAGAATTCCCTGAAGCTAAAGGACACTGGCTCACTGGGAATGAGGCTGCTTATGACCTACATGCAAACATGGGGCTTGAGGCTGCTGCATGTTACAAATGAAAAAAAAAAGATGGAATCTTCACAAAAAGGATAAGAAAAGAAATGTGCTGAACACCAAAACAGATTCACTGGCACAGGCTGCCCAGAGAGGTTGTGGGGTCCTGCTCCCTGGCAGTGCCCAAGGCCAGGTTGGACAGGGCTTGGAGCAACCTGGGAGAGTGGAAGGTGTCCCTGCCCGTGGCAGGGGTGAAGTGAGACGAGCTTTAAGGTCCCTTCCAACCCAAACCATCTGGTTCTATGTCAAGCCAAAAGGTGCTTTTAAGGGTGGGGAGAAGGAGAATATTTCTGAGCAAAAAGGCAATGACATTGGAGACTAAAGTAACAGGAATRGGCTGAGAGACTGTAACAGAACGGGAAAGATCAGGAATTTTTCAAGACTGAGCCTACTGTAAGGTGTACAATGAAGGAAAATAGTAACTAGCTGTGTTGGTTAACCCCAGGCTGACTCCTATGCATGGGAGGCAGTGCCAGAAAGGGTCAATAAGCAGACAGGTGGAGGTCAGCATTTCCAGTGCTCACAATGTGCCAGGAGACAAACTCCTCACCAGAGACATCACAGAATCATAAAATGGTTTGGGTTGGAAGGGAACTTAAGATATCCCATTCCACTCCCCTGCCATGGGCAGCGACACCTTCCACTATCCCAGGCTGCTCCAAGCCCTGGAGTCCAACCTCACCTTGGACACTTCAGGCATCCAGCTTCTCCGGGCAACCTGTGCCAGGGCCTCTCCACCCTCACAAGGAAGAACTTCTTCCTAAAATCTCATCTAATCCTCCCTTCTTTCAGTGTAAAGCCATTCGCCCTGGTCCTGTGGCAGGGAGGGTGTTTGCCATCCCCAGCTCCACATCCCTTGCAGGAGGAACCCTGCATCAGGCTGTTACGTAAATGCTTCCAATTGATTGAAAAAGTGGGTCATGTGTTAGCCAAATGCTCCTGGCTTTAAGATTTATCAGCATTATTAAATTAAACATGCTTCATGCTCCAGTGAGCAGGAAAGCTATATTGGCCTTTTCTTAATCACACTACTGAAAGGTAAGTGTTTTATAGGGGGCTCATGAGCTCAATGGAAGGCATGGCAACAATAGATCCGAAGCATTTACTCTGGGGCACAGGCCTCCCCCAACAGCCCTCATTCTACATGGACAAAGGGCTGGGAAAATTATCCCCCAGAATGTCATTTTGAGCATTTCAGAGCATTCCCTGCCTGGAGAGAACAATCTCAGCCCCTTCCTCTTCACCATCGTGTTCTGCCTTGTTCACCACAGCTTTGAAATGGCTCCTTTGTCCCATTTGAAAGCCCTGAGGACATCATTACATGCGGCCCAATGGACAGAGGAGACACAGAGCCCAGCTCCAGCCCAGCGCGAAGCAGGTGCAGCCTCACAGAGGTCAAAGACATGGAATTAGGAGACGGAAGCTAGGCCCCAGAAGGGAAGTTGCACAGTGAGTCAAGCGAGGCTCTGCCAAGCATCACACCTGGGCAACCACAGGTGGAGGACTGGAGCATCCTTCTTCCATGCATGAGGAGCAGCCAAAAGGTTTTGCACCACAGCAAGGGGAGATCTGCCCCAAAGCAGGACAATGTCCTTCCAAAGGATGATCCCATGCCACAGTACATAGGCCTGTTAATTGCAGCTGCCTTTGCAAAAGTGCCTGGAGAAGACGTCATCAGTTCTCAGAGCAATCTGGTTCTTCCTTGGTTCAAATATATTAAATTCTGGGAAATTTCCTTAATCCATCAGGAATCCCCTATGTCTGAAAAAGCAACTCAGGAATCAGAGAACAAGGCATAGGAGGGAAAATGAAAAGCCCAGACCAGCAGGAAGGCTCCTCTTCCCCACGTGCAAATGTACGCACTCCAATTTTTCTCTTTTCCCATTTTTTAGAGGTTGGAACAATTGCCTCAGCTGGCACTCCTGTGTTTATGCTTGCTGATACTTCACAAATATCAACACATCTCTAAAACTGGAGCAATTCCCTTCCAATTAGGGGAAATCTGAGCACTGTGTTTTGAAATAATTTAATAACACAATCATCACAATCATCATATAGGAGGAGGCACATGAAGCAGAACAGGAGAAGGGAAATGGAGCTCTGGGCTGGATGTTGCTTGCCAGCCTAGCTTCTATACAGGAGCTGGAAAAAGCAGATGCTGGGATTCAGGGAATCATGCCTCTGATATCCTATCAGGGATGCTGTCCCTGATGGCAGGAGGCTCAGCTGAGCATAAGCAGAGCCCAAATCCCTGCAGGGGGGCTGGGGGACATTGCTGGCGCTGTGCTTGCTGAAGCCAGCCCTTGTCCTCCACTTCCTCTTCCTCCTGCCATGCATTCCTAGGGCTCGCTGGGTGCACGAGCCCCATGAAAGCAAGCTTTGCTTCCTAGAGTTGTTTTTGGGGGGCATAGGAATGTTTTGTTCAAGCTGTCCAAAAACAAACAGAGAGGACATCTCTGTGCAAAGATGCCCCACTGGCATAACTCACCTCCTCCCTGAAATGTTTGAGTGGAAAGTTCACAGGCACCACCAAGCCAATGAAAAGGAGAAAGTCTCCTTCACCCCCCCACACCCACCACAGGGCCTCTAGAAAATCCCACTTTCTTGTAGGCATATCACAGAACCACAAAATGGTTTGGGTTGGAAGAGACCTTAATGCTCATCTTGCTCCACCCCCCTGCTATGGGCAGGGACACCTTCCACTCTCCCAGGTTGCTCCAAACCCTGTTCAACCTGGCCTTGGACACTTCCAGGGATAGGGCAGCCACAGCTTCTCCTGGTCGGTGCAGGCTGACAAAATCCAACACCTCAGAGCCCTGTTGACCAAGGGCCCTTGATGATCTGAGCAGGTAAAGAGCAGGGTGGGCAGGGCCTTGGTCTGTGCAATCCCTGCTGTGCCACCTTCCCGAAGGACCACACCCAAAACCCCACCCTGGAGCATCTTGGTTGCTCAGCGGTAATGCCATCCTGGAAAACATCCACCACACTTCCCAGACTCTCTGGTGTTCCACAAACCCCACCAGCACAGATGTTAAAGACAGGCACAAACCCTTGGCATCCTCCAGCACACTGCAATGTCCCACAGCCAGGATTTTAGTGTTGGGAATTCACATCTGGGACAGAACATCCAACACTTAAGCCAGCATTCTCCTCTGTGAGGGCGTCTTCACAAAACTCAGACCAGGGTTTTCTGACCCTCGGAAAACGATGGATATGTTAAAAGCACAGAAAAGCCAGAGAGGCCAGGAGAGAGGATGTTTTTCTGACATTTCAGGCTTTCTAGCCCATTTCTCAAGGACGGCTGCCTGCCCATCTGCGTAAGCAGGAGCTTTCTCCCCACGCATCTCCCGCTGACTTGATCTTGCCATTAGGACCTAATCCAGAGATTTCCAGCGCGGTGTTTTAGAGGCTGGGAAGCTCAGCAATGCAGCCAGCTCGGGATTATGACGACGGCACAGTCTGGCCAGGTCAAGACAGGGTTGGAAAGAGGAAAAACCACATGGAAATGTATCAGCCACCAAGGAGCTTCTGCTGCTGGGAGATGAAGCTGTGGGAGGGCAGTAGCACCATCTACATGAGTGACACCAAAAACCATTCGGGAACAAAGCTGCAATTCCAGCTGCTGCCATTTTCCATAGCTGTAGTCATTTTGGTTGACCTTTCCTCCTCTGCACTCTCCGGCTTCGGTGGAAACATTTTACCAAAAAAGATGCCCTGTGCCGTCCTAGTACGTCAGCCAGCAGGATATTCCTGCCTCTCCCCTGCCCATAATCATTAAAGGCAGCACAGGAGATGAACGTCCTGCTCTGGCCCCCACAGCAGGCATCTCTGGAGGCTCCTCTCTCAGTCACCTGCTCCCATTTCCTCTAGCTGAGATCACAGCCTTGCAGAATCATTTAGGTTGGAAAAGACCTCTATGAACACTGAGTCCAACTGTTTCCCCAGCACTGTCAAAGTAAAAATCCCTGTCCCCAAGCGCCACATCTATGCGCCCTTTTAGCAGTTCCTGGGATGGGGAMTCCACCACTGTCCTGGACAGCCTGTGCCAGTGCCTCACCACCCTTTCCATGAAGAAATTTTTCCTAATGTCCAATCTAAACCTCCTGGGGCACATCCTGAGGCCATTTCCTCTTGTTCTGAATGTCTGCGCTGATACAATGGTGCAGAGCTCCAGYGCAGTCACACTGCAGTGGGCACAGCCGTATCTCAGCCAAACACCTGCCCTCCCCTCCAGGAAATTCCCAGCCAATTTCCTGGTTTTCTCCTTTATCTGGTGAACCTCACTTATGGGCTCAGGCATTGGCCTCCACCAAAGCAAGCTCAGTCCAGGAAGTATGGCTCGTTTTGTTGTGATGGCAGAACCACTACCGCAATCTTTTGTATCAAGATCACTAGATGAAACTGTAGCCTTTCCCTGCCAACCTCCCCAGGATGATGGTTTGGAACATAATTTTCCCCACCACAACAGGACAGCAGGATGAGAGTACCTATCTTTGTGCCCTGATACATTTGTGGGAGATAAAACCTTGAGGTTTGTGTTAATTGCAGGTTTAGAGGAAATTCAGGTACCTTAGAGATGCATCTGCAGAGATCTAGGATGCAGAATTCCCATTCACTCACATGAGCTGCTGCAGTGTTGCAAGCAGAGGTCAGACACAGAGGGAAATGCAATGTAGAGCAGCAGCAGGATGTTAGATGTCCTTAGGAAAGCCAGAAAACCTTGTCTGGGCTGTTTTCAGGGCTTTTTTKATTGTGAGACCTTGAGCAAAATCAGTCGCTTGAACCCGTTTAACCACTACCTCCACAACGTTATTAGAATTATTAAGAGTTATTCAAAGAATAATGGGTCCTCACTTAATTTGTTTAATTAAAGCTAATTTTGGAAGGTTGGGGTGAGCAGGGAGGGGATGGGAACGTCATGCTATAATTCAGCCACTTCCAAATCACTCTTTTAGTTACTCCTGGAACAACTTGCCAATGAAAACAGTATTTTCAGTGAATGTCACGCTGCATAAGTGCATCAGAAACTTCCCCCTATGAGGTGATGAAAGCCAATGCTCATTGCAGCTGGGTCCACCATGACTCAGTGACCAGAAGCACCGGCACGTGTCTGTAAGCCTTTGGCAAGACCCTGAGTGCCAAGGAAATAACATTTCCTGGGATAAGGAACATCAACTCTTTCTCCTTTTGTCTGCCAGCAGATTAAAGGATATACAAAAGGAATTACATTTTC
The DNA here is from genome assembly GCA_014549065.1 of Cardinalis cardinalis. Taxonomy (NCBI): domain Eukaryota; kingdom Metazoa; phylum Chordata; class Aves; order Passeriformes; family Cardinalidae; genus Cardinalis; species Cardinalis cardinalis. The sequence goes on along the minus strand of JACDOX010000522.1, from coordinate 81,146 downwards.
TTCCTGAAATATCAGCTGTCCCTCCAAGACCAAGCCATTATTTTGGAGAGGCTGGGAGCATCCATGGRAGCTGCTGATGGTCCAGCAAGGATCAAGCATTGGCTGGGTCCTGGCTGATGCCAGGTGCCCCAGTGGGCTGAGGGAGGCAGCGCCAGCAGTGCCGCGCTGCCCGCCCAGCCTGGACCCTGCCGCGGGGCTCGGCACTGCAGAGTGGGGCGGGCCCTGCTGCAGAAGCCGAGCCAGGGGAAAGAATCCCAAACGTCATTGCCTGGCACTGCAGAGACCAAGAAAGTGACTGCTTCRGTGCCATGCTCTGCGTCCACGTCCCTGACTGCCACTGGGACTTGGGAAGCACCACAAGCAGCGCTCCAGAGGGCAGCTGGACCGAGCCCACCGGAGAGCGGAGTAACTGTGGGGTGTGCAGGGAGCTTGGGTGGGTGAAACCACTGGAAAATGGCTGGGAAATGCTCTAAAACCCCCCAAAACATTGATCAGGGACACTCCTGTTAAGATGCCAGGTGACAACCCAGGTGGGAGAARCTCTTGGCGAGCAGAGCAAGAAGCCAAAATGAGTGCAGCAATGTGAAGAAAATAAGATAGAATTTTGCAACTTAACTGTTTGCAATTAAGTGCACAGGAAGAGACGAAATGCTCCCCATCCACCTGAAAGCGGCTGGGAGTGACAAGCTGACTTGCAAGACCAGGAGAAGGAAATCAGGAATGGTGAACTGGCTCTTCAAAGGAGATCCGGGCAGCAGAGAGCAACCCCACAGCCCCGGGGCCAGCAAACACGGACCCACGGGCAAGGGCTGGAGGAACCAGGGCTCTGCAGCGCAGGAGGGCAGAGGGACACAGGGCCTTGAGCGAGGGGCTAAAGCTGCACTGAAGACAAACCAGGGAAAGAGCTTCTCCACAGCCAAGCCATGCTGCCAGTTAACCTTCTTTAAATCTTCCAAACATTCATGTGTTGGCAAATAAAGCTCATCTCTGCTCAACAACTACATTTACAACCTTGACACCAAGCCAGATGCACCCAATTCAGGGTTATTTCCTCCCAGCCAAAGGCCAAGGAACTGAAGCCAGGAGGTGCCACCTTGCAGCAGGAGATGTCTCCACAGATGCCCCAGGGATGCCCTGCCAGGGTTGTGCATCAGCCCCAAAGGAACCATATCTTGCCCCAAACGAGCCAGTGCAGTTGGAAACACACCCCAAGGGATGAGACAGTCAAATATCAGCCCCCTAAGTGCCAGATTTTAGAAGTCATTTGTCAGGGGAACCCAAAGGACTCCCCAAAAAGGATGCTCATGGCCACAGACCCATGCTGGATGCTAGCAAAGGAGAGAGCACAGGGAGGTGTGTGGATCTCCAGAGACAAGCAGCTTGTTCCCCAGCATCCTGGAAATGAGAGGCACAGCACTGCAAAAAGCTCCAGGCACATTCCCAACATCCTTGCAGCTGCGGGACAGCTGAGAGGAGAATCCCTCCATGGACCTGGGAAAGCAGAAAGTGCCCACCTTCCAGGGCACCCTCCAAAACAGATAAGGATGCAACCAAGAGCATCTCTCCACAGTGCCCAGCAGCAGCCATCCCACAACCCCCCTCATTCACCTCCTCCTCCAGAGCCTGCCGGCTGCCCTGGCTTTAATTCCACAGGCAGCATCATCCCAATAATTTCCTCCATTTTCAATCTACTTCCCTCCATTTTCAATCCACTGATCTGGGGGCAGCCTACAAATCCCTTCATCCTGAGAGTGAAGCAATCTACTGCTTCATCTCATCCCTTCTCCATTTCTCTAATCCCTGGAAACAGGAATGAGGTTCGGAGCACATGGGCTGCCCCGGAGCAGTCTGGCCAGGCACTGCTGGTCAGAAACATGGGGGGCTGGGGCTACTCTCATGAATGCCACCCAACTTCTCAAAGCACCTGGGGCAGTTCCAAGCCCCTCCTGATCCAGGGATGGGAGAACAGGTCTTCCCACTCCCCCCAGCTGCCATGCTGGGGATGTAAGGGACAGATTAGGTGCAGCACAGAAACACGTGGGGATCAATCAAAGGTGATGGGGGGAGTTACAAACACCCTGGTCCCATCAATCACGGTTGAATCCAGTGCTCTTTGTCTGCAATCCCAAACTTTCAACYTGGATGCTCTTTGGGAATGGGAGACTGATCAGTGGGAAATGGGACTCCTGTTTCTGCCTTCCCTAGAGCCGCGACCCAGAACCTCGAGGGGCTCGGTCGGGATGCAGACYGACCCCATCCCTCCTTTGCCAAGCCCCCACTGGTGCAGGGCCGGAGGAGGCGGGAGCAGGGGACCCCACACCGACGGCCACCACAGGGCCGTGTCCCACCCGACACTGTCCCCAGCCCAAAGGAAGGGGCTGCAGGGCCATGTGTGACAGGGCTGTGTGGTGGCCGTGCTGGGCCGCACCGTCCCCATCCTGCGCAGTGCTGGCTCTCCCCGCTCCAGCTGGCGAGGAGGAGGATGGGGGCCCTCGGCATCCGGGGGTGGATCGCCAGCGTGCTGCGCTCAGACCCTGACAGCAGGCTCCAAAACTGTCACTCCCGATCTGTTTTCACTTCAGCTAAACCTCAGCCCCGATTACAATCAAGGAGAGCTGCCTCTCCTTTCCCTTCTCCCTGTGGTAGGTCCTCCGTAACCTCAGGTCTCAATGCTGAGCCAAACCCCAGCCAGGGAATGGGTGAACTGGCTCTGCTGGGAACTGGGGCTGTTGGAGATGGGGTCACGACTGCCCCAGTCCCCAAACCTGGCCCTGGAAGTGAGGGCACAGCCACTGCAGTGGTTGTATCCCTGAAGGGCCGTGCGTCTGTCAAAATCTGTGGGGGATGTGCCTCCGATATCACCAATGCTGCAACCTGCCTTTGCCATGGGTGTTATCCAGCTCCAAGGTTGCATCCATGGAATGGAGGGGGTTTGGTGGCAGTAGGGTGTGCCAGCTCACTTAGCAACCCCCAAATAAATAAATAAATTAAACCAGATCTGCGTGTGTGCACGCGATCACAGCACCAGGATGGATGCGTTCGGCAGAAATCTGGGAAAGGCTCAGTGGATGGAGACAGCCCTCATTGACTGGGGAAGCTTTCAAATTCCCTTTCCAACTCAGCTGGGCATAAAGCAGCTGCAGAGAACCACCAGACTCCCGTAATAGGGACTGTCACCCATCCTCATGCTGCAGGACTGGGGGGCTCAAGGGCAGAGGTGCCACCCTGCGGGTTTGGGGATCGTCCCCTGCTCTCCAAAGGCACACAAAGCCTGCAGTCAGGGCGCCCAGTGCTCCACTACCATCGGGACCAAGCTCATCCCAGGGTGCCAGGCATGTTCCCCCCCACCACGGAGAGCCCTCTCCACCTGCTCCGCAACAAACACCCATTTTCCAAGAGGGGGCCTGGAAAAAGCAACTGATCCCCTGGGAAAAGCAATCCTGGGACCACCAAAGCAGCATGGCTGGCTGGCACCCAGGGGAGCACCCCTCARGGTGGGCGGTGAGCAGCCCCTCGTGCACCCTGGTCCACCCCCAAAGGGAGCTGGCCACCACTGAGGGATTTGCTCCATCCGCCAGCGATCCCAACAGCATTCCTCTTCCCGCATCCCATGCTACATTCCCGCAGCTTCACCAATGCTATTTTGAAAGCATTGAAATAATGTTGGAGGCACGTATAAAGAGATTTGTCCCAGCAGCCTTTTGTCCCCACCTCAAAATGACCATTTTTCTTTGAAGGAATAAGCATCCTCTTAATTCAGCAAGATTAAAAGAACATTTCCTGCAGTTATTTCCCAAGAAGAAAAATCTGCTTTTCTGTCTGAGAATGCTGAAAATATTTATATAAACGAATCCCTAAAAGAAAGAGGGAAGTCTGAGATTAAGAGCTTCGGAAATATTACCGAGTTATTCTAGAATTCTGTATTAAGAGCAAAACCCCAGCTATTAGGAAGGAATGCCTGTTTTTTTTCTTTTTAATTCAGGGTTGGGTTTCTGTATCAAAATGCAGCCTAGCATCTGTCCTTGCATCTGTCAAAACAAAGGTCAATCATTTTATGGAAACTTAAACACAATGTCCTTGAGCTACTGTTTTTTTCTTGTTTATTTTTAAGCTGGACGTGACTTCCAATTAATAAAATTAGATTTTTTAAGATGGTTCACATTCAAATCACATTATCCCAGAAATCTCAGATTATAAGAAAAACATATCTGAGGATATTTTTCCTTTATAGTATGGAGAAGATAATTTGGGGTTGATTTCAACAGCTCTTAAGTACTCTACAACATTTGCCACTAATATGTCACTTTTCCATTTATAAAGTGATCATGAAACCAAGGAAAATACAATAGCAACATGACGGTATCAGGAAGAATTTTGACACCCTTTTTGAGGAAAATGGGTATCTGAGGGCAAACAGAAAACAAAGCGAGCATCATAATAAAAAGGATTCCTCTCTTTGAATCAAATTTCCCCAGCAAAAGGAAAGAAAATGAATGAAAATAGGATAGAATTAAATAATAAGAATATTTATAGCATTAAAAATTAATGGATGTGGAATGGAAATAGAAATACTTTTAAAAAATACTGGAACTAGAATGGATTCAAAATAAAAAAATTAAAAGTTTGGAAATATACTGGAACTAAAAAGTAGAAATACCTAAAACCAAACAAAACAAAATAACAGAAGGTAAAAATCAAATTAATCAGGGTTGGGGGTTTTATTATGTAGCCACACTAAGACATGATTAACATCCCTGTTATTTTAGTGTCCACTCCTTGAAGACAATTCCATTTGTGCCATTCCCACCCAAGAGCACACACAAGTGACGCTGTCCAAAGCCTGAGCTGCAAAAAATAGAATTTAGGAACAGCTGGATATTCTGGTTAAGGAAGAGATGGATGCCTCCCGATCCACGGTGGCACTGGCAGCTAGGCATGGGTACAATGGAATTTAACTAAAATAACTGATTTAACTATTTAATAAATAGTTTAACTAAGTGCACGCTTCGAGAACAATGATTTTGCAAAACAAAGTTGCAGCAAGATTTGTCAAATTTAACTCCCAAAAAATATTTGGTAATTTTTTTTTTTTGCACAAACAAAAACAAAAAGATATTTGGCAAAATAATTTCTGAAAAATATTTTGGGAATTTCTCCTAGGAGAGACTTGGGAAGCAGCCGCTAACTTAAGGGAATCCCATTGCTTGCGTGCCGATGTCTCCCATAATCCCACCTCACACTGCCACAGATGTAAATTTCCTCCAGGAGAGATTCCCTTAAACCTGCTCCTAAGCATTCAAAGTTCTTCCAGCCCACACCAGAGCCCAGGACCCAGCTCATTCCAGGACTCTTCCCTGACTTACACTGGTGGGAAAAGTTGCCCGCGGCGGGTGGTCTTCCACCAAGACAATCTATTAAATCTCCTTACCTTTCCCAAAGAACCACTTTCGTGCCGCTTTGGCGGGAGGGGAATCCAGACAGATGGCCAGTCTTTTCACGTTTGGAAAGGATGAAAAATGCTACAGGGGGGAAAAAAAAATCCCAGTGATTTTTTTCTTATTCCGCTGTTCAGCGCAGAAGGGCTCCCAACCTCATTGGTCCTGGGAGATCCACCACGTGGCATGGGATGAAGGGCACGTGACCTATTTTCTCCCAAATCCCTGGGTTTGCTGGAAAGGGGGATGCACCCACTGCTGATGCTCTTGTCATTTCATGGACTTTGATTTATTTATTTATTTATATTWTTTTTTTTTTAAGGCCACTGAGCAAATCTGGATGCCCTGAGGTGATGAGGGCGAACCAGCCAACACTTCCAACACGAAGGAGAAAGGATCTCAGCATCAGACGAGCTCTGATGCGCTGCCTGTGTGCACAGGGAAATTTAGGCATGTTTTAGAGGGTGCCTGCCCACCCAGTGTAGGGCCAGAGCCTCCTGGAGGGACAGGAGGGCTGTGCGAAACCCTCCATCTCAGAGGCAGCAGCACGGCGGGAAGGAGCAGGCTGAAGCCCTGCCTGCACATCCCTGAGTTCAGCTGGCTCCCTGCAGGAACCGGGTACGTAACAACTGCTCCATCACCCAAACCAGATGATCTCGCGCCCCGATGTTGCTCCTGACCCCTCCTCAGCTGTGCCCATCCTCTGGGCTGCCCTCCTGGCTGATGCACCCAACAACTGCTCCAAAAGATGACCATCTCCTCCTTTGGAGGCTGCTGGAACAGCTTTCTGGGAAGCTGGACCAAGAGCAGGGAGGGAGCGTGGCACACTCCGGGTGGGCACTGCCTGCTCCCACGAGCCCTTGGCCACGTCAGGCCCAAAAGGGGTTTCAGTGTCCCACCCCACAGACATTCACCCAGCCCAAAACGCAGCACAATTCTGGGCATCCCAAAAAGATCCCCAAGACTCTGTGGAGCAAAGAAAGCCAAGCCACTGCTCTCAGTATCTGATTTTGACTGGTGCTGGGGATGTCCCTTTGTCCCAGCTCTGAGCCACCACATCCCAGCTGGCCATGGTCCACAGGCCAAGCCTCTCCTGTCCTTCCCTCAGTAGCCAGGGCAGGTACCAGCCCTTCGGTGTCCAGACATTCGGTTTGAGGGAGGGAAAAGGAATTTTTGGAGCCCTCAGATACCCTCATGTTTTGTCCATCGGAGCTCAAGCCAGTTGGGCCAGCCAGAAGAGGCATTTTTCTGGCAACCCAAGTCTCCACTGGGCTGTGCCAACCCTTGGCTGTGCCACCTTTCCATGCCACACCTGTTCACCTGAAAGCTATGGCCAAATCTACCTTGGGCATCTACCCTTGGTAGAGCCCTTCTGCAGAGCAGCTGTCTCCAGCCACCCCATCACCCAAGGGCTCAAGACCTTTTAACCAGGGAGGCACCTAAGGCTCCTGGGAGGACCAGCTGAGCTTGGTGAAGCAGCCATGGCCASCTCCAGCCCTCCTTGGCATCACCACCATGTTCCAAATGCTGGTTCTTCCTTGCAGACATTCCCCTTTCACGGCTCTGCACAGAGATGGGAAGCATCAAAAGCACAGCCCCTAATTCCAGATTCTTCCCGAGGCCAGACTGTCTCACTATGCTGTTCCCAAAACCACAAGTACAGCCACAAAAGGCCCCAAACAGTGTAGGAAAGTGCAGGGTTTCACCCAAACCCTCTCTGGCTTGGAGGGTCATGCTCCAGCCAGATCACGGGGCACTCTATTCCAATAAATACACACTAAGGGAGAAACTTCCCACACTAAAATTTTCAAATGCAAACTATGGCCACAGCCCAAAGCATGCAGCTCGTTGCTTGCCCCTGTTTTCCCATGTTTTCTGATGGCCACAGAGAAGAAACCTGAGCGCCCTGGGATAGTGGAAGGTGTCCCTGCCCACGATAGGGGTTTGGAACGAGACAACCTTTACGGTCCCTTCCAACCCAAAGCATTCCATGATTCTGTGGTTCCAGGAACCCCCACCCCATCTTTCAGCCCCCTCCTCTTTCCCCAGCAAAGCCAAAGCTGGGTCCCCAGTAATCTTCACAATAATTATATAATAGAGAGGCAGCGGATAAATCATTTCAGGCCACTGTGCCGACAGAAAGCAAGCTGGATTAAAAGATCAGAACAAGCAATACTTAGATTAAAATGGTTTGTTATTTCCAGCTGCAGGAAAAAATCTGTGGCTAAAGTAGAGAAGACGCGAAGCAAAGGCGCATCATCTTCCTTTCCCCCAAAACCCGACCTTGTTACGTATTAGCCAAGACAAGTTCTAAGTTTCCAACCTCAAATCAGGTTTTGCTTCCCAACAGGTAAAAAAACTGACACTTTGCCAGTTCATATGACATTTCAGCTAAAGATTAAGTGATGCTTCAAGTTGGATTTTGCCCACGTGAAGCCACCAGAGCCCTTAACTCAGGAGAACGAGCGCATGGCTTGGCAGATAACGTCACTGCCTACGAAAAATGTGGCTCCTGGCATGATGGGCACCAACCCCTTTCCCCTGTCCCATGCCTCCCCACACCCCCAAGCTGATGGCAGGCACTTGCCCGGCTTACCGGCAGTGCAGAGGTAGCAGTGGCAACCGGGAGAAGCCCATCAGACAGTGGGATGGCTCTCTACAGGGACCTATATGTTGTCCCCCTAGCCCCCAGCAAGGTCAGCGGCCCGGGGTGCAATGCTCTGACTGATGGCTTTGGAAAGGCGTGAAGGGGAGGCAGGAACAGAAGGGGGAGAGAGGGAGGTGCTGCTGGGGGCCGAGCTCTCCGCAGGGCATGGCGCTCATCAGCCCAGTTTGGATCGATGGGTGATTCACCTTCAAGTTCAGATTGAGCAGAAGGGTCAAACTGGGAAATGGTTTGGCACTGGCAGGCACGTCCCCATCACCACCCTGCAGCCTCATGCCACAGCTGTTTGCGTTGCTGGAATGGACAATTCCCACCCGACAGGATCTCCAGAATCAGCATTCCCACCTGAGCACATTGCTAACCCCGTAGAGTCTCCATCTTCCAGAATCAGCAGCGACCACTGATCCCATCACCTGGATGGGAGATGGAGCAGCAGTTTTTTCAGTGTAAAGTACCAGAATATCCTGAGTTGGAAAGGATCCACAGGGATCATCGAGGCCAGGTCCTGGCCCTGCACAGGACAATGCCCACAATCCCACCCTGTGCTCTTCCAGGTGTCTCTCCCAGCTGTAGTTTTGCTATAAAAACGTCACAGTACCATACACACAGGATCAGCCTTAGGTTCCGATGACGGAATCCCATGGGGCAAGAGGTCCAAGACACAGCCTTCGACAGAGACAAGCACCAGACTCCTCTCCCTCCTGTGGATGTGGGAGAGGGGCTGGGACACAGACCTGGGAGAAGGGATAGGATGGTGGACAGGGAGCATGAGGAGGCAGAAAAGTTATGTCAGAGGCCTTATCAGAGGGAGATGGGAGCTGTGAGATGTTGTGATGCTCACCAAAATTTCACCTTACATTGTAGGAAAGTGTATTCACTAAAGCCAGAGAATAAAACACACTTGCTGGACAGGTGATGGCAGAAACTCAGACCAGACACAACCAGTACCCACCACATCACCAGAGGCCATGGATAAACCTCCTCACAGTTTTCTTTGGCAAGTTCTATCCTTGCTGCACCTTACTGGGTCACCTGTGGCTCCGCTGGGAAGCCTCCATCCCCCTATCCAAAACACATCCTTGTGTTGCAGTGCAGGCTGTTTGCTCTGGCCAGTCTCTCCCAGCGTTCTCCGGGCAGAAAACAGGGATAAGTGACACTCATAAAAGGAATGGGAGAAAAGAGAAATGGGTTTGTCTGTCGGTACATTTCTGCTTTATGGAGCTGTCTTCTCCCTCGGAGACACGCATCCTCCCCTCCACTAATGGAAATGTTGCCCTGCCATCCATTCATGCCAGTCAATGCCTGGGACAACACGATGGCCTAGGGCCACTCCGGATCTATTTTAGTCACAAAAGCAGAGTGGCTGATGAAAATCACCCCGTCTCTGCACCTCCCAGCTTAGCTCTTTCCCTGGTTCTAATGGAACGGCCAGCATGGCGGAAAGCAGGCGGCGAGGGCGGAGACAGCGGGCTGAGAGACCTGCACAGATGCAGGAGAGAGGCCCCAGCACCCTCCCTGCGGGTGTTTTACAGCCTGAGGGACCTGCGAAGATCCCTCCTCCCAAGATTTGCCCCAGAGAAGCTGTTGCTGCCCTGTCCCTGAAGTGTTCTGGGCCAGGTGGGACGGGGCCTGTGGAAGTGTCCCCATGGAACAAGTTGAGCTTTAAGGTCCCTTCTAATCTGAGCCATTCTGGGATTGTATGACTTGGAAAGGACCTTACCTTACCCTACAGGATGGCCTCAAGCTCCAGAGTGATTCCTGGGAAGGTCTGGCTGCACCAGAAAAGGGCATGCTGAGCGTGGGGGGGAGCCCAGCAGTCCACGGCACGAGCCTGCAGACAAGGACAGAGCASAGGTTAAGGCACAGCACAGAGGAAAGACCAAAGCTGCTTAATGTGAACTTGAGAGAGAAGTAAAACACAGACTGGGTTGGGGGTCAGCAGAGAATGATCAAGAGCATCACCTCCAGGTYGTGTTTAGCTAGGCAAGCAGATTTTTTTTTTTTCCTACATTGAAAACAGGTTTGGGCAGATCCTCAGCATCCACCAACCACAGGAAATCATCCTGTGGAGGAGGAGATCCCTGGAATGACAGAGAGACTCCACGGTGATCACAGCCCAGCAGACCTCCTCTGTGGTCACCTGCCTGTGGTTGTGCCCAGCTGTGGAGCCAAGGGCCTGCTTCCTGCAGAAATCCAGCAGTGGTGGAAAGGATCCAGCACGTTTCAGCACCATGGGTTCCAGGTGCCAGCGGGATTTTTGCTGCTGCTCCCAGTAAGTTAACTGGGGCATGCACTACCCATCAATACAATCAATGGAGCAGCCTCAGCCACTAATAAACCGAGTGCCAGAGGGCTGGAAAACCTCTCTACTGCCCAGAATATTCCCCAGGCCGCAGGGTGGGTGAGCTGCAGATCCCTTGCTTGAACTTGGTGCTGCTCTTAGCGTGCTGGGGCACCTTATGTGTTAACAGGGAAAACCTGCCTCTCCCGGTGACTCAGCAACCTCCGTGCTCATCCCCAGTGACCTGGGCACCTCCCTGCCATGGGAAGGAGCTTGTCAGCAGAAGGGGAGCCCATGGGACCTCCTGAGGTCAGTCTTCAGTCCTGCTGATGCTCACACCAGCATCAGCACTACGGTCAGAGCGGGTTGCCCAGGGCTTTATCCCTTTGGGGCTGAAAATCTCCAAGGATGGAGCATACACAGCCTCTCTCAGGAACCAGCTGTCCTCAGAATTTATGGTTTTTCTCTCAACAGTTCTCTCCATGTCCTTCAAGGTACTGGCTACGTCCCCAACTGGTGTCACCTACAAGCAGCATAGGTGCCAGGAAATGGACTCTGAGGGATTTCCCTGCTCTCCACTGAGCCTACACCAGCCAGACAAATTTTAAATCCCCGTAACTGCTGCAATCGCAACATCCAGTCCCATGGGCTCTGGCCAAAACTAAAAGCCTGGAAAGGATGGAAGCCTCCAAGTGTGACTCACCGTTGGAGGACCTGCAGGGCCAGGTCAGGGATCCCGTGGGTTGGTGATCAGCAGTGCAGGAGGCAGGGAAGGATCTGGAAGACAGCACATGCTGAGGAGCCCAGGCAGCTCCCCCACCTGGAATCCATAGAGCATCCTCCCAGCCCTGCTGCCGTGGCCAAGGGCAACACAGGGAACAGCGAAGCCCAGGGCCAAATCAGAGGAGTCCTTGGTAATTGTTTTATTCCAATCAGTACCAATTGCTGGTCACTGATTCCAGGATTGATAACAAGAAGGGAAAATCCTCATCATGGCACCAGTCTCATCTACATACCCATGAAAAGGGAGCTCAGGCAAGCATTTAGCAATGCTGGAAGGACAAGGGGCTGCAAGGAAACCCCAATCCTTCTTCCCAGAGCCAGTGTGGGCACAAATCAACCTGCATCCCATAAATTCATGGGGGAAGAGACTTGTACTTATCTTCTGGGTCCTAGGTTTGAGTTTATCCCAAGGCAAGGCTTAGCATCCAGCAAACTCAGCATTAAGGAATTTTTTAGCAGTTTTCTTAATCAAAAATGGGTCCATCTTTCAGCAGCTCTGCTCCTTGTTGTGTCCCACCCCTTCCACCCACCAAGCTGCAGGTGAGATGCCAGCCCTGGCCCCATGCTCCTGCAGCAGGCACCAGGGCACACGCAGGAGGGGCTCTCTGCCATCAGCGCTCGGGTCACCTCCAGGCACACGGGCTTGCTGCTGCGCTGGGACAGCCTCAGTTCCAGCCCAGGAAAGAGTGAACCTCAAGCAACCCAAAAGCAGCATCCAGGTAGAAACCTCAGCACTGCCAAGGACATCTTGGCTGCTTTAAGCACCATCTGACAACTCCAGTAGTTTCCACGACATTCCGCTGGGCACAGCCATCCAGCACCTGCCACACAGCACCACAGTAGCTCCTTCCTCACCACTGACCAGTCCAAGGCACTCAGGAATTGTCTTAAAAGGTATCATGAGATGGATAAACAACATTTGGGCTGCTGGGGGACTATCACCCTTGCCATCTCCCAAATCCTCTCTCCAGTATGGCTAAAGGCCCTGCATCTTGTGGCTGCCCTGACAGTAAAAGCAAAGGAACCAATTGAATTTTTTTCCTGGTTGCTCTCTCCAGTGAAGCATGCATTGCCAGGAGAGGCAGCAGTAGGCTTCTCCCACCAAAAACTTTCCATCTGCTGATCCATGGCAGTGGAGAGCACAGCTCCATCCCTGCACGGCCAGCTCGCCTGCTAGCTCTCATGGACTACGTCCCATCAGGAAATTTGGTCAGGAATGTTCAAAAGCATCACTCAGGATGCTGATGGAGTCATTTCTGAACAGCAGAGTGCCCAAATCCCAGCAAAATCCCACCTACTGCTCCCAGATAAAAGCACCTGAGGATGCAAGGAATTCCAATGCACCGATGTGACCAATGCCAAAAATCAGCCTCTGGAGACTACAGGATTTCACTGCCCCTAACTCATCCCAGTGAGGCCACAGGGACCCAGGGGCTGGGCAGCACCTGCAGCTTGATGACCCCACCTGCACTGGAGCCCTCGGCCACCCCATTCCAGGGGGCTCGAAATTTGGTCTGCGATGGGAATGGAGGAAACACAAACACATGGACAAATCTGGGGCCATCAGCAGAATGCCAAGGGGAAGGACCGAGGGTGGCTCCTTGCTCATGCCCAGCTCCCAAGCTGAGCTGGTGGTACCTCCACGTGGGGGCAGCTCCCGTGCCTGGTCCCACAGCGCTGTGAAAACTCCCTGCTTTCCTACCACCCCAAATACCACATGCCCTACTCCACACCACTCTCCTTTCCCAAAAATACCAAAGCCTGCTGCGACACCCACCCTGCCTCTCCTGCAAACTCAGGACTTCAGCTTCCCCTCGCTGGTGAGTCCCTGGATTTTTGTGACCATCAGGAACCTTCCTTGGGATGTTTGGGACCATGGGGCACATGCGTAAGGTCCAAGCTCTGCAGAGAGTGTGGAGAGCTTGAAGAGGTCCTATAGCTTTGCTGTGACCCTCCAGGGAAAATTCAAGATCTTTTGGAAGGCATGCTGTGCAATGGTGAGGGAGGGAAGGATGGATGGTATGGGGATGAGACAGGATATGATGGGATGAGATGGATGGAATGGGGCAGGATAGGATGGGATGGAATGAGATGAGATGGGAATGGAGATGGGATGGGATGGGATGGGATGGGATGGGATGGGATGGGATGGGATGGGATGGGATGGGATGGGATGGGATGGGATGGGATGGGGATGTTCTCCCACCATACCATCCTACCCTGATCCATAGTACACCCCAAAGGCAGGAATACCAGTGAGATGGCTCCATCTGCATCGACCCCCAAGCTGCCAGACCCCTCTGTGCTGGAGGGAACTCCCCTTCCCTCCCCTGGGGACGCAGCAGCCCCCACACTGCTGGGACCTGCTTTGCTATGGGGTTCTGGGCGCCACCGCTCCCTGTGCAGGGAGAGAGGGATCCTCCCCTGACCTGTGTTCCCATCACCCGCCCGCCCGGGCGTTCCATGCAGACAGAGGCAATGATTTTGATGTCCCAGTGAACAAGCTGTCGGGATGCATCAGCCTCAAAGAGCAGCCTTCAGAGCTGCCTTCTCCTCCCATGCGCTGCCTGGGCGAGGAAAGCCAAATCCAGCTTCGAGCGCACACACACACACACACTGCGTCACCGGTGCCTGAGATCTTCCAGCCTTTTAACTAAAAATCCTTGCAAACCTTACCCACGAGGAGGGGGAGGCAGCGAGCCTGGGGCGGGGGTCGGAGGGGAGGTGCCACCCAGCTGGCAGAGGGGCAGCCCCACGGGCAGAGCCCCGCGACGTGATGGAACCTGAGCGCTGCAGAGCCGTCAGGAGCACGGGCAGAGATGAGCTGAGAAAAGCCATGAGCAGAGCTGACATCTGCCCCCTGGGTGGGTACCTAATGAGCGGAGACACTGTCCATTTGTGGAGATGAGGAAAAGTTAAAAGACTTCCAAGCTGACACCTGGCAGCCTCCGTCGGTGCTCCTGACCACACAGCAGGGGAAGGAGAACAGCAGTCGCCCCGCGGCTCTGCAGGGGTGGGCGAGCTCGATGGCCGCGGGGCTGACATCTCAGCAGCTCATCCACGCTGGCCAAATCTCCCCTGCCTGTGTTTTTCTGCCACCTTAAAAGAGAAACTGGTGCTTTATGGGAGCTGGGGGTGGTGTGGTCTGGCAGGGTCCCATGCCACCCCATACCCCAGAAAAAGGCAGCAGCATGGCAGCGAGCACATTCCTGAGTCTAGCAGCACGCCAGACAGGCTCTAGGCTGGGATCTGGGCACGGGCAAAGGCTCCTTGTATTCTGTGGTCTCCACATCCCAGGAGTAGGATGGCCTCAGCAATGCCTCAGCCCCCGGCGCAGCCCAGCAGCCCCCCCACGCTTCCACAAACCCAGTTCTGTCAGTCCCTATAAATCCAGCCTCCCTAAGCCCACTTGTCACAAGCTCTTCTGTAACTCACCTCCAGCCTCTTCCCTACCCACCACCTTCCACTGGTGACAAGACAGGAGCGATGGAGCAGGAGAAGGGAGAGCCCTGTATCACTCCAATCGCCTCCCAGCTTTCCCCTCAGGAAAACCTGGGTCTAAAAGTACTTGTGAGCCAGCCAACAGCCCCATTCCCCCCAAAACCCACGGTGTAATGCTCTTCCCCCCACCTGCCTGCCTGCTTTCCTAAAGACCAAGTGGATTTACAGAGAAAACACCCCTCTGCAAGTATCCTGGCTGAAAGCGGAGATCCTGGAGCATCCTCAAGGCTTTTCACCAGCCTAAAAAGCAGCTTAAAAACACTGACATTACTTCACATGGTTTTCACCACTTCCATCAGCAAACAGTCTCAGGTCTAAACTCCATTACAAGCATGACTTTCACCTGCCTGGCTCCAGGGATTTTTGCTCCTTTCCAACAAATATAGCCAGAAATGCCCAAAAGAAGGGTGCAACCCTTTCCCTGGGATGCCTGGGAGTACAAACAGCAGCTGGGTTCAGGCTGCTCTTCCCTGGCACCCGCTCACCTGCTGGGCTCGAGCAGATGGAGCAGCCACAAATCCCCCTGTAAGCCAGGGAAGGGACTAATCTCCTAGAGGACAAATCGGTTGGCAAGGGGGGAGAAGCTCAACATTCCACCTTTCCCTCCCTCCTCTGGCAAACCCAGCAGCACCCAGCATACCCAGAGAGATCACAGCATTCCCAAGGGCAGAAGAGGCACCAGGAGTTTGGGTACCTGGTGGAGACCCAGTCTGGGGACAAGCAGACATCCAGGTCACAGCGAGCTAAGCCTTACATGCCCTGTGCAGAGAGGAGCAGCAGCTGGCATGTCTCTGTGGAAAATCACAACTGGTGAGCTCTTAAAAGTCCCAAAATGCTCTCCAGCCATGACAGGCTGAGGCTTCTTCAAGACTGAGAGGTCCTTGGTGGGTGTGGAAAGCCGGAGGAGCAGCCACTGGGATGAGGTGGATTACCCACAGTGGAATCCCTGGTCCTTCCTCACTGCTGGAGGAGGATTAAGCCCACTGGAGAGGGTTAGTCCAGGTTCACAGGATGAGATCTAGAGAGCCAAACACGCTCTCTCCAAAACACAGATATTCCCAGAAGGACTGGGAATGACAACGTGCCGATGTCAAAGCCCCACAGCAGATCCCACCACGGACATCAGCCACAGCCTCGCTCACCCCATGTTCTTCAGAAAGGTGTTTGTGCCCCAAAGACCCCAAACCACAGGTCAGCCCAAGGACACCCTGCCCGGTCCCGCTCCTGGGACCATCCACAAGCGCCAGCCCTCTCCAACTCATTTTCCTTCTGCTCCAGAGGCCACGGAAAGTAAGAAGGTCAGCAAATTTCGTGCCACCCTTCATTCGTCTGGGTTGTGTTCTTTTCTTTCTTGTGCCCCCTCTTCCCTTGCCTAAGGGCTGGAAAAGTCCTCCTGTGTGCTTGCAAGGGACAAATGTCTTGCCAGATATTGTCAGCCCTATTCAGAAGACTCCAAGGCGGGAGCACTGATGAGGACAGGCACAAGAGCTCTCAGAAACGCTTGGAAGGAGGAAGCTGCAGCCCAGGGAGAGGATGGAAAAGGTACAGGCTGGGATGCGTGGCATCTGGGTTTGGATTGCACCCTGCACCTCAGACGGAGGATTATGAACGGCCAGCAGAGCCTGGGGAAGCCCTGATGAGGTGTGATACCCACAAGTGCAGCACAGCACCAGTGCCACCTCTCTGGGTGCCACTGCACATCCAAAGGAATGGCCTGGGACAGAGGGTAAGCCATTGGTGTGTCCCTGGGGATGATGGCCACTCAAGCTGTGCAGTCAAAACATGCAATTTCAAGCCCCCCACAAATCCACCCCCATGCCCTGGAGGGGAGATTTGGGGAAAATCCCAAAATTTCCCTGAGAGAACCCCAGAAAAACCTGTTTTCCTGGTGGGGAAACTGAGTCACAGAGGAAACCACCATGGACAGGCTTGCCTGTCCCATGGAGCCACACAGTGCCAGGGAAGGGCTTAATTTCCCACATACCCTGGGCTCATGTCATCATGCCCTGCCTCCATGTTATCAGTGCAATAAAAGCCTTTAAATAGGGAATTGTTTCTACATTTTAAGGAAAATTTAGAGGCACAGAGTGAGTGAGCATCTCAGGAGGTCTCTGGCTCAGCTCCCACCCCGAGCAGGGTCACTCCAGAGATGGATTAGGCTGCCTGGTATGAAATTACTCCACCCTGAAACCTCAAAACTTTTTCCAAGCCCTCCATTTTCTGCCTGCACACAAGGAGATGTTCCCTGGATGCCCTCAGCCACTGCCATTGCCCAAAGGCCCCATTTTTATCCTTTTGAGAGCACACTGGACAGCAGGGACCTCATCACAGATCATCACCTGGATAAAAAGGGGACCACTCCACAGTGGTGCCCACAGTGGTGACGTCCCCCTATCCATGGTTGTGAACCCATGCTCACAGCAGTGTCCAGCCGGGAACGGCCACCAGCCTGTGTGACCTGTGCCGGGGGGACATGSCACCATCACCCCAAGGGTCCCCTGGACACCCCCAGGCCCGGGGTGGGGCTGTTCCTGCCTCCTCACCTCTGCAGTGGGCTGCAGGCGCAGCACAACCTGGAGGCACATCTGGCAGCGTTGGGAGGGTGGTGCTGCAGCTGGATGGGTGGCTCCCTCCCTGCGGAATAAAGGGATGAGAGTCAGTTATGGAGCAAAAGCATCCTCCAAACAATGTGTCCCCCACAGGTCCCCATCGTGGGGACACCCACACAAGCCTTTGAACCCGTGCCAGAGATGTCACCACCACAATTCTCTCAGGACAAGCAAGTCCTAGACGCAGCTTTCCCCAGCCCAGCTGAGCAGAGTCCTATAAGGCATGATCAGAGGCCTCTAGGGCACTTGGATTTTCAGGAAATCATCACCTTGTGCTGAGAAAGTAGGGACAAGAGGGTTTGCTCCTTGGTGGCAGGGATGCATGAGTCATCCTCCAGCCTGATGCCCTTGAAACAGAGCCAAAAAAGCTTTTACCCAAAGTAGCCAGCAATAGGATACCAGAGCTGGAGTTCCAGGATTAACCCATTCCTGGCAGAAGCTGGCTGGCTGCCCTGCCATGCAGACCCTTTCTCCTCCTCTGCTCAGTGCTGGGTTTTCCCACTGTGGGCACCCACCAGGTGCCAACAATGCCCTGGCAAGGGCAGGGGGGGACATGCCATGAGACCCCAGTGATGGGCTGCTGCCAGACCAAATGGGGTTGGAAACACAGGCCCCCTAAATGGGGAACATCATTTCTCTTCCACAGGTCTCACTGCAAAGCCTGCCCAGCAAACAGGACAATGTTTGGGGTCAACCAAAGTGAAAACACAACTCAAAAAAATAAGGTGGAAAATTTAAAGCTCTCTATGCTCACTGCTTTGAGGGGAAGGCTCTTGATCCCTGCAGTCCTGAGTCCTTGTTTCATTTAGGAACCCACCAACCATCCATAGCTCTGATGGGATCCTCATTGTTTGGTGTGCCAAGACTTGATGAGCTTTCCCCAAAATAGGGGGAACTAGCCTGCTGGAGAATTCCATATTCCCTCCTTGACAGAAAAGTGCCCCTTGGGGACAAGTGGGAATTTCTGTGCTAAAAGGAGGTTTTCCTCCCTGCAGGCAGGCAGAGAGGTGGCAGCACCCAGCTTTCCTACCAACCTGATGACAATGGACCTATTCCTGCAATGTGGAAAGGTGGGAGCTTCAAACCACGGCCGTGGCAGCGGGCACGAGCATCACCGAGCTGGGACAGGGCAAGAAGATGGAGGATGATGTTCCCAGCTCCCAGGGCTGGGCGTGAAGGGTCCACCCGGGAATGGCTGCTGCACTGCAGCCTTGCTGTACAGGGCCCCAAAACATGCCCAGCCTCTCCTGGGGCCATCAAAAAGAGAAGGGAAAGGTGCTGGGGGTTGCAGTGGTACTAAGCTGGGCTGGAGCCTCCTGCCATGGACCCAAGCATCACTCAACCCACTCCAGCAGTCTGGCAGTGTTTTGGTACCTGCATGGACCTGCCCAGGACATTTAAAGCACGACAGAGATTTCCCTCTCACATTCTCCCACAGGCCGCTATGCAAACGCTCCTGGAAAGCACGGATTAGGTCATGGAGATTTTGATGAGCTTCACCTTCCCCAGGGTTCTCCATCCCCAGTTTGCTTCCTTACAGTCTGCAGCGGGGCCTGCTGAGCATCCCCTCAACCCTGGGGGATCTCTGTGCCCCTGCCAGCCCACCCAGAGGCCGGGTGCAGCACCCCGTGTCTCCCATCGGGACCACCCGCTCCCGTGTACTGCATCCCCTGTGACGCACCGACGCTCTCGGCTCTCCCAAGGATGGGCAGCACGAACCGCCCAGGCCTGGAAAGCCTGGAACACCCAATCTGTGCCACAGCAGCGGGCGTTCCCCAACACCCCCAGCACCAGGGACACCGCCACCCGCCCTGCCAGCCTGCAGTGATTCCCGGGGAGCCACGCAGCATCCGCACGAGGCAGGGATCTCTGCAGTGCCGGCTGGAGGATGCTGCACTGGCCAGGCTGCTGCACAGACCCCTCCCCAGAACGGGAGTCACCCAGGCCCCGGGAGCACCTGCTGAAGGGAGGTCAGCAAAAACCACGGCCCCGGGAGCCAGAGATGAATAAACTGACCCCTCCTGAGCCTGCTCCCTGTGATGAGAGGTGGTGGCTCCAGTGGGGAGCACACGGCACCCACTGCTCCAGCACAAGGCACCCACTGATCCAGCACAAGGCACTCACTGCTCCCACGAGGTCCCTCGAGGCGCGTGCTGAAGAACCAGCTCAGGGACAAGAGTGGGTGACAGTCCTGCCTGTGGCAGGGGGTTAAATTAGATGGTCTCTAAGGTCCTTTCCAACCCAAATCATTCTGTGATTCTACAATGATTCTGACTTTGGAGGAAGGACAGAAAAGTTCTGCCTGGGGAAATGGTTTCCCAGGAGAACCTACCCACCTACAGCAGAAGTTTTGAGGACTGGGACCCCTTTTTTCCCCCCAGTACTGATGCTGAGGCTGCATTTGCACCACTTGGTAATCACCACACCTGGAGCACGGCTCATAAATGACCACCAGCCTGACACTCGTGAGACACCATGGGTGCCGGCATCCAAAACCAGCAGCCAGGGCTCAGAAACACACCGTGGGACCCCTCGGGATATTCCCACCCAAAGTCATGCAGCCTCCCCGCCGTGACCCATCCCTATGCACACGTCTCCCTGCACTAGAGAGTGGGGGCGGGATTGGAAAGCCGTTCCCCTTGGGGACCCTCACTTATCCCCACGCGGGGACAACACTTTGGGATTGTTTCAGCAGAGCCCGGGAGCCTCCCCGGGATGGGAGCCAGGGACCGAAAACTCCCAGCAGCCTCGCAGAGCCACCCAGCCGGGAAGGGGGCAGCACACGGGGGCGCCTCTTGGGGACGGGGGACACACGGGGACAGGGTCGGTGGGTGCGCGCCCTCCGCTCCCCGGAGCGATGGGGGAGCACCGGGAGCCGCCCAGCCCCGATGCTGCCGCCACCACAGCCATCGGCGTCCCCGCACGGGGACCCTCCTTCCCCGCTCCAGGTCCCGGGCCCCCCAGGCCCAGAACGCGCCCCTCGGAGAAGGCAAAGTCCTACCTGTGTCCGGACGGACGGACCGAGGGACGGCTGGGGCAGGGCGCGGGAGCGGCAGGGCTGACTCAGGGGCGGCGGCAGCCGGAGCCGAGCGGGAGCGCCCAGCCCTGCCCGCCACCCGCCCGGCTCTGCCCGGCCCCCCGACTTCCTGCCCCTGCCCCGTCCCTTCCCGTCCCAGACCCAGTCCCTGCCCCTGTTCCCGTCTCTAAACCTGCTCCTCCCCTGTCCCAACTCCTCCTCTAGCCCCTGCTCCTGCCCCAGCCCCTCCACTGTCCTCTCCCTAATTCAGCCCCTGCCGCAGCCCCTGTACCTGCTCCTGCCCTGCCCCTGCTCAGTCTCTACTCCTGCCCCCGCCCCGTCATTGCCCTCTCCCTAACACAGCTCCTGCCCCTGTTCCTGCCCTAAACCGGCTCCTCCCGTCCCAGCTCCTGCTTTCCCCCCTACTCAGTCCCTACTCCCTCCCCCGCCCTTCACTGTCCTCGCCCTAAGACAGCCCCTGTTCCTGTCCCTAGAGCAGCTCTGCCCCTGCCCAGTCCTGCCGCTGCCCTGTGGTGGCTGGTGGCAGTCCCAGGTGACACCGCCCACGGTGACTCTGCCCCAGGGTGACTCTGCCCCAGGATGCTGGCATTTCCCGGGTGCCCAACACCGCCCCGGACCCACACCCTGCGGAGCTCCTGCACCCGGACCCGGCTGCGTTTACGGGAAGGACCTAACCCTGCCTCCATCCTGGCCACCAGCGATGGACAGACAGGTCCCACCTGCCCGCGGGAGGGACAGGGTGCAGACAGAGAGCTGACGGACACGTCTGCTGTGCTCTGGCCACGCTCCCCCAGGACCACCTGGGGGGCTCAGTAGGGCTGGAAGCCTCTGGGTTGGAATATCCAGGGCTGCCTGGACCGTACAGGCTAGCTTGGGTGGAACGGGTATGTGTGTGTGTGTGTGTGTGTGTGTGTGTGTGTGTGTGTGTGTGTGTGTGTGTGTGTGTGACAGTCCCCGGACGTCTGGGATCCTGCTGCCGCACTTCCAGGCGGGAAGACATAAATATTTCAGCGGAATAGCCGAGCCCTGTCAGCTTGCATTTGCTTCTGGCAGGGTGAGCGCTGGGAAAGGGGGAGGAAAGGCGGGGAGGGAAGATGCCCTCGGAAGATGCACTCTGAAGATGCATCATCCCCCGGGAGATGGGGCACTAGCTCCGAGGCCCGATTATCGGGGGGGGCTCCACCTCCTCTAGGGATGCTCTTCCCTCCGGAAGAAGTGTACGGCCATGCTTCAGCCCCTCCAGGTCCCGAAGGCCGGACTCACCCCATAAGCAATTCTCGGGGGTTGCTGCCAGGCTGGGTGAGGGGATGAGAAGTTTCGGAAGCTCTGCTTTGAGCACAGCGGGGAACTGTTCAGGACCCTCTGGGATACGGTACAGACTGCGTAGACTGGAACAAATCCACCCCCAGGAAACAAACGGGGTGCAGAAATAAATCCAAGCAGCCATGGGTATCATAGATCAGCGGAGGGAGCCAAGGCGGGGGCAGCGTCCCCCAGGGCCCGCGGCCCAGAGGCCACGGCAGATGAGCAAGGAGCGCACCCCGGCTGAGGGCAGTGGAAAAGGGGGTCCTCCACGCCCTGCCGACGCTTTCGGAGGGGGATTTGTCTCTATACGGGACAGGCGCCGGCACAGCTCTGTTCCGGCGTGGCCGGGCTTTTCCTGTTCCTCCTCCTCCCCTTCCTCCCTCCCGCTGCACTGTGGGGTTTGTAGTCCCCACGCCGCCCAGCACCTGGAGAGCGACTACATTTCCCGAGGTACTCCTACATTCTCTCCTCCTCCTCCTCCTCCTCCTCCTCCTCCTGCTGTCGCTGTCCCGGGCTCGCCGCCGATCGGGCTCGGGTGGCCGCGGGGAGCCCCGGATCCCGCCTGGCCCTGGCCCGCAGTGCCCATGCCCGCCGCCCAGCAGGTACGGGGTGCGGGCTGCGGGGTGCCGCCGGGGCCGTGCCGTGCCCGGTGCGGTCCCTGGGATGCCGGCAGTGTTGTTTCCCCCGGGTGCTGGGGATGTGTGCCGGGCGCTGTGTTGTTTCCCCCCGCTCTGTTGTTTCCCCCGCCGTTGTTTCAGGGTGGGCAGGTGCCGCGTACCCCCAACACCCTCCTCTGCCAAGTGCACCCCGCACCACCCCGCAGCGCCCATCCCTTGGTGCAGGGCGGTGGGAGGCAGAGAGGTGCCCGTACGGTGGGCGAGGGCGCATTTTCAGGAGCTTCCCAGCCCTTGTTTTAGGGAAAGTACCCCAGGGATTCGCGCGCCCCAATCGGCGCGGCAGCTGCGCGCAGAGCGCGTGGCGCCTTGGCAGTGTTCCTTGTGTGCCACCGGCACGCGGCGGGGCGGAGGGCATCGCGCCCACCCCCAGGGCTGGCCCCTCTGGACCGCGGGTGGCTCTGCCGCCCGTGTCACCTCTGACCCCGGGCTGACAGCGGCGTGTGGCGTGACAGTGATCCATGTCAAGGACACACCCCGGTAACTCGGTCATGTACACGTTCCACGGTGATAACGGACCGGCTCTGCTCCCTCTCCCTCCCTCTSTCTTCTCCTTTTTCTTCTTCCCTCCACTCCCTGGCTTGCACTAGGTACTCGTGCCCGCTCACCTCGAGCAAAGTAGCTCCATGGATGTTCTGGACAAGGGGGATTGGGTGCAGCCAGGTGGGTTCTGGTCTGGAGTCACTTAGTGTGTGGGGACACACGGGCTGGGATTTAGGAGCCGGTGCTCCTGGGAATGGAGCAGCTTCGTGGAGCTGCGTCCTGGATTTAGTGTGGATGGTTTTCTGTGGGCCAGGGATCCAGGTATATATCCCTTCTGGTTGGACAGGGCAGGAATGGGGAGCAGAGGGTGGCAAACATCCCACAGGGGTTGTGGTGCACATGGCGGCAAGCAGCTGCTGCAGGTGACATCTCCAGCCCAGCCTGGGGACAAGAAAGTGATGGAGCAGAGTCCAGGCACTCGCAGCTGGCAGTGGCCCGGTCACGGTGCTGGGCTGGCTGTTTGCTGGGGGTCAGCCCTTGCTCCTTGCCCTTCCTGCCACTGCAGGGCCGGTGCTCCAGGCAGTGCCGGACAGGCTCGCTGGGCAGCGAGGGAGCGAGCGCCTCTTTGATCCCCAGGGATCTGTTTAGGGGCTGCCCCAGCCGTGAGCTCTGGCACACGGGTGTTTTGGTGACACTCAGGCACCAGTGCTGAAATCCCATGGGAATGCTGCTGGAGTGCGGGTCCTCACTGAGGCAAATGGACACTTGGCATCCTGTAGGTTTAGGTCACCACCAGCTTCCTCTGCCACCACCGGTGCTGGCTCATGTCYCTGTTTATCCTGTGTTATCTGGCAGTGGGGGGGGATTATCCCCCAATTTCACCATGCAGGATGCAGTGGGACACAGACTAGGACCATGAACTTACTTTTTAATGACTGTGATTAGTTGTTCTGTGGTTATCTGGGTAATCAGGTTTCTAAACCTTGCTCCTGGTGTGTTGGAATACAAGGAATCATGTGGCATGAAAAGTCACCTAGGTGACTTCTTGTGGGAGTGGGGAGTGCTGGGAGGACATCAGTCCAGGCCTTCTCCTGTCCCTGCCCTCATCCCATGACTGGTAATCGGGTCTCCTGGCACTGCCAGCTTTCCTGCAGCCAGACCTCAGGATCTGAGCTTTTAATCCCTCTCTGGACCATGAATCTCGTGGCATTTTGCATTTCCCCAGGCTGGGCATTGTGTCCCCCTGGGAAGAGCCAAGGGGCAGCCGCTTGCCTGCGGCTCAGCTGAAGCCCTGCCAGCCACCCTGCTACTGAGTAACACGGGTGGCCCCATGCCCGGTGTGCACATTAACTCATTTTCACAGCCAGCACATTCTTGTGCCATCCCCTCCAGAGCATTCCCTCTGCCTCTGCAGCTCAGAGGAAGTGTTGCTCCAAGAAGCAGCAAAACCCCACTGAGTCTTAAAGGGGAGGAAGAGGAGGTGATGGGAGCTGAGGATGCCCCACTGTGGATCCAGATGCTCCACGCATCCAGGCTCCGGATGCACGTGATGTACAAATGCTGCTCGAAATGACCCCCCCCTGCTTCTGCACAGCAAGATGCATGGCTGCTTTTCTTCTTCCCAGAACATCTCCTGGGGAGAAGGTAGTGGTATTTATTTGCCTTGCGATTCTTGAGGAATTTTGCGCCTGTGCCAAATGCTGCTTTTTCCACAGAAACTGCAGCGCCCTGGTTTTCCATGCGTCCGAGAGCGCCTGTGGACAGAGAGGGGCTGCGTGGTCCAGCAGAGCCTGTGTAGCTAATGGCTCCCAGGATAATGCTGCTGTCCTGCTGCAGAGCTGTGCCCAAGAATGATGGTGCCAAAAAGCCGGCGCCGGAGATGGTGCCGGACCAGCGCTGGAAGCTGCAAGTCTGCTACCTCTGCTTCTATGGCTTCATGACACAGATCCGGCCCGGGGAGAGCTTCATCACCCCCTATCTGCTGGGGACCAACAAGAACTTCACAAAGGCAGAGGTGAGCTGTGGGCATCTGGTCCCCCACCCTGGTGTCCCCCTTTATGGCCGTGGTCACCATCCTGGGGCTGTCCAGAGCATCCCTCAGTGCTTCTGGGGTGCAYGGGGTGTCGTGTCCTGGACATGGCAGCATGTGGTGACTCATGGTGGTGCTTTCTGGGCAGGGAAGGTGGTGTGTTGTGGGGCCTTGTCTCACTTGGCTGTGAGGTCACCCTATCCCCTGAGTCCCAGGCTCAATTTGCCCTGGCATAAAACCTCGTGCCCAGGCTGGCCACTGATTTTGGGGGCAGTGGGTGACCCCTGCCCACTTTAGCAGCCTGTGGGAGGGTGCTGGGCTGGGAGAAGTCACGCCCCATCCCACTGGGGAGACTTTTCCACTGGCAATGATGGGGTTAGACAAGGAGGGGCCACAATGTCATCGTCTCCCAGCGAAGGTATGCTGGCCTCAATCCCAGCTGGCTGYGGCGCTGTGGGAACGCTGCATTCCCGGCACCACGGGAAGGGGCCAAGGCTCAGCCAGACCCCAAGCCGAGCATGCTGCTGGTCACAGTCCTCCCCGAGGAGGTGCTGCCATGGGGGCCAGCAGCCAGTGCCCATACCATCTGCAGGTTGGGGGGCATTGCCAGGGATGTGCCCAGCGCTCAGCCCCTCCTTACCCTCGTGGCAGGTGACCAATGCGATCACACCGGTGCTGTCCTACTCGTACATGGCCGTGCTGGTGCCCATCTTCCTGCTGACAGACTACCTGCGCTACAAGCCTGTACTGGTGCTGCAGAGCCTGAGCCACATCTCCATCTGGCTGCTGCTGGTGCTGGGCACTTCCGTCCTGGCCATGCAGCTGATGGAGTTCTTCTACGGCATCACCATGGCTGCCCGCATTGCCTACTCTTCCTACATCTTCTCCCTGGTCGCCCCGTCCCGCTACCAGCGGATGGCCAGTTATTCCCGCTCTGCTGTGCTCCTGGGGGTTTTCACCAGCTCCGTGTTGGGCCAGCTCTGCGTCACCTTGGGTGATGTCCCCTTCCACACTCTTAACTACGTCTCCTTGGGCTTCGTCAGCTTCGGCCTCATCCTCACCCTCTTCCTCGAGCGGCCCCGGCGCAGCCTCTTCTTCAATCGGCCCGGGGGGGCTGGTGACGCCGCTGTGCCCACCGAGCTGGACAGGATGGCTGGGGGGGACAGCGGGAGGGGGACACGGGGCTGGCGGGACATGGTGCTCTGCCGGATGCTGCGGGAGCTGGGAGCGCTGGCCAGGCAGCCCCAGCTCCGCCTCTGGTCCCTGTGGTGGATCTTTAACTCGGCTGGGTACTACCTGATGCTGTACTATGCTCACATCCTCTGGAATGAGATCTCTCCCCCCACGGACAACCGCCGGGTGTACAATGGAGGCGTGGATGCTGCCTCCACTCTGCTGGGTAACTTGCCTGGGATCGGGACACTGGGGGTGTGGGAGGACACTCACATCCTGCTGCCTCCTGTGGGAATGGCTGGGGACACAGAGAGGCAGAGGGTCACTGCTGTCCTGCTGCACCCCTTGGGAATGGTGGTCCTTACGGTATTTTTGGTGGCTTGGCATTGGGGATGACGTGATGGTTACTGGGCTGGGTCCCAGCCTAGGTAGGGCAGGGGATCCTTGAGCTGTTCACAGCATCCTTCATCCCTCCTCAGGAGCTGTCGCCTCCTTCGCTGCTGGCTACGTGAAGATCCGCTGGAAGCTGTGGTCAGAGCTGGTGATTGGAGTGGTTACGGCATTCCAGGCGGGATTGCTCCTGCTTATGAACTCCACCACCAACATCTGGCTGTGCTATGCTGCCTACATCCTCTTCCGTGGCTCCCACCAGTTCCTGGTGCCCATTGCCATGTGCGTGGTGCTCCTGGGGACCCACTCCCACCCCGGCAGCCGGGTTGATGCCAGGGGTTCACCAGTGCTCCCATTTTTCCCAGTTTCCAGATTGCTACCTCCCTCTCCAAAGAGCTCTGTGCTCTGGTCTTCGGGGTCAACACCTTCTTTGCCACAGTGCTGAAGACCATCATCACCATCATCGTGGCTGACAAGAGGGGCTTGGGCTTATCCGTGCATCCCCAGGTAGGGGTGGGGTGGCACCTAGGATGGAGGTGGTCCCCGAATGGTGCGGGATGAAGGGAGGGCTCCAAGTGCTGTTCTCCCCTCTCTCCTCTTTTGCAGTTTTATGTGTATTTTGGCTACTTCACCCTGCTGACCGTGGTCTACCTGCTGGCGGCCATCAGAGTGGGTGTCCAGCACAGCCACCGCAGGCAGCCGGTGGAGCTGGCCCTGGCCAAGGAGCCATGCCAGATCCCAATGGAAATTCCGGCACAGGAGAAAAGCCCAGAGGCAGGCACCGTACGAGCCTGAGCGCTGGTACCACGACACTGTGGCCGGCTCTTGGCTCCCCAAGTGAGCATTGTCATCGCCACTGTGTGCTTGGTGTCCTGTCCCACTGCTGGTCCTGGCTTCTGTTCTGTCAAGGATGTAACCACTGGGACAYGTTTTCTGCTCTGTGAGGACAGGGCTGTGCCCCTTCCCAGTCTCCACACACAGAGTTGGAGGCAAGATTCCCATGGTGCCACCGCTGTGTGTCACACACACGAGGTATGGATGGGGATCCCATCCCACTGCATCCCCATCATGGCACAGAGCCAGGCTACAAGAGAATGTTTCTTTATTCAGTGCCTTTAGAAAATGGTTTATAGGACACAACTGATGACAAAAAAAAAATATATAAAGATCCACACGCTTTAAAATTGCATTAATTACACAAAATACAGTAGACTGTAAGAAATAGAGACCGTGTGACTCACACAGCTTTTATGGTAATAATTTCCATAGAATAACAAAAAAGCTAGGTACAAATTTCTCTTTTTTCTTTTCTTTTTTTTTTTTGGTTTTTTTTTTTTTAGCACCTTGGATTTGCCCCCACCAATTCCAACCAGGTTTGCTGTGCCTTTGCCATTCAAGCCCAGCAAAGGTGGCACGGGGAGGGGGAGATGGCAGTGCCTRCCCTTGGTACCACACGTGCTCAACACGCACACAGAGAAACATGTGCCGGGGCACAGCTGGCCACGCCTTGGGGCCACCCTGTCACCCCAGTACCTGGGCTGGCTGGGGCTGTACCTGGGCTGTGGGGGCACAGCCGGCGGTCCCCAGGGTGCGTGGATGGGATGGGGGAGACCAGACCCCCACAAGAGCTCTGCTGGCTGGGAGGTGGAGGTGAGAATGGTGATGGGATGGTCCTTAGCTGGGGAGGATGGAGACCATCTGGGAGAGCCCCAGCATCACCACAGGACAATCCCTTGGGTGGGATGCTGGTGTCTTGGCTGGAGAAGACCCTGTGGCCTCAGCAGCGGGGATTTTGTTCCAACTCCAAGCTCCTGGTGAGGACAGCGCGGGGCCAGGGGGCTGGGGTGAGAGAGGCCCCACAGGCTTTTGCGGGGAACAGCCCACATGGCAGCACTAAAATCTCCCTGCCGAGCATCCTCCCACCCAGCCATCCCAAAAACAGCAACCGAGCAGGGAGGGGAACAAGCTGAAGTGGTTAAATATTAGGAGTTAGAAGAGGAGGAGGAGGAGGAAGGCCACCAGCCCATGGCTGCCCTGCCCCGGGTGGGATCTGAGCCCCTGCCAACCCAGGGCAGGGGCCATGGCAATACTCTTTGGCTTCAGGTCTGCAGGAGAAGGAAACCCTGCGGGGCAAGAGTGGGCGCATGGAGGGGGCTGAGGGGCCCAGAGGTGCTGGGGTGCAGGCTTGCCCAACCCTCCCCAGGGACATGGTGGTACTCGGGGGTGCCAGGGCGGGTATCACTTTTTGGTGGCGGTCATGAAGCTGTTCTCGATGCAGAGGACAATGAAGGCTTGCTGGCAGCTGCTGGCYGCCTGCTCCAGCAGTTTTCCAGAGGCCAAGGAGGAAGCCTGGCCGGTGACTGCGCGCTCCTCTGTCCGCCATGTCTCGCAGTAGCTCTCCGGCAGGCGCCGACCCTTGGCATCTGAGCCATGCCAGACACTCTTCTGCGGCCTGGAAGGGTGAAAGGTGGGGGGCTGCTGCTGCCCTGCCATGCTCCATACCCCAATCCCCCATCACTGTCCTGTACTCACCATCCCRCATCCCGCAGGACATCCCGGCCATCAAAGGAAAGGATGCGGGCGCCGGTTCTCAGTGGGGCCCCGCTGCCCGTGAAGAGGGCTTCCCAGTTATTGAAGAGCACTTCATCCTGGTGGGAAGGGTGGGAAAATGGAGGAGGGGGTTTAGCACTGCCTGCACCCCAAGAGCAGCCCAGAAGCTCCAAGCTCCAGCAGCCTCTGGGAAGGGGATGCTTCATAATGGATGGCAGCTTTGCTATGCTCTGCATCCCAGGCCTTGGTGGTGCTGGGTTAATAGCTGGACTTGCTGATCGTAAAGAGATCTTTCCCAGCCATAATGACTCTGTGATCCATGAGAGCTCAGAGAGTGTTGAGAAGGGGATGGGACATGCGTACCCGGAGGTTGACGATGGGGACGGTGGCGCGGTCGGCCCTGCGCACGATGCTGTAGAGATCCTGCAGGCGCGAGGACAGGAAGGCGCGGAAGGTGCCGGCCAGCCCAACCTGTCGGGCTTGCTGGAAGCACTGGAAATCGGCGCCCCGGATGCCACGCATGCCGCCGCTCAGCGGGGTGTTCAGAGCCACCAGGTGAAGCTGCCAAGAGGGGACAACAGGGCTTGAGGGACGCAGCTTTGGCCACCACCATCAGCTCCCCTCAGCCGGCATGTGGCACTCACGGCAGGCTGGAAGTCCTGGTGCACATGGGCGGCCACAGGGGCAGGGTCTGGCCGGCGATGGATGTAGTACCCGTTGATGAGCTCGTGCTGGTGGTGGAGCAGGGGCTGCTCAGGCAGGCGGTGCTGGTTGGCCACCACCTCGTCCCCACGCCAGGGACGGGCAGTGGCCGAGGGGACGTGGTTGCGGAGCGGGTGCAGGGGCCCGCGGGGCTGGGGGCCGGCGTAGTGGAGGGTGGGCGGCTTGTCGTACACCTCGTTGTCCTGGGGAGGGGGAACACAGTATGGCAGGGGGTGTGGTGCCCCAGGTGGAGATGGTGATGGAGATGGTTGTGGTTGGATGAAGATGGGCGTGGAGATGGTTTGAGTTGGATGGATATGGCACTGGGAATGGAGATGGTTGGGAATAGGGATTGATATGGTTGAGGGTGAACGGAGAAGGGGATGAGGTTGATTGATGATGGATAGAGCTGGTTGTGGATGGGATGAGGATGGAGAATAGAGATGGAATTGGGAAGGAGGATAGGAATGAGGATGTGCACGGGAAATAGAGGACTCACCAGAGCCGAACTGGGGATCAGGTTGTGCTCCTCCAGCTGCAAGGGCATGGCACATCAGATCCCAGCTGCCCCCCTCTCCTCTTCCTCGCGCACAGGTGGGGGGACCCCAAGCATCACCGAGAGTCACCGCCGAGCCCCCGGGGTGGTGCTGACCGCGCTCCCCTCCAGCCGGGCAGTGCAGCCCCAGCAGGGCTACCCCTCTGCCCCCCCACTCACCAGCACCCTGCGGAAGCCCCCGCGGAGGCGGACGTAGAGTTCCTGCCGGTCTGTCAGGAAGACGAGGCCGCCCTCGGGCAGCTCGTGCGCAGCACTCAGCATCGCCTGGTACGTGGGCATGGCCTGGAGCTGTGGGCACAGCCCGGGGCAGGGCTCAGGGATCGGCTGCCTGCACCGTGGGCAACGCCTGCCCAGAGCCCTGACTCACCCCCAAGGATATCCCACTAGTGCCTGGTGGTCCAGGGGGTCCTGGTGGTCCCGGGGGTCCAGGGATGCTGACAGCTGTGGGGGAAGGAGAGTGAGATGGAGAGAGGTGCAGCATGGGGAGGAATGCAGAGC
Organism: Cardinalis cardinalis; assembly: GCA_014549065.1. Classification (NCBI taxonomy): domain Eukaryota; kingdom Metazoa; phylum Chordata; class Aves; order Passeriformes; family Cardinalidae; genus Cardinalis; species Cardinalis cardinalis. The sequence continues at coordinate 50,475 of JACDOX010000522.1, read as the reverse complement.
TGCAAGGAGGGATGCRTGGGATAAAATCAGGAATGCTGGGGGGGGGGCAGGGAGGGATGTGGGGGTGCAGGGTGGAATGCAGTAGAGCAGGTACTCACCTTGTCGGTGGGGACCTGGGAAGGAGGGTGGCCCGGGTGGACCAGGAGGGCCAGGGGGGCCCTGCCGCCCCTCGTATCCGATACCGGGGGGACCCTGAGGTCCTGGAGGCCCCGGTGGCCCAACAATACTGTCCCCCTTGGGACCCTAGGCAGTGTGAGAGAAAATCTGTTGGAGCAAAGCCCCCAGGGATGCCACCTCCCACTGTGCCCCCCTTCACTCTCCACCCTATGAGGTACTCACCGGCAGCCCGGGATATCCCTGGGGCCCTGGAGGCCCTGGAAGTCCGGAGACTCCAGGACTGTAGAGTGGGGTGCTGCCTGGCTCGCCCTTCTCGCCCTTGGGACCTGCATCCCCCTTGTCACCCTGTGGGATGGCACAGTCTTAGGGTGAGCAGCTGGGATGCACTGGGCACCCCAAGTGATGCTGGGTTCCAGCTGTCAGTGTGCAAAGGGCTTACCCGCAGGCTGGTACCAAAGTGACTCACGTCATAGGGGAACTGGCCTGTGGAGAGAGGGAGAGGAGGGGAGAGGAGCCAGGATGGGCATGAGCCACCCCCTGCCTGCCTCTGCCAGCAGGGACCAGTAACCTACCTGGCGGTCCTGGGGGTCCGGTGTCACCTTTCTCTCCCTTTTGTCCTGAGAACTGGTGGAAACCTGTGGGGAGCAGCAGAGATGCCGTCTCAGAGTTGCAGCTATAAGGGATGGAAGGGGGTTTCTCCCCAGTCCTGCTTTGCCAAGGTTCCCCAAAATGCCCAGAGGGGGCGGGGAGAGGGACACCCACTTACCAGGGAACGCTGGGTGGCTGGAGTCACTGAAAGTCTGTGGAGATGCAAAGGAAGTGGCTGCAGAGACAGCAGCATCCTTGGGGACCCCCCCTAATGCTGGTGACAGTCCCACATGCCAGCTCCAGCCAGGATGTCACCAGAGCATTCTCTGTTTCCTCTAGGCAGGCAGGGGACACTGGGGGCCCAGTCACCAGCATGTCCCTCACGGTGACTGTGGTGATACTCACATTGCCATTGTTGTAGACCATGCTGCCAGGTGGCCCAGGGGGCCCAGGGGGTCCTGGGGGACCTGGGGGACCCTGTGGGGGTCGAGAAGATTTGTCAGAGTCCTGCAAAGCGGACAGTCCCCACCATGGAGGGGGACAACCAGCCCCTGAGAGAAGGAGACATGCCCTTTGCCTAAGGGACTGAGGTCCTTGGGGAGACCCCCGGGGCGTGTGCCCCGCCCTGCAGGGCCAGCAGCTGGGGGGTCACAGCAGTGCTCACCCGCAAGCCCAGCACGTCTGCGGGGTCACCCTTGTCGCCCTTCAGCCCGTTCATGCCAGGACGTCCCTGTGGATGAGCAGCGCAATGAGCCTTGTCCCCGTTCCCYCGGCAGGCCCTGGTGTCACATCGGGGGCTCCAGAGTCACCTCCGACAGCCCAGCACCGCCCCATCCCTCAGGGACACGGCGGGGTGCAGRGCTCAGCGGGTGCGGGACGCGCAAACGCAGAGCGGGGCGCGGTGGAGGCGAGGGACACAAACAAACCGGGAGCAGGTCTTACGGGTCTGCCCGGAAAGCCAATCTCTCCCTTCATCCCTGCTCGTCCTGGGGGACCCTGGAAGGGAAAGATGATGACGGTGAGGGATGCTTAGTATGGAGGCATCCCCTCTGCCTAGGATCATCTCCATCCCTCCCCGTGGGACACAAGGAGGGCGATGGTGATGGTGACTTACCGATGGTCCCATTGGGCCCTGCAGCCCTGGCTCCCCCTGCAAATAATGGAGAGGGACAGGGCATCACCACTGGGACCACCTGGCACTGTCCCAGGGGGATGTGCCCCCCCATTCCTGCAGGAACCCACCTTTTCTCCTTTCACCTTGGCCGTGACCACGGTCCCATCAGGGCTGATGATGACACCAGGCTCCCCCTTCTCCCCCTGCAAAGAAGAGGAGGTGGGAGGGGACATGCAGGGACCAGGCCCCCTCCCATGACAGAGCTGGTGTCCCCTGATGGCCAGGTAGAATGGGGGACCAGGAATGTGACCACTCAGTGGGGTGCAGGTGGCCTGGAGCAATTACCTTCAACCCTGGGGCACCCTGGGGACCAGGTGACCCCTGGTCTCCTTTCGGTCCCACCGGGCCCTGCAGAAAGGACACAGAGTCCATGTCATTCCCAGCTCAACAAAGGCAGGCTCCAAACTCCCCCTCCATCACCACCACTCTGCAGCAAAGCACAGCAGGACTGGCGACCACAGCTGTCACCAGGGCCGCCCCATGGTCCCCAGATGTGTCACCAACTCACCGGGAAGCCAGCGCGGCCTGGTCTGCCCTGCAGAGAGAAGCAGAGATGCTCCTAAGAGCAAACCCCATCTTTCCAAAAACAGGCTGACCCTCCTGGCACTGCTGAGGGGTGGGCACAGGTGGCAGGAGGGCACCTACCTCTGGACCAGGAAGAGCCACCAAGGACTTCTGCAAAAAGAGACAAAATGAGGGTTTTCCCCCTGATCTTGGCTCTGAGGGTCAGAGCTGCTGGCGAGGTCTCCCTCACGATGGCTGCTGGAATACCCCTTCCCCTGCCCTGTGCTGAAGCCAGGTGCCACCACTTACATCTTCACCGGAGACACTGATGACCTGGCCAGGGGGACCAGGTGGGCCAGGGGGGCCAGGCAGCCCCACTCCATCTTGGCCTCGCTCTCCCTGGAAAACACAAGCCATCGGCCCAGGGCCACCAGTGGCTGGTCCCCGTCCCCAGCCTGGTGGCACCTACCTTCTCACCGGTACTGCCTTTGTCACCCTTGGGTCCCTGCAAAGAGGAGCAGGAGGGAGTGAGCACCAAATGGAGAGGGACTCTGGCTCACCAGTGCAGACCCCCTCCCACCTCTGCCTCAAAAAATCCTTCAGGCAGCCCCACCTCTGCCTCGAGCTCCAGGCAATGAGCCAAGCTGCAATGATTTTGGGTGGAGGTGGCGGCCAGTGCGGTGACAAGGTGGGGGGGACAGGATCCTAGGGGGTGTGGGCACCCCTGACATGCGGTGAGCTGAGTCCCACAGCAGGGAGGGGGAATTTGGGCTGCTGGGGATGGAGCTGCTGCAATCAAAGGTGCCCTGCCTGGAGTGGGGAGGTGGGGTCTTCTGGAGCTGGGGGGCTGAAGCTCCTACCTGTGGTCCAGGGAAGCCCTCCAGGCCAGGGCGGCCATCCATGCCAGGCATGCCAGCATCTCCCTGCAATGGGAGCAGGAAAGGGCAGGATGCAGCCCCAGGTCGCAGAGCACAGGGGTCCTGCCCACTGCCCTGCACACCCCAGTGCTGGCACAAAGCCATCCCAATCTCCCCGGGCTCCTACCTTTGGTCCCGGCAAGCCAGGCTGTCCGGGGCTGCCGACCTCTCCCTACAAGGAAAGAGGTGTCAGAGGCATCCCTACAGGCTGCCTGCAGGCATCCCACATGGATGGAGCCAGGAGCATGTTGTAAGGGTTCCTCACCTTCAGCCCTGGCAGTCCTGGCACACCCTGCAAGCAACAAGGGGACCATGAGCACTGGGTGATGGCAGGGGACATGATGGCCGGGAATTCCCCAGGGAGCCCAGGATGGAGAGGAGGGAAAGGGCAGGAATGGCCCTACCTGTGGTCCTTCAGCCCCAGGYGGTCCAGGGGTGAATGACAGCCCCGAGCCCTCCATGTCACCCTAAATGCAGGGAGAAGGGGCTGAGCTGTGTCTGTCTCCGGCTCCAGCTCATCCCATCCCATCCCATCCCTGCAGTGAGCACTCACAAATCCAGCCTCGTAGCCCGGCCCCGGTGGTCCCGGGGGGCCGGGGGGCCCTGGCTGCCCTCGGGGTCCGACGGGCCCGGGAAGGCCGGCTAAGCCCATTTCTCCTGGGGGCCCTGCTGGTCCCGTTTCTCCTTTGTTGCCCTGCAAAGGAGACAAAAAGGGCACAGATGGAAGGTGGCAGCGGTCACTGCCTGGAGCCTGCAAGCAGGAGGCAGAGCATCCCCTCACAAATCCCCTCTGGGACAGGACATGGAGGATCTCCCTGATGTTCCCCTGTCTAGGGGCTTTCTGGGAGGGGGCACTGCCCAGCTTGGGCACCCTTCATCCCACCAGCTCCCCTTGTAATGTCCACAGTGGCCACCAGAGGCTCGTCTAAAATCATAAAATGGGAATATCTTTGCACGTGGTGCTGGCTCCCATGCTGCAGCAGAGCTCAGTGCCATGAAGGAATGCTCACAGGCATTCCTGGGATTGCAATGGCTCTGGAAGCAACAGGCTTGGACCTTACACACGCTGCCACCCCATCTGCCCTCTGGGTGCTGCAGAAGTGCAGAAAGTTAGAATTAAGGTTAAGAAACCTTAATTTTTGAGGTTTTTGCCCCCAGCTCAGGCTGTAGCGGACGGTCATCACAAGGGGCAGCATCCCAACTCTAAAGGGCTCCCATCCCAGCAAGCCTTTACTTCCACCTTTGGGAATGCAGGGTGGAAAGAAGTTGGAGCAAGCAGGCAGGAGAGAGTGATGCACAGAAGATGGGGTGTTTTCCAGTGGGGTGTGGGCACCCCCCAAGCAAAGTCTCCTGGGTGTCTTGAAACACCCCTCCTTGGTTTTCCTGCCTGCTTCCTGATGTGGCAGTGCCTGCAGCAAAGCCAAGGCAGGGTGGCAGGAGCCCAGTGAGCATCCTTTGTGGGGTCAGCAGCTCCATGCACCTTTGAGATATGGCCCTGATCTGGGAGGAACACAAATAGCAGCACCCCTATCCCCATTCCTGTGCAAGGTGGCTCCCCCAGGCAACATCCCTGCCTCCAGTCTGCAACGGAGAATCCAAAAAAACCCACCCCAGGCACAGTACCTTGGGTCCTGGGAGGCCAGGGAGGCCAAGGTCACCCATAGCACCCTGAGAAGGAGGAGGGAGAAGAGGGTGTGGAGAAGCTGCCCAGCCCCAGGCAGGAGCAGAACGGTGCTCCCCAGCCCAGGAACTGGGGCCTCCCAGAGGTGTGCCAGGGCTGCCTGTGGGACAGCTGTGACACGCTCCTGGGGCACGTGGGACAGGGCCAAGCTGCCACTCACCTGCTCTCCTTTGGGCCCCGGCTGCCCATCCTCCCCATCTCTTCCTGGAGGACCCTGTAAGATCCCAGGAGTTGGTTCCAGCACAGGAAAACCCCGCAGGGCTGGTGGGCACCAAGCCCTGCCCCACCACAGAGTGGCCCTGGCTGGGTCTCCTTGGCCTCCCCCCAGACCTACCACTGGCCCCGGGGGCCCGGGGGCCCCGTCCCTGCCCGGCAGCCCAGGCGGGCCCGGCAGCTCYGTGCGGTTCATCCCAAACCGTCCTGGCTCCCCCGGCAATCCAGGCACGCCAGGTGGCCCTGGGGGACCAGGTGGCCCTCGTGGACCCTAGAAGAGACACGGGGGGCCATGGCTGAGGGTGTTCCCCCCTCCCAGCTGGCAAGAATGGCACTCAGCCCCACTCACCCGCAGGCTCTCCAGGTCACCACCGAAGCCAGAGCCCTCCATGTCGATGAAGGTCTGGGGGAGAAGCACAAGGGGGATGTCAGGGCACCTGGTGGCACTGGGGCTCGYCCAGGGGCTGGTGGGAGCACTCCACACCTCTGGCTTGATGGACCCCCCCCCATCCCTCAAATCCCTGTGTCCCAGGGGGCACCCACCAGCTTGTCATTCTTGGAGGRGGGTCCCGGTGGTCCCGGAGGGCCGGGTGGTCCAGGGGGTCCCCTCGGCCCCACGCCTGGGTCACCCTAGCACAGAGGAGAGAGTGCGGTTTGGGGGTGCAGCTGAGCTGGGATGAGAGGAAGGGGGGCAGCACTGGCACTCACCTTCTCCCCCTTCAGGCCCGGCTCCCCCGGCATCCCAGGGAACCCCGGAGGCCCCATTTCGCCCTGCAAAGGGGAGCAGTGGGGGGTTAGCAGGTGGCAAGGCAAGGGGGTGGCCATCCCCCATCACCCTGCCACCCCCTCCACCCCACTTACAGGTTTGCCGTCCTCGCCAGGATCTCCCTAGGGATGGCAGAGAGGGGACAGGTCAGTGTGCAGGTGGGCAGAGTAGGGGGACAGGCACACCCTGTGTGGGGGGAATTGACTCACAGGCTCGCCATCCCTGCCAGGGGCTCCGTCCTTCCCCGGTGTCCCTGGAGGGCCAGAGATCTGCTCCAGCACCGAGCCATCGGCGTGCCGAGAGAGGGTCCCGGGGAGTCCAGGGTCACCTGGTTCTCCTTTTTGGCCTTTAGAGCCAGGGTAGCCAAAGCCAGCACTGCCCTAGGGAGGGGAGGGACATGGGAAAGGGTGGCAGGTCTCTGAGCTGGCAGCCTGGGTAGGGCACGGCTCTGTGCCAGCTCCCCCAGTGATGCTCACCTTGACACCCAGGTCTCCTTTCTCCCCCTGAAGATCAGAAATAGAGAGAAGTGTGTGTCAAACACAGACATGTCACTGGCACCCTCGAGCCCCTAGGGACCAGCTCTCACCCACCTTTTGGCCCTTGACACTGCCTGGCCCTACAATGCCGCTGGTCCCCGAGTCCCCTTTCAAGCCACGTTCTCCCTTCTCCCCCTTTTCGCCTTTCCGACCGCTGCCTGTGGAAAAGGAAAAGGACCCAGTCGGGGCTGAGGACGGCCACACCACCCCCATGTCCCCACCTGTGCGCCCTGAGGAAGGGGAAAGCTGCTGGAATTACCTCCTGTGGAGACCCGCAGCGTCTCCTCTGCTCTGGTCCTCTCGGCTTGCTGCGGGGACCCCCCGCCCCTCCTGGGGCCACTGCCCCCCGCCACGGGGGGGGAGGTCACGGGGACAGCATCCAGCAGCCCTGGGACACCCTGCGCCAACAACGAGGGGACACCATGACACCCTTCACCTCCCAGTGCCTTCCCATGAGGGACAGGTGCTGGGACATCATCAAGCATCGCATGACCCCAGCCACGCAAGGCACTCGGCTCTCCGCTTCGGGAGAATTTTGGGGTCCTGCCCTGAGTGCTGCACCTGCGGGCAGCAACTCACCTCGGCCTTGCCTGAGGGCTGCTGTCCACCTTCCATCCCGCTGCCAAAATCCCCAGAGACCTGCATTTGCCCGTGGAGAAGGGGTGAGAGCTGAGCTGGGAGCGTGGCGGGGGCACCCCTGAGCCCTCCCCAGCCGTGCTGCCTGTGCTCACCTCTGTGTCATCCTCCTCTTCCTCGCACTGCCGCTCGGCCGCCCGAGGGTCCCCTCGGAGCTTCAAATCTGCAATGACCCCCTGCAAGGAGACCGTGCACGGGTGGGGGACATGGACAAGCCACCCAGCTGTGATGTGACCTGCTGTGCCACTCGGCCACCACATCCTCGAGTGGGAGAAAAAAGGATGGATGAGATCTGCTGTCCGCACTGCGAGCAGCTGGAAAAGGTCACCACCCAGCTGGGGGCATTTGCTTGTGAGGGGAAATGATATAATTTTTTAATTATATATAAACTATGTATTTATAATATATTTATTATATAACTTAATTTACTTATAATTCAGTAAAATTATGTCACAGTCAGCCAGGCTGAACTGCGACTGCCCTGATCACTGTTTTCCTAAGTCCATCACATTTCCTTGCCCGGATGTGGTGCCCTGTGCTTTCAGGCCAGCTCAAATATTATTTTAGTTGTCTTGCCCAAAGAAGAGACACCAAGGGGGAGGTATCTCCTCTCTCAGAGTTCACTTCCCAGCATGGTCCCCTGCTCCTCCCCACTGAGATCAGACGGATGGGCAGCATCCCAGCTTGGCAGTCTCCCATCCTGATAGCATCCCTGTGTCCCACCCTGCAGCGAGGACCCAGGCTGGGCTCTGGGATGTGCTGGGTGACCGCGCTTGCAGTGGAAGCTGTGGGGTTCAGGCGGTGCCCGCACCACCTCTCCTGCTGAGTCCCGGATGCTACGGAGGTTTGGCTGGAGGCAGCATCCTTAGGAAGGGATTTGTGGTGGTTTCTTGTATAAACAAGCGGCCTGGATGCACACGGTGCTTGCAAAACACAAATAAATAGTAAGAAAGTGCAGATTATCCCAGGAAATACAACACGTGGGCTGCAGAACCTGCCAGCTGTCCTTGCGTGGGGCAGGGCAGTCAGCTGTGGCCAGGGAGCCCTCAGCAGAGGAAAAACAAGGGGCACAGCCAAAATATCCCTGTAAAAGCTCTGCTGGGTGTCTGGCCGGGTCCTGGCTGCTCCCTCTGCTCAGCCCATGTGATGCCAGCTCTGGCACATGGCTTGTCCAGCCATGCTGGTGGTGCTGGGCAGTGGCTGCAAGGTTGAAACCTGGGGCTTTCCAAAGGCATGGCAAAAAAGCCATTTCCAAGCCCTGAAGCGAGGCAGTCCCACAACAGATGGTGATAGGGGACCTTTGCAGCCTCTTTGCTCTGATAAAGAGAGCAGCAGCACCAAAGATCTTATAGTAAATGCATAGAATCATGGAATGGTTAAGGCTGGAAAAGCCCTCTAGGACCATCGAGTCCAACCATTAACCCAGCGCTGCCAAGACCCCCACTAAACCATGTCCCCAGGTGCCACTTCCAGCTGCAAAGGAACCCTCCTGCCAGGCCCTGGCTGAGACCCCATCTGCCCCTGTGAGGGCTGCTGTCCCAGGGGCTTCTGTGTCACTTGCAGGCTTTGCCCCTCCAGGCTTCCTGCCACAGCCACAAAGGCGACTCAGGCAGGAGCAGAGGTGCCAGGACACTCCTCCAGCTGCCTCCCAGCAAGTTCATCCTGAGGCTTGACCCAGGGCCAGGCTTTAATCCACTTGATGCCCCATTAGTTCCAGATAACAGGAGGCAGGGCTGGACAGTGATGGAAACACCACGAGGCAGTCAGATGCCGCTCCCCTCTCACCCAGCCAAGGCCTCCTTCCCTCCTCGGCCAGCCATTCCCCACGGGAAAACCGGGGGCGGGCAGTGGGACCAGGGCTTGGCAGGCCTGGGAGCATCACCTGCTAACAGGGTCTGCTCGGCTCCAGGCTGTTGCCGTGCCTTCCAGATGCTGCCAAACCCCTCAAGCTGGGGAGAGGAGCTCCTCCACAGCCATGACCTGGCCCTCCCAGCATGTTCAAGAGCAAAGAAATTGCTCTTCAAGAGCAAAGAGTTGCTCTTCAAGGGAGCAATCGGAATCCCAGTGGAAACCAGTTTGTAGCCCATCAATGATTAACCCCTTCCTGGGGGAGCTTTCCCTGCCCAAAGCCATTCCAGGGGGAATGTGGCAGTACAGTCAGGATGATGTTTAAGCTCAGAAACGTGCTTTGCAGAACTCCACAGGAAAAACATTGCTCCCCTCAGCAGAGCCTCTGTTGCTGGGCAAATCCTGCTCAGCCCAGGATAAACCTGAACATTCCTCTCCTCAAGTCCTGCAGGGAATTTCCATGTCAGCTGGGCATTTTCCCCACACTTTCCACAACCCTTATCTGGAACATGAGTCCTGCTCAAAGCACTGGCTGAGCTATCACATCCTTCCTCACCCTCCAAAGTCTTCCTGGAGATACTGCCCAACATCAGCCAGCAAAGATATGCTCCAGCCCAAGCATTTTTTCCATGTAAGGGAGACATTTTCCCAGACAAACCAGCTTCTCCACCAAAGGAGCTGGGTATTTTTAGGAATGGGAAGATCTGGAGAGGCTCCATGTGTTTGCTGGGAAAAGGCAATGGTGGGAGCTGCATGGCAACCCCACGTCCTCCTGCCAGCCCAGCTTGAGAGCTTTGCCTTGGTGAGCCCCAAGACAGTAAATCAGTGGCATCTCAAGCCACCTCCATATCACATGTTCCCTTTCCCAGGGGCACACATGGTTGTCTTCTGGGCATGGGCAGTGTCACATCTCTCCAGGCTTTTGGGAGATACTCCTTGGGGTGACCCAAGCTCTTACCTGGTATTTATCTGGGTCAGCCCCTCCAGCCTGAGCAACAAAGAGCCCGGAGCCCTCTTCCAACTCCATCTCGTCCGGGGAGCGCTCAAAGCGGACACGCTCGTGCTCCTCACAGTCCAGGTAGAGGACAACGTCCTCCTCCTCCACGCTGATGGCAAAGCGCGTCCACTGGTTGAGCAGGGTGGGCACAGTGAAGGTGGCGGCCGGGTAGGAGCTGGGCGAGCCCGGCTCCGTGTAGTAGAAGATGATCTGCTGCTGGCCCGCGCGCAGCTCCGAGAGCTTGACGCCCACGTAGATGATGCTCTGCGAGGAGTCCGTGACGGCGAAGAGCACGCCGGCCCGGGGCGTGGTGGGCTGGATGTGGAACAGCAGCGAGAAGTCTCGGTAGAAAGGGCTCGGCAGGTGGTACCGGGCCACCTGGCCCGTGTTGGCATTGGGACCAAAGACGTAGCCAGGGTTGTTGTCGGGGCCATAAATTCTGTGGATCTCCTCCGTCGGCGGGTCCCCAATCAGCTCCAGCAGGCTGATCTCAGCACTCAGGCTCTCTGCAAGGAGGAAGGACAGGGGATGGTCTCAGGTCCAGCCAAGGCTGGTCACTCAGCAAGGACATCCCTGCCCGTGCCTCCCAAATAYGCTGTCCTTCAGTGGCTCCCTCCACTCACCGGCCCCAAGCTTTGTGTGTTGGCCGAGACAGTGACCTTCAGCTGCTCCCACTACATCATTCAGATACATCTCTCAAAATGCTCCCCATTCCCAGCTGCTGGCCCTCCAACCACATCTGGGACATCACAGAATCATAGTATGACTTGGGTGGGAAGGGACCTTAAAGACCATCTCATTCCCCTGCCATGAGCAAGGACACAATCCACTAGACCAGGTTGCTCAGATTCCCTGAGATGGGATAAAACCAAAGGGGTCTTGCCCATGGTAGGGAGATGCTGCTGGAGCACCAGGATGCTGAACCACCATGGAGCCCTGGGGCAGTGTGTTGCATCCACACTCATTCCAGGACCACAGTGACCCCCTGCGTCATCCCAGGACAAGATCCAACGGTCACCCCAGCTGGGAATAAATCAGAGCCATCCCCTTGCAACACCCTGGGAACGCAGCTCAAGCCAGCTCAACTTCCCAGATGCTCTCAATTTGGAGGTCGCCTCCTTTCCCAACTCCTATTGAGAATTAGGGAATTGGGGAAGTTCTGCTGGAGAGAGTCTCTCCTACCCAGCACAGCTGAACATCTGGTGAGGGTGAGCCAGCGCTGTGTCCGCCAGCTCCTGTTGTTCTGGCAGCCAGCACATCCTCATCGCCCACACACCGGGCGCTGGATTCCTCCTCTCCTATGTCAACTGCTTGGGGCCAGTGCCAGCTCCAAAGGAGAGGCTTTTTAACCTCTCCTTTCCTGGGATGCAGGAAACCCAACCCCCCTGGCTCTGAAACTGCTGAAGGATCTGCACTGGGAATGGATGCTCAGTGCTGAGTTTTGGCCCCATCCCGAGCCAGGAGCAGGAGCTGACACAATTCAGTGTCCCCAGTTCCATCACTGGTTTTCACGTGAGCAATGGAGAGTGGGGGAAATCAGTGGTGTATCCAGAGGCAACCTGGGCTGAACCCAGAAGGATCAGCCAGGAACCTCCACCCAACTCTGGAGCCAGGCATTTTCCTCCAAAGCTCTTTAAAAAAAGAAAAAGAAAAAGAAAAAGAAAAAGAAAAAGAAAAAGAAAAA